>JAPDVR010000022.1:1779893-1829893 GCA_026230005.1 Gila orcuttii | reverse complement strand
GTGTGTGTGTGTGTGTGTGTGTGTGTGTGTGTGTGTGTGTGTGTGTAATAGAAGAGTAAAGTGTGTGTGTGTGTGTGTGTGTGTGTGTGTGTGTGTGTGTGTGTGTGTGTGTGTAATAGAAGAGTTAGGTGTGTGTGTGTGTGTGTGTAATAGAAGGGTTAGGTGTGTGTGTGTGTGTGTGTGTGTAATAGAAGAGTTAGGTGTGTGTGTGTGTAATAGAAGAGTTTGGTGTGTGAGTGTGTAATAGAAGAGTAAGGTGTGTGTGTAATAGAAGAGTAAGGTGTGTGTGTGTGTGTGTGTAATAGAAGAGTTAGGTGTGTGTGTGTGTGTGTGTGTGTGTGTAATAGAAGGGTTAGGTGTGTGTGTGTGTGTGTGTGTAATAGAAGAGTTAGGTGTGTGTGTGTGTGTGTAATAGAGGATAAAATACCATAAAATACAAAATATTAAACAAAAAAACTCAAACTAAAATATAGTAGTCATTTCGTTGAAATAAAAATAGTGGCCATTTTTGACTGAGACAGAGGGTACCAGAGGGTTAAAAAAAATTAAAAAGGTTTTAGAATTTTATGTTTATTGTGCACAAAAATACTTGTCAATTTTTTTATGAAATATATAATAGAAGAGTTAGGTGTGTGTGTGTGTAATAGAAGAGTTAGGTGTGTGTGTGTGTGTAATAGAAGAGTTAGGTGTGTGTGTGTGTGTGTGTGTGTGTGTGTAATAGAAGAGTTAGGTGTGTGTGTGTAATAGAAGAGTTAGGTGTGTGTGTGTGTGTGTGTGTGTGTGTGTGTGTGTAATAGAAGAGTTAGGTGTGTGTGTGTGTGTGTGTGTGTGTGTGTAATAGAAGAGTTAAGTGTGTGTAATTGTGTAAGTGTGTGTGTGTGTAATAGAAGAGTTAGGTGTGTGTGTGTGTGTGTGTAATAGTAGAGTTAGGTGTGTGTGTGTGTAATAGAAGAGTTAAGTGTGTGTGTAAGTGTGTGTGTGTGTAATAGAAGAGTTAGGTGTGTGTGTGTGTGTGTGTGTGTGTAATAGAAGAGTTTGGTGTGTGTGTGTAATAGAAGAGTTTGGTGTGTGTGTGTGTAATAGAAGAGTAAGGTGTGTGTGTGTGTGTGTGTGTGTGTGTGTGTGTGTAATAGAAGAGTTAGGTGTGTGTGTGTGTGTGTGTGTGTGTAATAGAAGAGTTAGGTGTGTGTGTGTGTGTGTGTGTGTGTGTGTGTGTGTGTGTGTGTAATAGAAGAGTTAGGTGTGTGTGTGTGTGTGTGTGTGTGTGTGTGTAATAGAAGAGTTAAGTGTGTGTAATTGTGTAAGTGTGTGTGTGTGTGTAATAGAAGAGTTAGGTGTGTGTGTGTGTGTGTGTGTGTGTAATAGTAGAGTTAGGTGTGTGTGTGTGTAATAGAAGAGTTAAGTGTGTGTGTAAGTGTGTGTGTGTGTAATAGAAGAGTTAGGTGTGTGTGTGTGTGTGTGTGTGTGTGTGTAATAGAAGAGTTTGGTGTGTGTGTGTAATAGAAGAGTTTGGTGTGTGTGTGTGTAATAGAAGAGTAAGGTGTGTGTGTGTGTGTGTGTAATAGAAGAGTTAGGTGTGTGTGTGTGTGGGTGTGTGTAATAGAAGAGTTAGGTGTGTGTGTGTGTGTGTGTGTGTGTGTGTGTGTGTGTGTGTGTGTGTAATAGAAGAGTTAGGTGTGTGTGTGTGTGTGTGTGTGTGTGTGTGTGTGTGTGTGTAATAGAAGAGTTAAGTGTGTGTAATTGTGTAAGTGTGTGTGTGTGTGTAATAGAAGAGTTAGGTGTGTGTGTGTGTGTTTAATAGTAGAGTTAGGTGTGTGTGTGTGTAATAGAAGAGTTAAGTGTGTGTGTAAGTGTGTGTGTGTGTGTGTGTAATAGAAGAGTTAGGTGTGTGTGTGTGTGTGTGTGTGTGTAATAGAAGAGTTTGGTGTGTGTGTGTGTAATAGAAGAGTTTGGTGTGTGTGTGTGTAATAGAAGAGTAAGGTGTGTGTGTGTGTGTGTGTGTGTGTGTGTAATAGAAGAGTTAGGTGTGTGTGTGTGTAATTGAAGAGTTAGGTGTGTGTGTGTAATAGAAGAGTTAGGTGTGTGTGTGTGTGTGTGTGTGTGTGTGTAATAGAAGAGTTAGGTGTGTGTGTGTGTGTGTGTGTGTGTGTGTGTGTAATAGAAGAGTTAGGTGTGTGTGTGTAATAGAAGAGTTAGGTGTGTGTGTGTGTGTGTGTGTGTGTGTGTGTGTGTAATAGAAGAGTTAGGTGTGTGTGTGTAATAGAAGAGTTAGGTGTGTGTGTGTGTGTGTGTGTGTAATAGAAGAGTTAGGTGTGTGTGTGTGTGTGTGTGTGTAATAGAAGAGTTAGGTGTGTGTGTGTGTGTGTGTGTGTGTAATAGAAGAGTTAGGTGTGTGTGTGTGTGTGTGTGTAATAGAAGAGTTAGGTGTGTGTGTGTGTGTGTGTGTGTGTGTGTGTAATAGAAGAGTTAGGTGTGTGTGTGTGTGTGTAATAGAAGAGTTAGGTGTGTGTGTGTGTGTGTGTGTGTGTGTGTGTGTGTGTGTAATAGAAGAGTTAGGTGTGTGTGAAATAGAAGAGTTAAGTGTGTGTAATTGTGTAAGTGTGTGTGTGTCTGTAATAGAAAAGTTAGGTGTGTGTGTGTGTAATAGAAGAGTTAAGTGTGTGTGTAAGTGTGTGTGTGTGTCTGTGTGTGTGTGTAATAGAAGAGTTAGGTGTGTGTGTGTGTAATAGAAGAGTTAGGTGTGTGTGTGTGTGTGTGTGTAATAGAAGAGTTAGGTGTGTGTGTGTGTGTGTGTGTGTGTGTGTGTGTGTGTGTGTGTGTGTGTGTGTGTGTAATAGAAGAGTTAGGTGTGTGTGTGTGTGTGTGTGTGTGTGTGTGTGTAATAGAAGAGTTAGGTGTGTGTGTAATAGAAGAGTTAAGTGTGTGTAATTGTGTAAGTGTGTGTGTGTGTAATAGAAGAGTTAGGTGTGTGTGTGTGTGTGTGTGTGTGTGTGTAATAGAAGAGTTAGGTGTGTGTGTGTAATAGAAGAGTTAGGTGTGTGTGTGTGTAATAGAAGAGTTAGGTGTGTGTGTGTGTGTGTGTGTAATAGAAGAGTTTGGTGTGTGTGTGTGTGTAATAGAAGAGTTTGGTGTGTGTGTGTGTAATAGAAGAGTAAGGTGTGTGTGTAATAGAAGAGTAAGGTGTGTGTGTAATAGAAGAGTAAGGTGTGTGTGTGTGTAATAGAAGAGTTAGGTGTGTGTGTGTGTGTGTGTGTGTGTGTGTAATAGAAGAGTTAGGTGTGTGTGTGTGTGTGTGTGTGTGTGTGTGTGTGTGTAATAGAAGAGTTAGGTGTGTGTGTGTGTGTGTGTGTGTGTGTGTGTGTGTAATAGAAGAGTTAGGTGTGTGTGTGTGTGTGTGTGTGTAATAGAAGAGTTAGGTGTGTGTGTGTGTGTGTGTGTGTGTGTGTGTGTGTAATAGAAGAGTTAGGTGTGTGTGTGTGTGTGTGTGTAATAGAAGAGTTTGGTGTGTGTGTGTGTAATAGAAGAGTTTGGTGTGTGTGTAATAGAAGAGTTTGGTGTGTGTGTGTAATAGAAGAGTAAGGTGTGTGTGTAATAGAAGAGTAAGGTGTGTGTGTGTGTGTGTGTGTGTAATAGAAGAGTTAGGTGTGTGTGTGTGTGTGTGTGTAATAGAAGAGTTAGGTGTGTGTGTGTGTGTGTGTAATAGAAGAGTTAGGTGTGTGTGCGTGTGTGTAATAGAAGAGTTTGGTGTGTGTGTGTGTAATAGAAGAGTTTGGTGTGTGTGTGTGTAATAGAAGAGTTTGGTGTGTGTGTGTGTGTAATAGAAGAGTAAGGTGTGTGTGTAATAGAAGAGTAAGGTGTGTGTGTAATAGAAGAGTAAGGTGTGTGTGTGTGTGTGTGTGTGTAATAGAAGAGTTAGGTGTGTGTGTGTGTGTGTGTGTGTGTGTGTGTGTGTGTGTGTGTGTGTGTGTAATAGAAGAGTTAGGTGTGTGTGTGTGTGTGTGTGTGTGTGTGTGTGTGTAATAGAAGAGTTTGGTGTGTGTGTGTGTAATAGAAGAGTTAGGTGTGTGTGTGTGTGTGTGTGTGTGTGTGTGTGTGTGTGTGTGTAATAGAAGAGTTAGGTGTGTGTGTGTGTGTGTGTGTGTGTGTGTGTGTGTGTAATAGAAGAGTTAGGTGTGTGTGTGTGTGTGTGTGTGTGTGTAATAGAAGAGTTAGGTGTGTGTGTGTGTGTGTGTGTGTGTGTGTGTGTGTGTGTGTGTGTGTGTGTGTGTGTAATAGAAGAGTTAGGTGTGTGTGTGTGTGTGTGTGTGTGTGTGTGTGTAATAGAAGAGTTAGGTGTGTGTGTGTGTGTGTGTGTGTGTGTAATAGAAGAGTTAGGTGTGTGTGTGTGTGTGTGTGTAATAGAAGAGTTAGGTGTGTGTGTGTGTGTGTGTGTGTGTAATAGAAGAGTTAGGTGTGTGTGTGTGTGTGTGTAATAGAAGAGTTAGGTGTGTGTGTGTGTGTGTGTAATAGAAGAGTTAGGTGTGTGTGTGTGTGTGTGTGTGTGTGTGTGTGTGTGTAATAGAAGAGTTAGGTGTGTGTGTGTGTGTGTAATAGAAGCGTTGGGTGTGTGTGTGTGTGTGTGTAATAGAAGAGTTAAGTGTGTGTGTGTAAGTGTTTGTGTGTGTGTGTGTAATAGAAGAGTTTGGTGTGTGTGTGTGTGTGTGTGTGTGTGTGTGTGTGTGTGTGTGTGTGTGTGTGTGTGTGTGTGTGTGTAATAGAAGAGTTTGGTGTGTGTGTGTGTAATAGAAGAGTTTGGTGTGTGTGTAATAGAAGAGTTTGGTGTGTGTGTGTAATAGAAGAGTTTGGTGTGTGTGTGTAATAGAAGAGTAAGGTGTGTGTGTAATAGAAGAGTAAGGTGTGTGTGTGTGTGTGTGTGTGTGTAATAGAAGAGTTAGGTGTGTGTGTGTGTGTGTGTGTGTGTGTGTGTGTGTAGTAGAAGAGTTAGGTGTGTGTGTGTGTGTGTGTGTGTGTGTAATAGAAGAGTTAGGTGTGTGTGTGTGTGTGTGTGTGTGTGTAATAGAAGAGTTAGGTGTGTGTGCGTGTGTGTAATAGAAGAGTTTGGTGTGTGTGTGTGTAATAGAAGAGTTTGGTGTGTGTGTGTGTAATAGAAGAGTTTGGTGTGTGTGTGTGTGTAATAGAAGAGTAAGGTGTGTGTGTAATAGAAGAGTAAGGTGTGTGTGTGTGTGTGTGTGTAATAGAAGAGTTAGGTGTGTGTGTGTGTGTGTGTGTGTGTGTGTGTGTGTGTGTGTGTGTGTGTGTGTGTGTAATAGAAGAGTTAGGTGTGTGTGTGTGTGTGTGTGTGTGTGTGTGTAATAGAAGAGTTTGGTGTGTGTGTGTGTGTGTGTGTGTGTGTGTGTGTAATAGAAGAGTTAGGTGTGTGTGTGTGTAATAGAAGAGTTAGGTGTGTGTGTGTGTGTGTGTGTGTGTAATAGAAGAGTTTGGTGTGTGTGTGTGTAATAGAAGAGTTAGGTGTGTGTGTGTGTGTGTGTGTGTGTGTAATAGAAGAGTTAGGTGTGTGTGTGTGTGTGTGTGTGTGTGTGTGTGTGTAATAGAAGAGTTAGGTGTGTGTGTGTGTGTGTGTGTGTGTGTGTGTGTGTAATAGAAGAGTTAGGTGTGTGTGTGTGTGTGTGTGTGTGTGTGTGTGTGTGTGTGTAATAGAAGAGTTAGGTGTGTGTGTGTGTGTGTGTGTGTGTGTAATAGAAGAGTTAGGTGTGTGTGTGTGTGTGTGTGTAATAGAAGAGTTAGGTGTGTGTGTGTGTGTGTGTGTAATAGAAGAGTTAGGTGTGTGTGTAATAGAAGAGTTAGGTGTGTGTGTGTGTGTGTGTGTGTGTGTGTGTGTGTGTGTGTGTGTGTGTGTGTGTGTGTAATAGAAGAGTTAGGTGTGTGTGTGTGTGTAATAGAAGCGTTGGGTGTGTGTGTGTGTGTGTAATAGAAGAGTTAAGTGTGTGTGTGTAAGTGTTTGTGTGTGTGTGTGTAATAGAAGAGTTTGGTGTGTGTAATAGAAGAGTTTGGTGTGTGTGTGTGTAATAGAAGAGTAAGGTGTGTGTGTGTGTGTGTGTGTGTGTAATAGAAGAGTTAAGTGTGTGTGTGTGTGTGTGTGTGTAATAGAAGAGTTAGGTGTGTGTGTGTGTGTGTGTGTGTAATAGAAGAGTTAGGTGTGTGTGTGTGTGTGTGTGTGTGTGTGTGTGTGTGTAATAGAAGAGTTAGGTGTGTGTGTGTGTGTGTGTGTAATAGAAGAGTTTGGTGTGTGTGTGTAATAGAAGAGTTTGGTGTGTGTGTGTGTAATAGAAGAGTAAGGTGTGTGTGTGTGTGTGTGTGTGTGTAATAGAAGAGTTAGGTGTGTGTGTGTGTGTGTGTGTGTGTGTGTGTAATAGAAGAGTTAGGTGTGTGTGTGTGTGTGTGTGTGTGTGTGTGTGTGTGTGTGTGTGTGTAATAGAAGAGTTAGGTGTGTGTGTGTGTGTGTGTGTGTGTGTGTGTGTGTGTGTGTAATAGAAGAGTTAGGTGTGTGTGTGTGTGTGTGTGTGTGTAATAGAAGAGTTAGGTGTGTGTGTGTGTGTGTGTAATAGAAGAGTTTGGTGTGTGTGTAATAGAAGAGTTTGGTGTGTGTGTGTAATAGAAGAGTAAGGTGTGTGTGTAATAGAAGAGTAAGGTGTGTGTGTGTGTGTGTGTAATAGAAGAGTTAGGTGTGTGTGTGTGTGTGTGTGTGTGTGTGTGTAATAGAAGAGTTAGGTGTGTGTGTGTGTGTGTGTGTGTAATAGAAGAGTTAGGTGTGTGTGCGTGTGTGTAATAGAAGAGTTTGGTGTGTGTGTGTGTAATAGAAGAGTTTGGTGTGTGTGTGTGTAATAGAAGAGTTTGGTGTGTGTGTGTGTGTAATAGAAGAGTTTGGTGTGTGTGTGTGTGTGTAATAGAAGAGTAAGGTGTGTGTGTAATAGAAGAGTAAGGTGTGTGTGTGTGTGTGTGTGTGTAATAGAAGAGTTAGGTGTGTGTGTGTGTGTGTGTGTGTGTGTGTGTGTGTGTGTGTGTGTGTGTAATAGAAGAGTTAGGTGTGTGTGTGTGTGTGTGTGTGTGTGTGTAATAGAAGAGTTTGGTGTGTGTGTGTGTGTGTGTGTGTGTGTGTGTGTGTGTAATAGAAGAGTTAGGTGTGTGTGTGTGTAATAGAAGAGTTAGGTGTGTGTGTGTGTGTGTGTGTGTGTGTGTAATAGAAGAGTTTGGTGTGTGTGTGTGTAATAGAAGAGTTAGGTGTGTGTGTGTGTGTGTGTGTGTGTGTGTGTGTGTGTAATAGAAGAGTTAGGTGTGTGTGTGTGTGTGTGTGTGTGTGTGTGTGTGTAATAGAAGAGTTAGGTGTGTGTGTGTGTGTGTGTGTGTGTGTGTGTAATAGAAGAGTTAGGTGTGTGTGTGTGTGTGTGTGTGTGTGTGTAATAGAAGAGTTAGGTGTGTGTGTGTGTGTGTGTGTGTGTGTGTGTGTGTGTAATAGAAGAGTTAGGTGTGTGTGTGTGTGTGTGTGTGTGTAATAGAAGAGTTAGGTGTGTGTGTGTGTGTGTGTGTAATAGAAGAGTTAGGTGTGTGTGTGTGTGTGTGTAATAGAAGAGTTAGGTGTGTGTGTAATAGAAGAGTTAGGTGTGTGTGTGTGTGTGTGTGTGTGTGTGTGTGTGTGTGTGTGTGTGTGTAATAGAAGAGTTAGGTGTGTGTGTGTGTGTGTGTGTAATAGAAGCGTTGGGTGTGTGTGTGTGTGTGTAATAGAAGAGTTAAGTGTGTGTGTGTAAGTGTTTGTGTGTGTGTGTGTGTGTGTGTAATAGAAGAGTTTGGTGTGTGTAATAGAAGAGTTTGGTGTGTGTGTGTGTGTAATAGAAGAGTAAGGTGTGTGTGTGTGTGTGTGTGTGTGTGTGTAATAGAAGAGTTAAGTGTGTGTGTGTGTGTGTGTGTGTGTGTAATAGAAGAGTTAGGTGTGTGTGTGTGTGTGTGTGTGTGTGTAATAGAAGAGTTAGGTGTGTGTGTGTGTGTGTGTGTGTGTGTGTGTGTGTGTAATAGAAGAGTTAGGTGTGTGTGTGTGTGTGTGTGTAATAGAAGAGTTTGGTGTGTGTGTGTAATAGAAGAGTTTGGTGTGTGTGTGTAATAGAAGAGTTTGGTGTGTGTGTGTGTAATAGAAGAGTAAGGTGTGTGTGTAATAGAAGAGTAAGGTGTGTGTGTGTGTGTGTGTGTGTGTGTGTGTGTGTGTGTGTGTGTGTGTAATAGAAGAGTTAGGTGTGTGTGTGTGTGTGTGTGTGTGTGTAATAGAAGAGTTAGGTGTGTGTGTGTGTGTGTGTGTGTGTGTGTAATAGAAGAGTTAGGTGTGTGTGTGTGTGTGTGTGTGTGTGTGTGTGTGTAATAGAAGAGTTAGGTGTGTGTGTGTGTGTGTGTGTGTGTGTGTAATAGAAGAGTTAGGTGTGTGTGTGTGTGTGTGTAATAGAAGAGTAAGGTGTGTGTGTGTGTGTGTGTGTGTGTGTGTGTGTGTGTGTGTGTGTGTGTAATAGAAGAGTTAGGTGTGTGTGTGTGTGTGTGTGTGTGTGTGTGTAATAGAAGAGTTAGGTGTGTGTGTGTGTGTGTGTGTAATAGAAGAGTTAGGTGTGTGTGTGTGTGTGTAATAGAAGAGTTAGGTGTGTGTGTGTGTGTGTGTAATAGAAGAGTTAGGTGTGTGTGTGTGTGTGTGTGTGTGTGTGTGTGTGTGTGTGTGTAATAGAAGAGTTAGGTGTGTGTGTGTGTGTGTGTGTAATAGAAGAGTTAGGTGTGTGTGTGTAATAGAAGCGTTGGGTGTGTGTGTGTGTGTAATAGAAGAGTTAAGTGTGTGTGTGTAAGTGTTTGTGTGTGTGTGTGTAATAGAAGAGTTTGGTGTGTGTAATAGAAGAGTTTGGTGTGTGTGTGTGTAATAGAAGAGTAAGGTGTGTGTGTGTGTGTGTGTGTGTAATAGAAGAGTTAGGTGTGTGTGTGTGTGTGTAATAGAAGAGTTAGGTGTGTGTGTGTGTGTGTGTGTGTGTGTGTAATAGAAGAGTTAGGTGTGTGTGTGTGTGTGTGTGTAATAGAAGAGTTTGGTGTGTGTGTGTAATAGAAGAGTTTGGTGTGTGTGTGTGTAATAGAAGAGTAAGGTGTGTGTGTGTGTGTGTGTGTGTGTGTGTGTGTAATAGAAGAGTTAGGTGTGTGTGTGTGTGTGTGTGTGTGTGTGTGTGTGTGTGTGTGTGTGTGTGTAATAGAAGAGTTAGGTGTGTGTGTGTGTGTGTGTGTGTGTGTGCGTGTAATAGAAGAGTTAGGTGTGTGTTTGTCTGTCTGTAATAGAAGAGTTAGGTGTGTGTGTGTCTGTGTGTAATAGAAGTGTGTGTGTGTGTAATAGAAGAGTTAGGTGTGTGTGTGTGTGTGTGTGTGTGTGTGTAATAGAAGAGTTAGGTGTGTGTGTGTAATAGAAGAGTTAGGTGTGTGTGTGTGTGTAATAGAAGAGTTAAGTGTGTGTGTAATAGAAGAGTTAGGTGTGTGTGTGTGTAATAGAAGAGTTAGGTGTGTGTGTGTGTGTAATAGAAGAGTTAAGTGTGTGTGTAATAGAAGAGTTAGGTGTGTGTGTGTGTAATAGAAGAGTTAGGTGTGTGTGTGTGTGTGTGTAATAGAAGAGTTAGGTGTGTGTGTGTGTGTGTGTGTAATAGAAGAGTTAGGTGTGTGTGTGTGTGTGTAATAGAAGAGTTAGGTGTGTGTGTGTGTGTGTGTGTGTAATAGAAGAGTTAGGTGTGTGTGTGTGTGTGTGTGTGTGTGTGTGTGTGTGTGTGTGTGTGTGTGTGATAGAAGAGTTAGGTGTGTGTGTGTGTGTGTGTGTGTGTGTGTGTGTGTGTGTCTGTCTGTGAGTGTGTGTATGTGTGTGTGTGTGTGTGTGTGTGTGTGTGTAATAGAAGAGTTAGGTGTGTGTAAAGCTCCTGAAGTGGAGATTTCTGACTGAAAAAAACACAGATTAGAGTAGAAATGTAACTGCGTGTGAAAAAGCCTCACCGGAGTAGGACAGTCCTGCTATCTGCAGGAACAGCTCTTCCTCGGAGAAGCTCTCGGGCAGCATGAGGAACGAAGCGGTCACGGCACTCTTCAAGTTCCCTACGAGAGCGGATCGCAGTTTCCCACTGTCACTCTGCAGCAGAACTCGAACCTGAGGGGGACACCAGACTCGCACTTCAGGAGAACACTGACAACATCACGCACACAGTCAACCCAACGCTTATTCAGACGCCTTCAACATTTATCACATTATCACACTTTATTTACTGTCTCACACATGAATTATGTTGAATATCTGTCAGCTGTTAAATTTAACTATACAATCAGATAATACCAGTTTAGCTCAACCAGTTACCAAGCAATGCTTCATGTGGTTCAGTCTGTGGTGTAAAAAGGTGCATTAGCAATTAAAGGGGAACTATGCAGTTTTTTTAGCTTAACTGAACAGCTTCGGAGTTATTGGAATGGTTATATGACTTTTTTGGGGTTGAATGGTGGTCGTCTCGCCCCCCCGGTGCCTGTGAGTGGAAAAACCACACTTGCAACTTTGGCCCGCCGGCCTCAGCGTCAGGAAGTATCGCGTAATATCAGCTCTCACGATGTAATGAATTGCTTTACAGCACTGCACACATAAGAAGCAGAAAGCTAGAAAAGCAATGCAATTTGTAATACAATGGCCGTGAGTGCAGACGCTCTGCGTGAGTGGTATTTACGACAGTAACGTTAAATACAAGTACTCTACAGCGACTCTAGGGGTCGCTGTTTGACAAAAACAGAATTCCTGCATAGTGTGCCTTTAAAGAAAAAACACTTCAGCAAAACATGATCAGGTCAAAGTATCGGAATCATTTTTGGTCCCAAAGTTTTACTGGTAGTCACTGTATGAAGAATATTTGGGTATAATATGTCACAGTTTACTTTATTTTGCTATCCTCACTTACTATGAACTATAGTGTCCTGCACACACTAGTAAAAAAAATATAAAAAATTATATCTGGTGTCTCAATCATTTTTGGTTTGACTGTAAGTGCCTAAAATTAACAATTTCACTGCCAGCCAAGACATTTCTCAGTTATTTTGCTTTATTTCCAGATTCAATCATAGACTCGTTCTAGAGCTCGTTCACACATGCGCACTCTTCAAAAACGATGCTTTAAATCTCTTGACAAACTAAAAGACGTAAATGACGTTTGTATGTGTTTTAAATAAAAGATATAGATTGCACTGAATGTCAGCTTGCTTATTTTGCTCAAGATCAGGATTTATTGAGTCCACATGTCATGCAAACATGAAACTCTTCTAATCACAGGTCGAGATCTGTCGTTCCAAACACACAACTCTGCGATGCTGTTTGCGAATGTTCGTTTGAACAATGGTTTGGGGAAACACCGACTCGTTGAACTGCTGAGAACACTCACAGGTTTGTGTAATCGGCCTGCGACGTACAGCGTCTTCCAGTGGAGTAAATCATCGATCAGAGCTTCAGTGCTGATCACGCCGTACTTGATCAACTGCAAACACAACAGACGTCACACAAACGGCATTTTGGTGATTTCCTCTCCAAGGCTGCATTTATCGGATCAAAAATACAGTAAAAACAGTGAAATATTATTCCAATGTAAAACAGCTGTTTTCTATGTGAAAATATAGTAAATTACTCCAGTCATCAGTGTCCCATGATCCTTCAGAAATCAGTATAATATGATGATTTGATGCTTTAAGAAACTATCAGCTATTTTTCAGGATTCTTCAAAGAATAGAAAGTTCAAAAGAACAGCATTTATTTGAAATTGAATCTTATCCTACATTATAAATGTCTTAAAGGATTAGTTCACCTCAAAATGAAAATTTCCTAATAATTTACTTACCCCAATGCCATCCAAGATATCCATGTCATGTTTCCTCAGTGGAAGAGAAAATCATTTTTTTGAGGAAAACATTTCTGGATTTTTCTTCGAATAATGGACTTCAATGGTAACCAGCGTTTTGAAGTCCAAATCAATGCAGTTTCAAAGATCTTTGAAGTGCTTCAACACAGTCTGTGCACGATCGCAGCCGAGGAAGAGGGGCTTATCTCGAGAAACGATCGTACGTAGTTCCCGGCGCGTTGCAGATCAGCTCAATCACAACAATTGTAGTTAAAAAGTATATATATATATATATTTTTTTAAATGACCGATCGTTTCTCGAGATAAGCCCCTCTTCCTCAGCTGCGATCGTGCACAGACTGTGTTGAAGCACTTCAAAGATCTTTGAAACTGCATTGATTTGGACTTCAAAACATTGGTTACCATTGAAGTCCATTATTCGAAGAAAAATCCAGAAATGTTTTCCTCAAAAAAACGTATTTTCTCTTCCACTGAGGAAAGAAAGACATGGATATCTTGGATGGCATTGGGGTAAGTAAATTATTAGGAAATTTTCATTTTGAGGTGAACTAATCCTTTAACTCTCACTTTTGATCAATTTAATGCATCTTTTCTAAACAAAATAATTTCTTTAGTCGCCCTGTGGTGAAAATTCAGCTTTTAATGTTGTTTATATGTCTATGTGGTGTTTTTAATATGCTTTAAGACAAAGCATGTGTAAATTCATAAGTCGACAGCATTGCTGAGTATTTTCTCCTTAAAACTGCAGTGAACCAAAGACAGTCTCAAAAACACGGTTTGAAATCGCTGGTGTTTCTGACGTCACAAACTACCTTGTAACCAATCAGATCAACGTGTGATCGTCAACGAGTGGATCTCTGAGTGAGTGAGTGAGTGGAGGCGGGGCTCATTTGCATATTCATAGAACTGCGCATACTGAATGAGGCAAGGGTGTCGAGTTACATTCAAGATATTTTAAGGCAAGAACGTTTAAATAGGTCATTTCGGTGATCAAAGATGAGTTTTAAGGGATAAAATGATTGACTACAGGGGGACGTGTGTACGTTTGATACCCGGTCATCCGCAGGAATCAGTGTGTTGAAGTAAACTCCGGCTCCACACTCGCTCTGGATTCTGCTGATGTGTTTCGGCCCCAGGAATCTGAGGAATGAGTAATGCCTGCGGTTCTCCATCAGGTTCAGGGTGTGCCATGTGACCGGATCGTCCACGGCAAACACAAAATCCAGCATGTTCCTCTGAAACACACAAAACACAAGCACTTATTAAGAATAAACACACACTACCAGTCAAAGTCTTTGGATCGGTAAGATTTTTAATGTTTTTTAAGAGTCTCTTCTGCTCACCAAGGCTGCATTTATTTTATTACAAATAAAATAAAAAACATTAATACTGTGAAATATTATTTTAAACGTAAAACAGCTGTTTTCTATGTGAATATATAATCAATTAAATGATCAAAAGTGCCAGTAAAGACATTTATTATGTTACAAAAGATTCTATTTCAAATAAATGCTGTTCTTTATAACTTTCTATTCATCAAAGAATCATGATTTTTTTTTTACACAAATCTTATTTTTTGAGCATCAAATCAGGATATTAGAATGATTTCTGAAGAATCATAGTCACACGATCTTTCAGAAATCATTAAACATTCATTATTATCATCAATGTTGAAAACAGTTTTTTACATTTTTATTCCAGGATTCTCTGATGAGTAGAAAGTTCAAAAGAACAGCAATTATTTGAAATAGAATCTTTTGTAACATTATAAATGTCTTTACTGTAACTTTTGATCAATTTAATTCATCCTTGATGAATAAAAGTATTGATTTATTTTATTTCCCACCAAAAGAAAGAATTCTAACTGTCCCCAAACAGTAGTGTTTGTTACAAAACCTTTCTATTTCAGATGAATGCTGTTCTTTTTAAAATATATTAAAACAGAGAACTAAATTGTCATAATATTTAACAATATTACTTTTTTTATCAAATAAATGCGGTCTTGGTGAGCAGAAGACTCTTTTAAAAACATAAAAAATCTTACCAATACAAAACTTTTGACTGGTATTGTAGTTTTTCTTGTATATTAGGCAGAATTAATCTACTTTAATTCCAAGTGACAGACTTCCTTCAGATCATAACATGAGCATCACGTGAGGCGTTTCTTACCCTCATCTGACCTTGACAGCTTCCATTCTGCCTGAAAACAGCAGATCCATAAGCGAAGGCCAGACTGCAGTCCTGAGGAAACTGACTGAGGATCTTCCTGAAGAAAACACTGTTTTTCTGAAGAGCTGGAAGAGTCATAGCGGAGAATAAACACACAAACTCGTGTTTACATCGCGTTCAGAGCTACAACACCTCACTGTTCCCCGCTAGAACTCACAGGCATGATGTTAATAACGAATATTATTGATAGTTATATTGATAACTAATTGATGTTTGTCTTCTGAATCATTTAAAGATGTTAGCTGCAGATACTTTAGACTGGTGGTTCCCCGTCGAGCTCTGAAGAGTGTCGGTGTTCAGTTGATAGTTCGCGGGCGCCACCGTGCGGTCTGGTGCTGCAAATCAACCAAATTTATTAAAGGGACAGTTCAACCAAAAATGAATATTTTTGTCATTATTTACTCACACTGAAGTTGTTCCAACGCCGTATGAGTTTCTTTCTTCTGTTGAACACAAAATAACGTATTTCAAAGAAGCCCCTTGGTATTTGTTTTCCTACTATGGAAGTTAATAGCTGCCGTCAAATGTCTGGTTTAGCAACATTCTTCAAAATATATTATTTTGTGTTCAACAGAAGAAAGAAACTCGTACGGCTTTGGAACAACTTGAGTGTGAGTAAATGATGACAAAAATCTTCATTTTTGGGTGAACTGTTCATTAAAGTGACGAGGCACACCGAGTGACGGATGACGCAAAATCCCACCAAACACCATCCCGAGTTCCCGAGTGGTCTAAATCAGTGGTTCTCAAACCTGTCTTAGGGACCCCTCACCACTGCACATTTTGCATGTCTCCCTCACCTAACACACCTGATTCAACTTATCAGCTCATCAGTACAGACTGCAAGACTTGAATTAGGTGTGTCTGATGAGGGAGACATACAAAATGTGCAGTGGTGAGGGGTCCCTAGGACAGGTTTGAGAACCACTGGTCTAAATAAACACTGAAATGCCCATAATTAACCCAACTGATACAGTATGCATAGACGGAAGTCGCGGGGGGGTCGAGGGGGTCAGGACCCCCCCTATCTGAGGGTTGTCCCCCCTAAAATATCATTAAAATATGTGTGTTGTAAATAAAATAATGATATATTCTTAAAATAATTGTTTAAGAAATAAAATAATACAAATGCAAACGGGGCAACAACAAAAAACCGTTTTAAACATTTTGAGTCCCCCCTCCCTTGCCTCACACAGTGCTTTGGTCCACTGCCTCCGCCCCTTTTACCTCACCACCGACACACACACATTCCGGTGGCGGGAGAGTGAACTAAGTTTTTGAGTAGTTGTGGAACTCCAGTAAGTGTTTTATACACTTTAAACATCGGATGAAGTGATTATTTTCTCTTTAATATAGATGATGCTGAGTCATTAATAAATCATGTCAAAAAACAAATATATGATTGTGTACAGTGTAGCGTTACCAATGCACTTTTGATGTAGTCTGCTATGTTAGCGATTATAACGTTTAACGTTAACTTACCCTTGTTTAATACAGTCTGCGTTTACCTAGCTTGTTTAATACAGTATATCCACCCACACCCATAGAGTTTACGCACTACGTGATGTAACGTTGTCAGTCTTGTAGACTAGACTAGTCCGGGTGCGCATTTAGATTTTACATGGACACTTATAATCGGATTGACGGCTCAATCGGACTAAAAAAACTTCATGTAAACACCTTAATCGATCCGATTGAAATTTAGATCCGATTGAAAGGGGTGGTTTACTCCTTTTGTAATCCGATCGAGAGAACATGTAAACACTTGATCGGATTGAAAACCGAAACTAAAAGGCCTGCGGATGTGCAAAGACGTTGAAATAGCGTAATGACGTATGACGCACGGAACGAGCTGTTCTTCCTGTTGAATAAAGTGAATATAAAATGAGTGTTCCGTTATAAAAAATTCTCATTTCACTCAGCGTCTGTGAAGTGAAGCAGGACAACGTCCCACCAGTGCTTGTTTAAGATTATCATCCATAGACGACTAGTTTTGGGCGCGGGGTTTTACTGCGTGATCAATATAAACAGTTCATGCTCATCGTCTCCAAATCATGACCAGAGATGGATAAATATTAAGTCTGCTGTTTTAAAAAAATAAAAAACCAATAGAGGAGAATAGTTATGCGCGAACAGCGGCATATTCGTGCAGTGTGCACATGTCAAAAAATCAATTCCGATTTGAATCTTGTGACAAATAAACGCGCACATCAACCCGATTACTTTATTTATCGTTCATGTAAACACCGTGTTCGGATTCATCAATCGGATTGATTTCATTCCGATTGAACCATGTAAACGCTATGATTTAGTCGGTTTATTTCATTTAATATTATAGTTGATAATATGATATGTTAATATAATATCACACGAAGATTGCAGTTTTTCTCCAGATATCAGCATGATAACAAATGTGATTTTGATTTATACAAGTTTAATAAACAAGAAGTTAATATTAAGTGATGTACATTTTAGACACCATATTACCAACGAAAATAGTTGAAAAGTAAGCCACAGCACTGAAGAAACACACCGAGGTGTTTCCTTACTGAATGAATCAGCTTTTTGAACAATCAGTTGAATGAATCTCAATGACTCACTCATTAACAGTGACTTACTGCCTCCTACTGGCGGTTTTAATTTCACATTTAAAGTATCTTTTCATGTTTTAAATCATTTCAAATATAAATATTTAACATTTTATTTTTAAAACGTCATAATATTATTTATGTCTGTGTAAAAACATCTAAATGCTACTTTAACCCTCATTTATCTTTGGGGTCTATGACCCCAATCGACTTTTCCGTAGTAAATAAAACATGGTTCCCGTCATCTCAGTTGCGTCAAATTGTGTCACTTTTTCTACATTATCTATACACAATATACACTATAGCCTACACTGGGCTTGATTCGGTTGTTCTAAAGGTATGTAAAAAAAAATCCATTGGTGGCTTAATGAATGAAAAAGCTAACTAAATTTACCAAAAAATTATTCAAAACCATACTTTTTTGTAAATAAGTTGTTTACACAAAACAACTTATTTACAAAAAAAATGTATGGTTTTGAAGAATTTTTTTGGTAAATTTAGTCAGCTTTTTCATTAAACCAGAAAGAAACTTTGAGAAGAAGGATAATGGAACGGTCTCCATGCTACACTAATAATAGTAGTACGTTAAGGCTTTCCTCGGTGTACACGTATCCTTGCAAGTACAATTTTGCCTGTATTATTGGTGTCCCCTTCAAAAATTGCTCTTGAGAATTGTTATGTTTATTGTCCCCCCCAACATTTTGATGAAATTTTCGCCCCTGACAGTATGTGGTAAAATGAGTTCTTTACACTCTAAAACTAATAATAAATCTATTCGGTCTCTATTTTTAAAGGAGATTGTTACCAAATCTTGCTCTACTTATACACGGGTTTCTCGAACAATACCGGATGCGCGCGCATCCAGGGGGCAAAAAACCGCTATCTGTTATGCCGAGTTCTGTAAAAGAACATTGTAATTAACGCAGATTTCGCATTGTTTGTAATTTCTTGTTGACTCAATAATAAACTGCAATTTCCGAGTTGGGTCTGTTTGTTTGTGTTTCATATTAATATAACATTATGTAAAACGTCCAACTGTTTACGAATCAAAATCCGGACATACTGTGATGCATGTATGAATTATCATGTTAGACCAAGTTAGTAATGTAATAGCCTCTATAGAGCCCGAATTTGCTTTTATATAAGTTATCCTTGATTACGTTATTACGACCTGCAACATATCATGACTGCACACATATAACGTTACTTTACTGTAAATCAAAGATTTGACGATGGATTATGTGGGAAGTAGTAGCCTACCTCCGACCGTGGCGATTATATTAAAAAACTTACTCTCAGCAATGGTGAGATCTTGCCGGATCCCTACGCAATACCTGACGATCTTTGGATTGTGGATGACAAGAAGTGGCCAGCAATTGTATGGCCTGATAGGGTGACCAGAAGTCCCGAAAAATTCGGGACAGTCCCGAAATCTAAGCTGTTGTCCCGAATCCCGAAACCGGCCTTAATTATCCCGAAAATTATACTAAAGCAAAATCTTGATATAAAATATTCAAAACTGTCCGTGGAAGTTGAGTCGTCCTGCAGCCAGACCCTTCAAATTGCACCAGCCGCAGCCGCGACTCCCGCGAGGACAGTGAATGTGCAGGCAGCCAGTTTTTTACGCGCGTCATTCGCTCTTGACGCGCGAATGGATGGTGCGTTCACACCGGACGCGAATAGCGCGTCAGACGCGAGTGATTTCAATGTTAAGTCAATGCAAAGACGCGTTACGCGCGTAAAAAATTCCTGCGGCGCGAATGAGGCGTTACAACAGTAACACATTTTCTTTTTTTTGTGGCAGACTAAAGACTAATGACAGACTGTTGATCTTTGAATTAAAAAAATATGTTTGGTTCAGGTTTGAAATTCATTATCTTTTAAGGCTATGTAGTCTAATATCATAGTAGGACTACCCCCCAATCTCATCTAGTCACCCTAGGCCTGATATATATATATAAATATCTAATTTAGACACCAAGTGTGTATACAAGATAAATGATTAGAGCGTACAAATCCCTTGATGCATACAACTACGTGCTATGTTGTCATGTGCAGCTCGTCAAATACTTTGATCCTGCACCGGATTTTTGCGTGTTGAGGTCAGATGTGCTCCCTAGTCAAAGGCAAGGCATTAAAGCCAAGCCTTATGATGCCTGGGTGTATGTCCATAAGGGCCTTGGTTACATCCTTAAGGCTAACTGCAAATGCATGGCAGGGTACGTCTATCAAAATGTTTCTGCCATCAGAAACCCTTCACTCCGGTACGAAGACTGCGGGTCTTTTGCCCCCTGGCTGCGTGCGCAAGCAGTGATGACGTCGCCGAGAAATCCATGTATTGGACTAAATGTGTTAATGACCTTGATTGAGAAAGTGTTTGGTTATTAAAAGTTTTTTGTTACAAACAAGGTGAAAGAATTTTCTTTCATGATAATGCACTAATTCTACCCTGTCAAACATTTCCTTAGTAAGTTTAAGAAAGAAATTGATGCTATTTTTGCTCTTTGCACTGGAAAACAGGCCTACACATAGACGTATTCATGTGAAAAAGTTAAGTTTATTAAGGAAAAAGTACTCTTTAATTTTGATTTGCATTTTGAAAATGTAATTTTTGGATATTTGAGGTATGATAAGAGATTGAATAAGTCAAATTTGACATTCATAAGTGTAAGTTTTCTAACAAAATCCATATTTCTCAGTAGCCTTTAATATTACTTTTCTACTATTCAATCTAGTACTGATGGAAAGGCGATTAAGACTTCATTTGTGTACCTACTTTAAAACCTTTGAATGAAAGGTCTTATTTTTGTGATATATATATATATATATCTATATATATATATATATATATATATATATATATATATATATATATATATGTCTAAATAAGCACGTATACTAGGCTTGCTTGCCATATAGTAAGACAAAAACATGTTTTGGAAGAAGAATTGATGATGTATTTGCGTTATTACTTTTATTGATTATTTAAATCGTGAACAAAAAAAGTTACATAGCGTATAAAAGCAGGATGGATTCTGATTGGATGTCAAAGTTTTTATCGTTCATCAAATGGGACAATCGTTCTGAAAGTGATTCCATTCCAGCAATGTTGTTCCTCTGTATCGTTATCATGTGGAATCTGCTATTCTTTACATTTAGAACTAAATCTTTAGTTATAGTCCTTGTGTGAAATCAATTAATCAATAAACAAACAAACAGCATTTCAGAGTTCCGTAAAATGGCCTTTGTTTTTTCATACAAAAGTGAGGTAATGAGGTAAACGTGTGTGTGTGTGTGTGTGTGTGTGTGTGTGTGTGTGTGTGTGTGTGTGTGTGTGTGTGTGTGTGTGTGTGGCAGAAATCCTACCTCTAAAAATGCTGTTTTCATGAACAGCCACTAGAGAGCGCTGAAGGATTGTTGGACGTTGGACTATTATTATTTATTTATATATTTAAATAAGGATAAATCTACTATAGAGCGATGACGTGCCTGATGACAGCAATGACAACACCAGGATGATGATGATGATGATGATGATGCAGCTCTGCTGAAATTATTCAGATAAAACAATTTTGGTCTGACATTGGTTCTGACATATTTGATTCTACCAATGTTACACATTCTTTCAGTTTAAAAGACATTATTTTTTTATTATAATGACGATAAAAAATAAACCCCTACAGTAGGCTACATTGTTAATTTCTTTCTTTAATGTGGCAAATTCTTCATAAACAAAATTAGCAAATTTCAATATCAATATTCAAATATCAATATGTATTGATGTGTGTGTGTGTGGTCTTCTGGTGTTCAGATGGAGCAGCGTTTACTACCGATCAGCTGCACTGCTCTGACACTGCTCTGTTGAAAGCTATGTTGCGATGCAACTGTGTCCTCAAGAGTGCTTCACATGGTGTGGTGATCCTAACACCCCTCCAAGGCCTGTAGGTTTGTACGTATATCCTGTGCCATTGACTGATGATGATTCACCAGGGTTGCTGTACTGTATATTAGGCAGAATTAATCCACTTTAATTCCAAGTGACAGACTTCCTTCAGATCATAACATGAGCATCACGTGAGGCGTTTCTTACCCTCATCTGACCTTGACAGCTTCCATTCTGCCTGAAAACAGCAGATCCATAAGCGAAGGCCAGACTGCAGTCCTGAGGAAACTGACTGAGGAATATTATTCAGTTATATTGATAACTAATTGATTTTTGTCTTCTGAATCATTTAAAGATGTTAGCTGCAGATACTTTAGACTGGTAACGTTAGTTTCACCGTCGAGCTCTGAAGAATGTCGGGTGTTCAGTTGATAGTTCGCGGCAGAATTAACCATTTATTAAAGGGACAGTTCACCCAAAAAATGTTTTCATTTACTCACACTCAAGTGGTTCCAATGCCGTATGAGTTTCTTTCTTCTGTTGAACACAATTTAAAAAAAAAAAAAAAAAGCTCCTTGGTATTTTTTTCATACTTTGGAAGTTAAAAGTTGCCGTCAAATGTCTGGTTAGCATTGCTAAAAAAAAATTATGTTCAATAGAAGAAAGAAACTCATACGGCGTTGGAACGACTTGTGTGTGAGTAAATGATGACAAAAATCTTCATTTTTGGCTGAACTGTCCGTGTAAAGTGAGAGGGCACACAAATTACCCAAAACCATCCCGATAAACACTGAAATGCTTTCAAATATAAAGAATTATCAGTATCGGCCATAATTTTCATATCAGTGTACCCCTACTCTTGATATTAGCATATAAATCTTAATCAGATTCAGTGTATTTGAACAGTTCAGTTCTGATCCTGTGCCTGTAAACGAATCTGTGCTAAACACTCAGAAACACACACACACACACCGCTCACGACACGCTTTATTACACTCGCTCCAGAGTCACTCAACAATACAGTTCAGAAAATGAATATATAATAACCCATATCAGATTCAAGAGTAAACCAGACGAGTGAAATTCAGTACTATGATATCAGCTGAATTCAAAATGAAGTAAATATATCCTAAAAATCCCGATAAGTCCATTCACTGGTGACAAAACGAATGGATGCTTCTTTTTTTTTTAAACCACAGTAATATTGCATGATGCCCAAATGTAATAAATTATGTATGTTATCTGAACTAAGTGCAACAATTACTACTTTTTTATTCATTTTTTGACACAACATTATAATATTTCATACACTACTTGAGTGCATTTGAAAATGTGATTTTTAGTTCCCATTTTTTTATACATTCATCTTTGGGCCTTGTGTTATAAAAATCCTCCCAGGAGAATATAGCAGCCTACAGATACGATACAGGTGCTTTATATATTTCATACTCGTACAGATGTAGTATATGCTGTCGCACAGAAACGCACCACTGGTAGAATGTCGTCTTAGGAAACGCTCTCGATACGTGTTATTGTCATGTGATCAATGTGAGGCAGAGGAGCCGCTCTCGTCCCCGGCTCCTGAGAGTTGCATGAAGAGTTCGCCCAGTTCATTGACCTCGTCCTCGTCCTGGGGAAGCCCACGATGCTCTCGCTCCTCGATGAAGTCCCACAGACGCACTGAATTCAGAAACTGAGAGAGAGAGAGAAATATTTCACATATTAACCCTCTGGTGCTAAAAGAAAAAAGTAAAATTTTAACTTTATCGGAATGGTACAAAACTTGGTAAAGGTTTTGGCACTTGCTGTGTGAACACAAAAAAGTCATGGACATGATTGAAACATTATAAATGGTCCTGAAAACAATATTCACACTTGTGTTCCTCGTGGTCAGAAATGACGCACTGGAAATGAATGAGAGTTTCCTCTAGTGGAAGCGTTTGGAACTGCAGCCGAACAACATCTCACTGAACGCTCATTTACTGAGAAATCAGACTCAAGTTTTTATCACAACTTGTTTAGATTTATGGCTTTGCTTTTTTCACAGTTTTAGATTAAAACATGTTTTTGAAAAAAAAAATTTCATAACAATAAACATAAAATTCTGTATCTTTTTAAGTTCACTTTTTAAAACTTCCTTCACTTCAGCAATAATCTGCCAAGTGTCATCTTTCAAAATAGATCAAATTTAAGTCTGAGCTCTAAAGCATTCAAGATTTACGACAGTTTAAAGGTGCATTGTGTAATATTTAGGAGGATCTGTTGACAGAAATGCAATATCATATACATAACTATGTTTTCAGTGGTGTATAAAGATCTTACATAACGAAGCGTTATGTTTTTACTACTTAAGAATGAGCAGTGTCTGTCTACACACACCGCGGGTCCCCTTACATCAATGTTTCTACAGTGGCCCTGAATGGACAAACGCGTTTCGTCACTATGTTGTTCTTCGTGTAAAGAAGCTGCTAAAGTCAGCGAATAAAACACTGACACAATGATGAACAAGTAACAATAATATTCGCAATCATTACTGAATAATAAAGTAAACATAATTTCTTAAATTATCCTTGTAAAGAAACCTCATTGTTTAACTGGCTACTCTCTGCTGTCTCAGACGACGACATCACTTCCTGTCGGCCACCATAACTTTTGATGGTTGCAATCCGCAAACTCACCACTAGATGCCGCTAAACATCACACACTGCACCTTTAAGTTGGAAATTGGAAATTTAATTTTTAGGTCTATGCTCAAAAAGTGCATAAATGGATTATAAATACAGCATAAATATAATTAAGTACCATAAAATCCCCTAAAATTATAAAATATTAAATAAAAAACATTGTCGAACTAAAATATAGTACATTAATTTCATTGAAATAAAAAAATACATTTCTGTAATTTTTGACCGACACGCGAAGAGCAGCACAAGAGGACCTATTATGCAAAGTCTTGATGTTGTTTCAGGCTCTACTAGAACAGGTTTTCCTGCTTGAATGTTGATTATTTTCCTCATATTCTCCATTGTTGCGGCTCCTCTCTTCCCAGTCTGTCAGTAACGCTCTGTTTACTTCCTGTCTCTATGAAGCCCCTCCTTCTGAAAAGCACACTGTGCTCTGATTGGTCGGCTGGAGCAGTGTGTTGTGATTGGTCGAGCGCTTCGAGTGTGTTTGGGAAATGTCCCGCCCCTTACCATAACCGCCAGTTTAACACACTACTAACTAACTCAACCAGGCCCCGCCCCTTTATTCTGCGTATGAATTATTATAATGAGGATTTGCATAGTAATTTGCATATATAAGTGAGTGTGTGTGTGTGGTCTTTACCCGGACGTTGCCCTCGGCACTGAGCTGTTTGCGGGGTTTGTCGGGTTCTGCTCGTGTCCCGTCAGCGTATGCATGCATGTAGAAACACTTTCCACCAAACGGACACGTTCCTCTTCCCTGGTCAAAGTATTTACAGGGTTTCTTACTGCAACACACACACACAGATAAACAGAAACAGATTCAGGGACACAACAATATAAAGAAAACACAGAACGGCCTAATACACGTTTAAAGGCACACTATGCAGGAATTCTGTTTTTGTCAAACAGCGCCCCCTAGAGTCGCTGTAGAGTACTTGTATTTAACGTTACTGACGTAAATACCACTCATGCAGAGCGTCTGCACTCACGGCCTCTGCACTTTATAATAATAAAGTATCCTACCGCGTTTGATGGCTTATAACGTTTGTACATGATTGCAGCTAAATTACAAGTAAATATCCAATTCGGTTGTTAAGTCTGACGTCACGCGTGACGTTTAGCCTCTTCCGGGCCCAAGCGCTCCGCTCGTCCACTCCAGATCCTAGACTAAATAAACCCTTTTCTTAAAGGGCTTTTTTCGCTTCAGTGCCAGTGGGTGTTACTAGGGATTAAGGGATAGCACCCACTGGCGCCAAAGTTTCTTCATTCGTTTAAGATTTGTAACTTACCTTATCAACTGCAGCCATTTTACTCTTATCTTTCTCGTCACAGGGAAAGCGGTAGAATGACAGTTGAATGTCACTTGTTTTTTTAACTCCGAACTATTTAAACAACATGGGAACACGTTAAAACTCGGGCGAAAGCGGTAGGTAGGTAGAGAGGACCCGGCCTTTGGACCCGGAAACAGTATTATCGGAGAGTGGTTACGTCACGACTTAACAACCGGATAGCCTAGGCCTACTGTATACTTTCATTTGTGTTTTTTGAGTGTAATGTAAACATTACAAAATGCCAGATGACATCAATAAAGTTACATGTACGTCGCATTATTTCGTAACAATGTCCATTATGATGTCGTTAGGCATGATTATTGCAATTTATCATAATAGTTTGCAAATTGCGCTTGTTTACACTATTTACAATGTGTAGGCTTATTTATGTCCTGATAATTATGTGAGATATTGACAACTTTTCTCATGATAATCGCAGGAATGAACTTTAACAGTAAAAGCCTGAGCGAGTGGGACTCTTGTCCGGTTCCTCGCGCTGTCAGATTCTCCTTTCCTTTTACTAGTCTCTTCCGACCGCGCTTTCTTTGCTTTTTCCATCGTCGAGTATCACGTCTGAAATGTGCGCAAGTGTCTTCGTGCTTCATATGTTGTTGTTGATGTGTGTGACGTCGTTGCCGTAAAGCATGTTGTGATTCTCGTGAGATTTGTCGGGGACGCTCCTCTCAAACTTGCATTGCTGGTTTTTCCATTCGCCCTACTATGAGTTTGTTTACCACCGAAATTACTTTGAAGCTGTTATATTAAGGTACAATTCTAGCATAGTTTGCCTTTAAACTAGCCTGGGAAAACCCAGACGAACTTCCGGCAAATTTAGATTTGCTCTGCAAGTTAGTCTGGCGAAGAGCCCATTCAAGCTCATTTCCAATCTTTCCAAATCGAGGCACCAATCACAAACATTGAGGCGGGCTTTACAAGATGACTATCGATCTGATTGGTTTTAAGGTCTATCCAAATGTGCCCAGATGCATTTGAGCGACGTCTGTTGGTGACGCCCCTTTGGAAATGAGCCGTCAATGAACCTTCCCCAGACCCTAACTCAGTTACGACTGCTACAAATTAAAATATGTTGCCTTGGCAATTTGCTGAAATAAAAAATAAAGTTGAGTTTTTTTTATATTATATTGTATTTCAGTTAACATTTATTTCATTTCAAATTATGTAGATTATTTTTTAATGGGTCTAGTTTTTGTTAACAATAATATCTTTAAATATTATTGTCCCTGATCTTTAAATGCATTTCAGGACCTTTTTAAGAAAAAAGAATTGATCAGAATCGCTGCATTCGTTCAGCGATTAACGCTGCATAACATTACTGACTTTTTTTTCCCTTTTTTTTTTTGCTGGGCGATGACACTGTTTTCTCCAGAGCGGCTATCTGTCTATATATATATATATATATATATATATATATATATATATATATATATATATATATATATATATATATATATATATATAAATCAACTAAATTAAAAACTTTTTACAACAAAAATGAGTTAGTTACAGTAAGCTGGACTGTGACGCTATGTTCTTCTGTAATCAAACTCTGTTGCATTATTCTCCTGTTATCTCTGTAAAGCTGCTTTGAAACAATCTGTATTGTAAAAAGCACTATATAAATAAAGGTGACTTGACTGACTGTTTGTTCACGTAGATAATCATGCACATGCAATTCTGCTGCTATTTTTATAAGAATGCAGTTGTGTGTACCACTGCAAAAACTGAATCCTGTAGAGTCCTATAAGTACAGTATATTACCTGTTACTCTATTACCAGGCCACAAAACAAAGAGATCCAGATTTGCTCATCAATGAGGCGGTTCTTCTCATCCTGGTCTTCCATCCAGTATGATTTTGTTGTGTGTTTTTGTCATTTTTAGTAGTTTTTGTTTTTAAATATTTCTATATACATTTTATATATTCTATAATGTTTTTTTTTCAGTTTTAGTTATTTTAGGACATCAAGTTTAACTATATAAAAATTAGATCCTGTCTTGGCAATTTGCTGAAATAAAAAAGTTTATATTTGTTTATATTTTATTTTAACATTTATTAACATTTATTTATTATTTGTTAACATTTATTTTATTTCAAGTTATGGTTCTAGTTTTTGTTAATGATAATATCCCTGCTAACTTAAGCTAACCTTCATAAACATAATATAAAGATCTTTAAATGCATTTCATGGCTTTTTAAGAAATATTGATCAAAATCGCTGCATTCGTTCATCACATTACTGACTGTTTCTTCACGTAGATAATCATGCACATGCAATTCTGCAGCAATTTTTTTAAAGAATGCAGTTTTATGTACAACTGCAAAAACTGAATGCTGTAAAAATCCTATAGGTATATTATAGCTATACATGTATATACTGGTAATTCTGCTACCAGGGCACAAAACAAACCGTTTCACTCGTACCTGACTCCAGATTTAAACTCCTCAATGAGGCGGTTCTTCTCATCCTGGTCTTCCACCCAGTACATACTGGGAATGACGAACTCCGACACCACACGGCACTCAGGACAAGACCTGCACACAATAACACTTCATTACTCCACAACACTCGAGACAAGTCCTGCACACAATAACACTTCATTACTCCACAACACTCGAGACAAGTCCTGCACACAGTAACACTTCATTACTCCACAACACTCGAGACAAGTCCTGCACACAATAACACTTCATTACTCCACAACACTCGAGACAAGTCCTGCACACAATAACACTTCATTACTCCACAACACTCGAGACAAGTCAGCACACAGTAACACTTCATTACTCCACAACACTCGAGACAAGTCCTGCACACAATAACACTTCATTACTCCACAACACTCGAGACAAGTCCTGCACACAGTAACACTTCATTACTCCACAACACTCGAGACAAGTCCTGCACACAATAACACTTCATTACTCCACAACACTCGAGACAAGTCCTGCACACAATAACACTTCATTACTCCACAACACTCGAGACAAGTCCTGCACACAGTAACACTTCATTACTCCACAACACTCGAGACAAGTCCTGCACACAATAACACTTCATTACTCCACAACACTCGAGACAAGTCCTGCACACAGTAACACTTCATTACTCCACAACACTCGAGACAAGTCCTGCACACAATAACACTTCATTACTCCACAACACTCGAGACAAGTCCTGCACACAATAACACTTCATTACTCCACAACACTCGAGACAAGTCCTGCACACAGTAACACTTCATTACTCCACAACACTCGAGACAAGTCCTGCACACAATAACACTTCATTACTCCACAACACTCGAGACAAGTCCTGCACACAGTAACACTTCATTACTCCACAACACTCGAGACAAGTCCTGCACACAATAACACTTCATTACTCCACAACACTCGAGACAAGTCCTGCACACAATAACACTTCATTACTCCACAACACTCGAGACAAGTCCTGCACACAGTAACACTTCATTACTCCACAACACTCGAGACAAGTCCTGCACACAATAACACTTCATTACTCCACAACACTCGAGACAAGTCCTGCACACAGTAACACTTCATTACTCCACAACACTCGAGACAAGTCCTGCACACAATAACACTTCATTACTCCACAACACTCGAGACAAGTCCTGCACACAATAACACTTCATTACTCCACAACACTCGAGACAAGTCCTGCACACAGTAACACTTCATTACTCCACAACACTCGAGACAAGTCCTGCACACAATAACACTTCATTACTCCACAACACTTGAGACAAGTCCTGCACACAGTAACACTTCATTACTCCACAACACTCGAGACAAGTCCTGCACACAATAACACTTCATTACTCCACAACACTCGAGACAAGTCCTGCACACAATAACACTTCATTACTCCACAACACTCGAGACAAGTCCTGCACACAATAACACTTCATTACTCCACAACACTCGAGACAAGTCCTGCACACAGTAACACTTCATTACTCCACAACACTCGAGACAAGTCCTGCACACAATAACACTTCATTACTCCACAACACTCGAGACAAGTCCTGCACACAATAACACTTCATTACTCCACAACACTCGAGACAAGTCCTGCACACAATAACACTTCATTACTCCACAACACTCGAGACAAGTCCTGCACACAATAACACTTCATTACTCCACAACACTCGAGACAAGTCCTGCACACAATAACACTTCATTACTCCACAACACTCGAGACAAGTCCTGCACACAGTAACACTTCATTACTCCACAACACTCGAGACAAGTCCTGCACACAGTAACACTTCATTACTCCACAACACTCGAGACAAGTCCTGCACACAATAACACTTCATTACTCCACAACACTCGAGACAAGTCCTGCACACAGTAACACTTCATTACTCCACAACACTCGAGACAAGTCCTGCACACAATAACACTTCATTACTCCACAACACTCGAGACAAGTCCTGCACACAGTAACACTTCATTACTCCACAACACTCGAGACAAGTCCTGCACACAATAACACTTCATTACTCCACAACACTCGAGACAAGTCCTGCACACAATAACACTTCATTACTCCACAACACTCGAGACAAGTCCTGCACACAGTAACACTTCATTACTCCACAACACTCGAGACAAGTCCTGCACACAATAACACTTCATTACTCCACAACACTCGAGACAAGTCCTGCACACAGTAACACTTCATTACTCCACAACACTCGAGACAAGTCCTGCACACAATAACACTTCATTACTCCACAACACTCGAGACAAGTCCTGCACACAATAACACTTCATTACTCCACAACACTCGAGACAAGTCCTGCACACAATAACACTTCATTACTCCACAACACTCGAGACAAGTCCTGCACACAGTAACACTTCATTACTCCACAACACTCGAGACAAGTCCTGCACACAATAACACTTCATTACTCCACAACACTCGAGACAAGTCCTGCACACAGTAACACTTCATTACTCCACAACACTCGAGACAAGTCCTGCACACAATAACACTTCATTACTCCACAACACTCGAGACAAGTCCTGCACACAATAACACTTCATTACTCCACAACACTCGAGACAAGACCTGCACACAATAACACTTCATTACTCCACAACACTCGAGACAAGTCCTGCACACAATAACACTTCATTACTCCACAACACTCGAGACAAGTCCTGCACACAATAACACTTCATTACTCCACAACACTCGAGACAAGACCTGCACACAATAACACTTCATTACTCCACAACACTCGAGACAAGTCCTGCACACAATAACACTTCATTACTCCACAACACTCGAGACAAGTCCTGCACACAGTAACACTTCATTACTCCACAACACTCGAGACAAGTCCTGCACACAATGACACTTCATTACTCCACAACACTCGAGACAAGTCCTGCACACAATAACACTTCATTACTCCACAACACTCGAGACAAGTCCTGCACACAATAACACTTCATTACTCCACAACACTCGAGACAAGACCTGCACACAATAACACTTCATTACTCCACAACACTCGAGACAAGACCTGCACACAATAACACTTCATTACTCCACAACACTCGAGACAAGTCCTGCACACAGTAACACTTCATTACTCCACAACACTCGAGACAAGTCCTGCACACAATAACACTTCATTACTCCACAACACTCGAGACAAGTCCTGCACACAGTAACACTTCATTACTCCACAACACTCGAGACAAGTCCTGCACACAGTAACACTTCATTACTCCACAACACTCGAGACAAGTCCTGCACACAGTAACACTTCATTACTCCACAACACTCGAGACAAGTCCTGCACACAATAACACTTCATTACTCCACAACACTCGAGACAAGACCTGCACACAATAACACTTCATTACTCCACAACACTCGAGACAAGTCCTGCACACAATAACACTTCATTACTCCACAACACTCGAGACAAGTCCTGCACACAATAACACTTCATTACTCCACAACACTCGAGACAAGACCTGCACACAATAACACTTCATTACTCCACAACACTCGAGACAAGTCCTGCACACAATAACACTTCATTACTCCACAACACTCGAGACAAGTCCTGCACACAATAACACTTCATTACTCCACAACACTCGAGACAAGTCCTGCACACAATAACACTTCATTACTCCACAACACTCGAGACAAGTCCTGCACACAATAACACTTCATTACTCCACAACACTCGAGACAAGTCCTGCACACAATAACACTTCATTACTCCACAACACTCGAGACAAGTCCTGCACACAATAACACTTCATTACTCCACAACACTCGAGACAAGTCCTGCACACAATAACACTTCATTTCTCCACAACACTCGAGACAAGTCCTGCACACAATAACACTTCATTACTCCACAACACTCGAGACAAGTCCTGCACACAATAACACTTCATTACTCCACAACACTCGAGACAAGACCTGCACACAATAACACTTCATTACTCCACAACACTCGAGACAAGTCCTGCACACAATAACACTTCATTACTCCACAACACTCGAGACAAGTCCTGCACACAATAACACTTCATTACTCCACAACACTTGAGACAAGTCCTGCACACAATAACACTTCATTACTCCACAAAACTCGAGACAAGACCTGCACACAGTAACACTTCATTACTCCACAACACTCGAGACAAGTCCTGCACACAATAACACTTCATTACTCCACAACACTCGAGACAAGACCTGCACACAATAACACTTCATTACTCCACAACACTCGAGACAAGACCTGCACACAATAACACTTCATTACTCCACAACACTCGAGACAAGTCCTGCACACAATAACACTTCATTACTCCACAACACTCGAGACAAGTCCTGCACACAATAACACTTCATTACTCCACAACACTTGAGACAAGACCTGCACACAATAACACTTCATTACTCCACAACACTCGAGACAAGACCTGCACACAATAACACTTCATTACTCCACAACACTCGAGACAAGACCTGCACACAATAACACTTCATTACTCCACAACACTCGAGACAAGTCCTGCACACAATAACACTTCATTTCTCCACAACACTCGAGACAAGTCCTGCACACAATAACACTTCATTACTCCACAACACTCGAGACAAGACCTGCACACAATAACACTTCATTACTCCACAACACTCGAGACAAGTCCTGCACACAATAACACTTCATTACTCCACAACACTCGAGACAAGTCCTGCACACAATAACACTTCATTACTCCACAACACTCGAGACAAGTCCTGCACACAATAACACTTCATTACTCCACAACACTCGAGACAAGTCCTGCACACAATAACACTTCATTACTCCACAACACTCGAGACAAGACCTGCACACAATAACACTTCATTACTCCACAACACTTGAGACAAGTCCTGCACACAATAACACTTCATTACTCCACAAAACTCGAGACAAGACCTGCACACAGTAACACTTCATTACTCCACAACACTCGAGACAAGTCCTGCACACAATAACACTTCATTACTCCACAACACTCGAGACAAGACCTGCACACAATAACACTTCATTACTCCACAACACTCGAGACAAGTCCTGCACACAATAACACTTCATTACTCCACAACACTCGAGACAAGACCTGCACACAATAACACTTCATTACTCCACAACACTCGAGACAAGTCCTGCACACAATAACACTTCATTACTCCACAACACTCGAGACAAGTCCTGCACACAATAACACTTCATTACTCCACAACACTCGAGACAAGTCCTGCACACAATAACACTTCATTACTCCACAACACTCGAGACAAGACCTGCACACAGTAACACTTCATTACTCCACAACACTCGAGACAAGTCCTGCACACAATGACACTTCATTACTCCACAACACTCGAGACAAGTCCTGCACACAATAACACTTCATTACTCCACAACACTCGAGACAAGTCCTGCACACAATAACACTTCATTACTCCACAACACTCGAGACAAGACCTGCACACAGTAACACTTCATTACTCCACAACACTCGAGACAAGTCCTGCACACAATAACACTTCATTACTCCACAACACTCGAGACAAGACCTGCACACAATAACACTTCATTACTCCACAACACTCGAGACAAGACCTGCACACAATAACACTTCATTACTCCACAACACTCGAGACAAGTCCTGCACACAATAACACTTCATTACTCCACAACACTCGAGACAAGTCCTGCACACAATAACACTTCATTACTCCACAACACTTGAGACAAGACCTGCACACAATAACACTTCATTACTCCACAACACTCGAGACAAGACCTGCACACAATAACACTTCATTACTCCACAACACTCGAGACAAGACCTGCACACAATAACACTTCATTACTCCACAACACTCGAGACAAGTCCTGCACACAATAACACTTCATTTCTCCACAACACTCGAGACAAGTCCTGCACACAATAACACTTCATTACTCCACAACACTCGAGACAAGACCTGCACACAATAACACTTCATTACTCCACAACACTCGAGACAAGTCCTGCACACAATAACACTTCATTACTCCACAACACTCGAGACAAGTCCTGCACACAATAACACTTCATTACTCCACAACACTCGAGACAAGTCCTGCACACAATAACACTTCATTACTCCACAACACTCGAGACAAGTCCTGCACACAATAACACTTCATTACTCCACAACACTCGAGACAAGACCTGCACACAATAACACTTCATTACTCCACAACACTCGAGACAAGTCCTGCACACAATAACACTTCATTACTCCACAAAACTCAAGACAAGACCTGCACACAGTAACACTTCATTACTCCACAACACTCGAGACAAGTCCTGCACACAATAACACTTCATTACTCCACAACACTCGAGACAAGACCTGCACACAATAACACTTCATTACTCCACAACACTCGAGACAAGTCCTGCACACAATAACACTTCATTACTCCACAACACTCGAGACAAGACCTGCACACAATAACACTTCATTACTCCACAACACTCGAGACAAGTCCTGCACACAATAACACTTCATTACTCCACAACACTCGAGACAAGTCCTGCACACAATAACACTTCATTACTCCACAACACTCGAGACAAGTCCTGCACACAATAACACTTCATTACTCCACAACACTCGAGACAAGACCTGCACACAGTAACACTTCATTACTCCACAACACTCGAGACAAGTCCTGCACACAATAACACTTCATTACTCCACAACACTCGAGACAAGACCTGCACACAATAACACTTCATTACTCCACAACACTCGAGACAAGTCCTGCACACAATAACACTTCATTACTCCACAACACTCGAGACAAGTCCTGCACACAATAACACTTCATTACTCCACAACACTCGAGACAAGTCCTGCACACAATAACACTTCATTACTCCACAACACTCGAGACAAGACCTGCACACAATAACACTTCATTACTCCACAACACTTGAGACAAGTCCTGCACACAATAACACTTCATTACTCCACAAAACTCGAGACAAGACCTGCACACAGTAACACTTCATTACTCCACAACACTCGAGACAAGTCCTGCACACAATAACACTTCATTACTCCACAACACTCGAGACAAGACCTGCACACAATAACACTTCATTACTCCACAACACTCGAGACAAGTCCTGCACACAATAACACTTCATTACTCCACAACACTCGAGACAAGTCCTGCACACAATAACACTTCATTACTCCACAACACTCGAGACAAGACCTGCACACAATAACACTTCATTACTCCACAACACTCGAGACAAGACCTGCACACAGTAACACTTCATTAGTCCACAACACTCGAGACAAGTCCTGCACACAATAACACTTCATTACTCCACAACACTCGAGACAAGACCTGCACACAATAACACTTCATTACTCCACAACACTCGAGACAAGACCTGCACACAGTAACACTTCATTAGTCCACAACACTCGAGACAAGTCCTGCACACAATAACACTTCATTAGTCCACAACACTCGAGACAAGTCCTGCACACAGTAACACTTCATTACTCCACAAAACTCGAGACAAGACCTGGGGCCAGTTGCATAAACCTCTAAGACTAGTCTTACAAGTTAGACATCAAATTTGTTTCTTTTAGACTCTTTATAGCTTTTTTAAATCAGTTACATAATGCTAGTGGGTCATACTAGAACTTAAGACACTGTCTTAACGTAATGGCTATGTTTATGCAACCGGACCCTGGAGCCGGTTTCACAAAGCTATTTTAGACCGGTCTATAGTGTTAGACAAGTCTAGAATCTGCTCATAGACTAGTCTAATGCAAGTTAGACTGTTTCACAAAAATAAAGACTGACTTAATTTAGACCAAAAAAATTAGACACCTTACCCCAGGCTAACCCAGGTCTAAGACTCTGTTACCTTGGCAACCAGCAGTAACAGTCAGTTACAGTACAAACAGCCCAAAGAAAATGGAAAATGCTCATAATTTGTGGTTTGCTGACGGCGTTATGGATAGAGCTATGAGAAGGGAAAGGGTTTTTGGATAATTCCTCTTAAATATTTATTTTTTGGCATCTTGTACCATGTTTTTGTATCTTTTCTGTACGTCTTTAACGCTCAACGGTCGGATTAAAGCTGTTAACTGTCGTATCTTTTTCCAAAATTAAACATTTCTTCTTGTTACTACATTCTCCGCTAAATTTCCCAAGTAAAATGTCCTTGTAACAGTTAAACTCCTCCAACAAACACATGTTTTCCGCTGGGGTAAACTGCACTGAGCGGTTGAAGCACTTACTCGATCCGCCATGTTTTGTGTTTTGAAAAGTGTCCTATTTTACCCAGAATGCATTGCAGTGTAGTCCTACTTAAGATAGTCAGAGTCTTAAGTGCTTTGTGCAACGGTCTGATTTAGATGTCTATCTGAAGTCTGACTATCTACTATATCTAAGCCATAGTCAAAGTCTATCTTTGTGAAACCGGCCCCTGCACACAATAACACTTCATTACTCCACAACACTCGAGACAAGTCCTGCACACAATAACACTTCATTACTCCACAACACTCGAGACAAGTCCTGCACACAATAACACTTCATTACTCCACAACACTCGAGACAAGTCCTGCACACAATAACACTTCATTACTCCACAACACTCGAGACAAGACCTGCACACAATAACACTTCATTACTCCACAAAACTCGAGACAAGTCCTGCACACAGTAACACTTCATTACTCCACAACACTCGAGACAAGTCCTGCACACAATAACACTTCATTACTCCACAACACTCGAGACAAGTCCTGCACACAATAACACTTCATTACTCCACAACACTCGAGACAAGTCCTGCACACAATAACACTTCATTACTCCACAACACTCGAGACAAGTCCTGCACACAATAACACTTCATTACTCCACAACACTCGAGACAAGACCTGCACACAATAACACTTCATTACTCCACAAAACTCGAGACAAGTCCTGCACACAGTAACACTTCATTACTCCAAAACACTCGAGACAAGTCCTGCACACAATAACACTTCATTACTCCACAACACTCGAGACAAGTCCTGCACACAGTAACACTTCATTACTCCACAAAACTCGAGACAAGTCCTGCACACAATAACACTTGTTGAGTGTTACAAGTGTTACAAGTGTCACAATAACACTTGGCGGTGTGCTTGAGTTTTCCTCGACACACCTGACATAAGTTTACCTGGGCCGTCTACACTTTAAAAAATTATACTTGGGTTAATTCTCCTAATTCTCAGGTAATGCATTACCTGACGGCATCTAAGAGTCTCACACTGAGTCGAACGACGTCTCGTTCCCTTTTGAACACTATCACTTGGGAATGAGGTCTCTAGTGCTCCACTAACCTCCACTAGGAGTGTAACGATATCCTCATGTCACGATTCGATACATATCACGATACTGAACTCACGATACTATATTATTGCGATACTCCAAGACATATGATAAAAGGTTAACAAAAATGCTAGATTTGATATTATATTGTGTGTGTAAATGAATAGGATTGGACTTGGTGCTGAAACCCAAAGCACAGGACAATAGAGACACCAGAATAAGCTTTAATCCCACCAGCAAAAGAATACTACAGTTTTTATAGAAAAGGAGCATGGCGAAAATTACATGAACCATTACATAATTTCCCTACAACTTGATTGGTTCTTTATATGCAAACCCTTCTGTTACTAGGTAGAAGCAAAATCTGTTTTCTTGATTGCTTCACTTTGTTACTCAAAGTCACAAGTTTATAAACCTAGAAATCCGTCTAGTTTCATTTCACCTTTTGTTATATTAGGACATGATTCACCAACACGCACACACACACACACACACACACACACACACACACACACACACTCAGTCAGTCACAAGTTTTTAACCAAAAGGTTTGGAAACATTTAGGATTCAAAAGCATATTAATGTTATTCCTGCAAGACAAATAAATGTTAGTTATAATTAGGGATGAACAGATCGCAGTTGATCGTGATGCGTACGGATCGGCTCCTCACGGTTCGGCACGCATGTGATTCAAGGATTAACTGCTTAATTTAACCATCATAGAGTGAAAGTTTATAATTTGGACGTGTTTTGTCAGCACATTTAAACAATTTTAAACGCAGAAGAGGCGAAAATCGGGACTAACACACACACGAAGAGCACGCAGAGAGAGAGTGTGTTGCAGACAGCGCTAGAACATAGAACTGATTCCTCTTTCACGTTTCCTTGCCCTTAAACAGACACATAAACACCGAATTATGTCTAAATACCCGTCTCAGCAAGTATTCTCTAAGTCATGTCATGAGTGAACAATTGTGAAAGAAACCGGATGTTTGTCAGTTAATTCAGTCTTAAAGTGACAGCAGCCTAATATTCCTACTGTCGTCTGTGTCATTAATGTTAATAAAACAACAAAATACAGCATTAACAAAGATTAAATTATATTTAATTTCTACAGTGAACAAATAGTGTTATTTTACATTAGGCTTAATTAAAAATGTATGTACTTGATTACTACTGTTAGACTTTGTAACTTTGCTATTTAGTATTCATCTCTGCTTATAATGTGTGTATTTGTTCTTATATTATTACTGACTGTTCACTTGTTTCTAATAATGTGTGAACTTTATCAGTTAGGCTAGTAGATTCTGATGTAGGATTGAAGAACTTCAAGGGAGCTTTAAGTAATAAATGAAAAATAAAGTTACACGCCCCAATATAAATATATTTTATTTATTTTTTTGCTGATCCGAAAAATTATCCGATCCGTGGCTAAAAAAACGTAAATGATCCGAACCATGAATTTTGTGATCCGTTCCACCACTAGTTCTGATTAATTAAGAGTCCATCCCAGTGGACTGACTCACTTTCGGATCTGGTTCTGGAACTGCTCGGCGCAGCGCCACTGGCGTATGCAGCTCAGACAGTACGTGTGTACGCAGCTCGACAGGATCCCGAAGCGCCGCTCCGACGGAGACATCTTCTCGTACACCACATCCAGACAGATCTTACACTGCTTATCCTGACTCTGCTGAGCCGCAAACGCCCGCTCCATGTCCATCTCGAAGGCCGCCATGCACATCTGAGACCAGACAGGATCAGCATCATCAGAATCATCATCAGAATCAGCATCATCATCATAAACATCATCAGCATCAGAATCATCCGCATCATCATCAGCATCATAATCATTATCATCAGCATCATCATCATCATAATCATTATCATCAGCATCATCATCATCATAATCATTATCATTATCATCATCATCATCATCATAAACATCATCAGCATCAGAATCATCCGCATCATCATCATCATCATAATCATTATCATCATCATCATAATCATCCGCATTATCATCAGAATCATCATGTGACACGAATCATAATGCAACTTTTTTTGCAAGACAGTGCAATTAAATTCATAAGAATGCACTACTTATCCCAAAAAGCACTGCAAATGACAGGTCCCCCTGTAGTCAATCATTTTAGCCCTTAAAACTCAAACCAAAATTAAATTTAACGTGTTTTCGTTGAAAACAAAATTCTTCATGTCTTAAAATATCTTGAATGTACATAAACTTACATTTACAAACTCTGTAAATATCTTGAACCCTTGCCTCCTTTAGTAAATGCGGTTCTATGAATATGCAAATGAGCCCCGCCTCCACTCACTCACTCACTCACTCAGAGATCCACTCGTTGACGATCACACGTTGATCTGATTGGTTACAAGGTAGTTTGTGACGTCAGAAACACCAGCGATTTCAAACCGTGTTTTTGAGACTGTCTTTGGTTCACTGCAGTTTTAAGGACAAAATACTCAGCAATGCTGTCGACTTATGAATTTACACATGGTTTGTCTTAAAGCATATTAAAAACACCACATAGACACATAAACAACATTAAAAGCTGGATTTTCACCACAGGGGGACTTTAAATTTACTTTTGAAAATGAAGTTGAAATGCGATTATGAGAAAGATTTCTACATTATTACTAAAACAAAACACCTATGTCAACATAGTCATAAAAACATTATTATAATTTTTTTTAAATTTTTACAATTAGTTCTGGTTCTCGACTCTGATTGGCTGAGAGCCTTATCTAGCGGTGCGATATTCTACTAATATCACACAGAAACCGTTTCACAGTGTGTATCACTCCGCTTGTTTCTGCCGGATCTACACTAGCAGCATTTCTCACAGAAAGCGTCAATGGTGGAACTACTGTTATTGTGCAACATTATGGAGTTTTTAGGCGAGAATGTAGTTGTTAAGATATCTAATATGTGATTTAAACATAAATAGCACCTATTTGAAAGCTTGTTTTTCCAGCGGCTCATGTACTTCGGGAATTTGCCACTAGCTCTTATGTAGATAGTGTTTAAACATGAGGCATGATTAATTTTATGTATATCAAACAGGCAATAAATATTATATATCTTTACTTCAACTGTTGCACTCAATCTGCAGCATTAAAAAACTGAACTGAACGAATGAAAACCAATAGAAGTCACCTTTTCATGCGCTGCTCTTTGCTCGGGGTCGTGCGGGTGCAGAACCTGGAGCCGGCAGATTTCACACACGTCGCCGTGGAGATACGGGCAGCGGTCGCCATAGTTACACTGGCCCGCCGCCAGGTACGGGCAGAGCTGCGGCTGAGGCCCGGCGTCCGGATACGGGCCGGATGAGGCAGAACTCTCAGAACCCTCCAGCCCGGAGCGAATGGCCTCCAGGTACGAGTGCGGTTTACCGTGAGCGCTGGCGTCCCTGTAGTCCCAGCAGTCCTCGGCACTCTCTCCATATGGGCCCAGAGCTGAGAACACACACACACAACATTACAATCTCTCCTCCATTAGGACCCAAAGTCAAGAGAAACTGTGTTGCTGATCCTTCTTTCATTCGTTCTTAAAGCGGCACTATGCAGGATTTCCGTTTTTGTCAAACAGCGCCCCCTAGAGTCGCTGTAGACTACTTGTATTTAACGTTACTGTCGTAAATACCACTCACGCAGAGCGTCTGCACTCACGGCCTCTGCACTTTATAATACCGTAAAAACTTCAAATAATAGCCCGGGCTTTTATTTTCCCAAATCGTCGAACTGCACCGGCTTGTATTTGTGACAGGCCTTTATAATTTAGTGTTGAGATGTTGTTCCTAGAGTCTGTAATCTCTAAAAATCTCCAAATGCTCCACGTGAAACTCGGTCTTCCGACCTTTTACTATCGTGTCAATTGATTTTGATTAATATGCGCGAGGGAGAGAGAGCAAGACAGCGCTCTCTCTCTCCCTCTCTCTGTCTCTCTCTCTCTGTCTCTCTCTCTCCCTCTCTCTGTCTCTCCCTCTCTCTGTCTCTCTCTCTCTCTCTCTCTCTCTCTCCCTCTCTCTGTCTCTCCCTCTCTCGGTCTCTCTCTCTCTCTGTCTCTCCCTCTCTCTGTCTCTCTCTCTCTCTCTCTCTCTCCCTCTCTCTGTCTCTCTCTCTCTCTCTCTCCCTCTCTCTGTCTCTCCCTCTCTCTGTCTCTCCCTCTCTCTGTCTCTCCCTCTCTCTGTCTCTCCCTCTCTCTGTCTCTCCCTCTCTCTGTCTCTCTCTCTCTCCCTCTCTCTGTCTCTCTCTCTCCCTCTCTCTGTCTCTCTCTCTCTGTCTCTCTCTCTCTCTCTCTCCCTCTCTCTCTCTCTCTCCCTCTGTCTCTCTCTCTCCCTCTCTCTGTCTCTCCCTCTCTCTCCCTCTCTCTGCTCGTGTGCGCCCTGTCAAGCGCAGAAGTCATTCTATTACATCACTCACCGATCAAAAAAGGCTTTGGCGGGACACAAATTTGCTTTGGCGGCCGCCAAAAAGCGGACGATCTGACGGGTTTTAGAAAATTAAATACAACCCAAAACTAAAAAACAGACCCGGCCTCTATTTGAGACCGGCCATTATTTACCCAAACCTGTCGCCACACCAGGCGTGTAAAAGAGACAGGCGTCTATTCGGGACTCGGCTATTATTTGAAGTTTTACGGTAATAAAGTAGCCTACCGCGTTAGGTTTACCTGAGCCTAAATGCCAGATGATATCAATAAAGTTACATGTACGTCACATTATTTCGTAACAATGTCCTTTTATGATGTTGTTAGACATGATTATTGCAATTTATCACAATAGTTTGCAAATTGCGCAAATTTTAATGGACCTGCGGGAATTATTAAAATACTTATTGAAGTATTATCTGTTATATTATTTATTTTAATAGTTAAAGTACAATGAATGTTCAAATTTCGATTTCTATATAAATTTCGATATATCTTTTTAATAAATGCAACACATTCCCAAAGTCATGTGAAATAATCGTGTTAAATAATCGTGATTTCAGTACTGACCAAAATAATCGTGATTATGATTTTTTCCATAATCGAGCAGCCCTAGCTGGTGCTTTTAGAGAAAAAACGGCAATCTTCATGTGATATATTAAATTATATAAATATAAAAGACATAGAGAGGGAATTTTGCACCTTATTTTGAATATTGATGTTATAAATGCACAAGCGCACTAGTCTAACCTACTAGACTACATCATATAGTGTACAGTATGTGTGCGCGCTCTCTGTGTTTCTGTAAAGTGATGGACACACTCAATTATGTCGGATCGCACATCGTTAGATCACAATATTACCGTAGACGATATGCATTGCACACCCCTAATAGAGTCCAATAATTTCCTATATTTGTTTCATTTCTAATGTAGCATGTAGTGTATCTGCGCTGTCATGAGTGCAGATTAGGGGTGTAACAATATATCGTGTCACAATATATTACAATACAAAAGTGCAACAATGTGTATCGTGGATAGTGACTATATGTATTGTGTATAGTTCACCCAAAATAAAAATTACTGTGTGAGGAAAAATTAAAGTTTACAGAGTTTTAGTGTCAGTACTTCATTAAACTACTATATATAATGTTGAATATAATGTATAATATAATATTTGTGGGTCCTGATAATGCCAAATGTCTGATGTTTAAATATATCTAGTCAATGACAGTGAAAGCATATTAATCTAAAATAATGCTGTATTTAGTTTCAGAATCATGAATATTGTTATTCTGGTGTCTCTATTGTCCTGTGCTTTGGGTTTCAGCACCAAGTCCAATCCTATTCATTTACACACACAATATAATATCAAATTTAGCATTTTAATCTACAGTTAATTTTTTGTTAACCTTATATTATATGTCTTGGAGTATCGCAGTAATAATATGGTATCGTGAGTTGCGTATCGTGATATGAGGGTATCGTTACACCCCTAGTACATGTACCTTTGTCTCTCAGCACTAGTGGTTTTTTGCCTGGTTTGCCAGTGTTTGCTGGTGGAGCGGGTCCCGGCGCTGACCCGGATCTGCTCGGGTTCTCGACCGCTGCGCCACGGCCACACGGTTTCACATGATCATATCTATCACACAACACACAGAACACACATGGTGATTCTTAAGTTAGGGGACCTTTTCATTCTGTTCTTAAAGTCACTTTTCTCCACTTTTTTTATTTGTGAATCATCTGTGATTGTATTGTGATTGATTGTGACTAGACTTTTTGAAGAACCTGGTAAGAAATAAATAATCAAATACATAAAGTTCAAAAATTAAATTGCTGTATCTGGATTATTTTTTTTTTTTTTGAAAATATTCACATCTTTAAAATTGCACTGTAATGTCACTCTTTACATAGTCGTCTTGTGGCCTTGGCGCTGGCTAGGCAGAACTGCGGATCATATCACACAAGTTATGTACGTGACCATTCAGCACATAGTTATAGGCATCTAAAGATTTATACGCCCTCAGTTTCTCTTTACGCTCGGTTTCTCTATCAGGTGTATATCAGGCCAGTCAATCGAGGTAAATTTAACGTTAATCCTGTCAGATCATCCATTGAGTGAGTGTGTACGGGTTGGGCCAATCTGGTTCCGTCCGTTAAAGTTAACTTTTGCAAACAACAATCGCAGTCCTGGACAGTCAGTGACCTTACATATTAAGATAAAATCGAATTTCGGATATTCATTGTTAAAAAAAACTAGCGTTAGTGAAGTGGCCAGGGGAATATTTTTGCCTCCACCTAAGCTCCGCCCTCAAAAAACGTCATAATGTTTACTAACTGAAAAGAGGTCTATTGTATATCTGAGTGAGACGCTTCTCAAACAAGAACAAATGTGGGCGGGGCTTGATTGTGTCCGTGGGGAATTGATTGGATGGTTGTGGTTTGCTATTGGTGGATCTCATGTGAGTGACAGGTTGCCCCGCCCTCGAGCCAGTACACACGTAATCAAAGACAATTTGAAGAATCACTCATAAAATATGCCTAGTTACTCAGCTAAATACATGCAAAAAGGTTTAAAACTTGATATTTGCGTCACCTGCATCGGTCTCCATAGGCACAGACTCCTCTCTGGTAGTATTTACAGATGGTTGAAGGTTTGCTAGTGGTCAGATCGTGAGAGAACAAACACCTGCTGCCCTCACGACACACACCGTGCAGGAAATACCTGCACATACACACAGAGACACCTGAATCAGAGCATGAGATGCTGAATAAATGTGTAAATGTCAGAGATCCGATGCGTCAGTCCAGCTAACGTTACACCATTTTCTCTCATGTCAAAGTCATGATGATGTTATCAGTGACCTTATTTACTGCAGTCAGCGATGCTTTGATGGCTGTGTAATGACGGTTATGCGTTTCTCTTTACCTGCAGGTCACTTGTTTCGTTGACATCCTTTATCCGGCAACGAATGTAATATTTTACTGTGAAAATACTGTCTGCACGGTTTTGTGCAACCTGAAAATATCACCGGCTCAGCGCCGCGACTGATCATTGCTTCCGCCTAGTGTGATTCACTTCCGCGAGTCGGTTCTTTCGAACGAATCGTTTCATAGCCCTATCTCAGTTTTTGGTTAAAAGAGCAGTTCTTAATTGGTTTATAAAATGGGAACGTTAGGGAAAGTTCTGTGTTTGGGAGTTCAAAAACGATTATTTTACATCATGTAAGTAGTACGCATGGAATCGTTTGAACTGACTCTTTTGAGCAATTCGTTGACGAAATGCATATATCGCTTTTTCCGCTGAACATAACAAACCAGCTTTCTCTACAGATACTGATTAGGAAAGGTGTAGGAAATAACGTAGATCCCAAGGAGCGAATGAACCGGATAAACTGACCTGGAAAGAGAATAAGTTATATTATTTAATTTTATAGATAGATTTACTTGAGGAATCGGGTTTTTTGCGCCCCCTGCTGGACTAGTTTCATACGCAATGACGTCACCTGTGGAACGTGAGAAAACGAAACCGATCTGAGGTCAGACTCAGAGGACGACAGGTAACGCGAACACCTGAACACTAATGGAGAAAACTGTGATCAAATACAGACACTGTGGAAGAGATGTGTACAGTTTCTCCTCATATTCTCAGTGTCAGTGTCCGATCTGTCATCAGACTCCAACTTTCGGACTGTTAAACGCGCCTGTCGCGCTTCCCTGCCCGTTTACTAATGGACACAAAGTCTCATGTGCGTTTCTCATAGGATCTATTCACGGACCATCACATCTTGGGTGAGTTACGACTATTATTCATATGTAATATTCAGTTCTGGTAAAATATAAATAAATATATATATTAAATAATAAATAAAAATAAACTCGCAGGCGAGTGCAGAATGAATGGGAGTCTATGGGGTTTTACCCCCAGAAATCCACTTTTCTCAGGATGTAATTTTTTGTCAAGTAATGTGAAAGTTGCATTCAAAAGGGGGGGCTAAGATAATACACTCAGCTGAAAATTGTATTTTTAAGTTCACTTATCTGTTCTAAAAATCCGTTCAAAAATGTGATGACGTCAGCCACGTCACACCCTTAATTATGCACAACTTTTAAGATACAGCCTTTTGAAATTAAGATGTCAAAATTGAACGTTTTAGGAAAAAACCTCTGGCGCCTAAAGGGTTAATATAATTTAAACGGATGAGTTATAAAAAAATTCACCCCCTCGCAGTCGCCATGAAGGGCAAAATTAGCTTTATAGACCAAATCCACTTTTTGCACCAGACTGTAAACATGTTTTTTTCTGCTGTAAAGTTGGGCATTGTAACATGCAGGTCTATGGGATTGAGTCTCTTCTGCAGCCGGTCTCTAGTGGCCAGTCGATGAACTGCAGTTTAAGTAACTTCTGTGTGGGATTCAAGAGAGAGAAGGTTGCAGCTTGGTATTGACAAACACGGAAGAGCAGAGAAACACCGGTCACGAATTAGAGTCTAAAAGGAGCATTTTTAATGAGAAATGTGGGAGGAGCTTGAGTGTGTTGTTAGAACCGCGAGAGGCATCGACTCTCAGCTGAGCTTACGCTACTCCTACATCATACTTCGGGTCAGAGGTCATGTGTCGGGTCAGGTCATGCGTCGGGTCAGAGGTCATGCGTCGGGTCAGAGGTCATGTGTCAGGTCATGCGTCCGGTCAGAGGTCATGCGTCAGGTCAGAGGTCATGTGTCGGGTCAGGTCATGCGTCGGATCAGAGGTCATGCGTCGGGTTAGAGGTCATGTGTCGGGTCTGAGGTCATGCGTCGGGTTAGAGGTCATGTGTCGGGTCAGAGGTCATGCGTCGGGTTAGAGGTCATGTGTCGGGTCAGAGGTCATGCGTCGGGTTAGAGGTCATGCGTCGGGTCAGGTCATGCGTCGGGTCAGAGGTCATGCGTCGGGTCAGGTCATGCGTCGGGTCAGAGGTCATGCGTCGGGTCAGAGGTCATGTGTCAGGTCAGGTCATGCGTCCGGTCAGAGGTCATGCGTCAGGTCAGAGGTCATGTGTCGGGTCAGGTCATGCGTCGGATCAGAGGTCATGCGTCGGGTTAGAGGTCATGTGTCGGGTCAGAGGTCATGTGTCGGGTTAGAGGTCATGTGTCGGGTCAGAGGTCATGCGTCGGGTTAGAGGTCATGTGTCGGGTCAGAGGTCATGCGTCGGGTTAGAGGTCATGTGTCGGGTCAGAGGTCATGCGTCGGGTTAGAGGTCACTCTTCCGCTGGAACTCGACTCGCATCATATTAGGGCTGTCAACTCTAGTCGTTTAGTCGACTAATCGGTTGATGCCGTCTTGGTCGACTGACATTCATTCTTATTGGTCGACCAGTTGCTTCTTTTTTTTTTTTTTTTCTTTTTTTTTTTTACCAATAGAAAGAAATTTTCAATGATTTACTCCTTGATATTTATTCCTTTATAAGCAGTTATATATTACTGTATTCTAAATATAATTAGCCTATGGTTTATCCGCAACTTTAAATGCTTTAATTTAGGCTATTTTGTAACAGCGCCACAGTTTAGCGCACACATAGAACACTCGGTTCGCACCTGTGGCTGGCTGCACTGCTGCTTCGTGCTCAGTAAGGGATATAGGTAGTTTAGCTGTACTCATTCAGTTAGAACGCTATTTGTTTCTATGTTTTTATACACTATGTTTTTATCTCGATGCGGCGTGGACACACTTGGAAAAAAAAGAGCGCGTCGCACCGCGACCGCGTTGTTTCCATCATGAGCGCGCACACCGCGCGCCTACATTTGAAATCGAACTTGAACGCGCAAAAGACGTGAGCAGTCCCTTTAACGGTTTTATCATGCTGACTCAATAGATTGTGTTTTCTTGATATGTTTTTGTTTTTATTTGTACACTTGACGCATTTGAAAAAAGCCTAAATAATGTAACAAAACGAAAATAAACCTATATGCGGTCCTACAATACAGCCTATTATTATTAGAATTGATTTTTAGGCTCTTTGGGTTTTTTTGTGTGTTTTTTTTAAAACTCCTAGATCGGCTGGACAAAAGTTAACCCATAGCTTTGAAAGTAAAGAGGAATATACAGCCTGAATAAATGAGAGCTTTTGTTAGGATTTGTCATTGTGGCAGATAGCAGTTATATTTTTTTGTAGCGTGTGGTGTGGTCAGGTGCGCGATTGCTCCTCACTTTTTGCAGTTAAAAAAAAATCACTTAATTTTCAAAGAATTGTATTATTATTATAGTTTTATGTATTTTTGATGTTTTTTCGTTGTTGTTTTATAAATGCTCTATGACAATTGTTAAAAAATGTTCAATCAAAACATTGCGGTCTTTTTTTTTTCTTTTTTTTTTAGTCGACTAATCGTTGCGCAGCAGGGGCGTCATGCGCAGGACAAGACTTTGGTCGACTAAGGATTTCTTTGGTTGACTACAGCCCTACATTATATAGCACTTTTTATATGTAAACCTATTTAAATTCTCATATGTATGTATGTCCTGTATATAGTAGAATTGACAATAAACTTGAACTTGATTATAGACCTAGACTAAATTATGGGATAATGTTCATTTTTGGGTGAACTATCACTTTAAGACTGGAGTACTGATGCTGGAAACTCAGCTTTGATCACAGGAATAAACTCACATAGAAAACAGCTATTTTGAATTGTAAAAATATTTCACAATTTTTACGTGATTTTTGTATTTTACTTGATTTTGCATGTATTTTTGATCAAATAAATGCAGCCTTGCTGAGCAGAAGAGACTCTTTAGAGACTGTTGAATGATCAGCTATAGTGACTCTTTTTCTATCATGTTTTCCTCCAGAGAATGGAGTGACGCTGAGATTCACGTGGGTCTTTCAAATTCAGAAGGTACAGTATTTACGCCTGTAAACATTACAGTATTTGTTAGTTTGAGTGTGTGTTGGTCAGCTGTGTTTGCCGCAGGTCTGGTCTATAACTACACCCTGTCCGGGGTCCGCAGAGATGCTGGCGGCTGGGAGCGGTGTGTGTGTGTGTGTGTGTGTGTCCGGCTCGCGAGATCATGGGACGCTGAGCTGGAGAAGTTCTCTGTGCTTCCAGACTGGACTTCAGAGCGGTACAGCATTACACATTAACCATATCCTCACGATACATATCACGATACGCAACTCACAATACCATATTATTGCGATACTCCAAGATTAAAGGTTAACCTTTTTTTTTTTACTGTAGATTAAAATGCTAAATTTAATATTACATTGTGTAAATGAATAGGATTGGACTTGGTGCTGAAACCCAAAGCACAGGACAATAGAGACACCAGAATAACAATATTCATGATTCTGAAGCTGAAAACAGAATTATTTTAGATGAATATGCTTTCACTCTTTCTCTGACTAGATATATTTAAAATAATGTAGGACACTTTTAATGGTAACATCAGACATTTGGAATTATCAGGACACACAAATATTATATTATAAATTATATTCAACATTATATATAGTAGTTTAATGTAGTACTGACACTAAAACTCTGAAAACTTGAATTTGTTTCTTACACAGTCATTTTAATTTTGAATGAACTATCCACGATACATATTGTTGCATTTTTGTATTGCGATATATTGTGATAATATATAGTGTTACCAGAGATGGGCATAAATACATGGAAATGTATTTAAAATAAAAATACAAAATACTGTGTGAAAATTTTTTATTTCAATACAAATACAGTATTTTGTACTTTGAAAATACATGTGAAATTGGCCCTCTTCCCTCTCTGTCATTCTTTCTTTTGTTTCTTTCTTTCTTTCTGGCAATTACAAATAAACATATGCAAAACAGCAGCCATTTATATACTTATTTCTAACCAGGTTACATGTAGTCTATTACTTGTGGTGAACACTATTAAAAAATTACTGAATGTAAAACTTTGGGAACCTTTTCTACTATTTAGCAAAGAATATGGATGGGCGATATGACCAAAATCTTAATTTTACTTCACAGTAACAAAATATATCATGTTTCACAATTCTCAATATCAGTTTTCAAAATTAGAAAGTTTATCTAAAATTTAAAATTAGAATTCATTTAGATGCATTTCACACTATTTATCAATGTTTACTTTTTTTTCTATATTTAACTATGCTATTTACTATTCGCTATATACACATTTTTTTATGAATAAAACTAAAAGCTGAAGATTTTTGTGGTGTATCATTCATCAGTGCTTCTTTTTCCACTCTAACGTTCCAATAATTCCTGCCCACTAAAAGCTGCACGGATGCATTTGCGTACCCCACAAATTATACGCCTATCTATGTAAAGGATTTAGAAAAAGTTCCATCGATTCACAATTTATATATTTCAGCGCTATGATATGTAGTGTCATATCACCCAGCCCTAACATGCAGTAATGCTTTAAACACATTTGACCAGCCAGTTGATAAAAATCAACAACCGATCAAGACTGATTGGCTAACGCTATTTTCCCACTTGTCTGTGTTTTTTTATTCTTTCATGTAAACTGAAGGCAAATCTGAATAAAGCACTATTTTAACTTTAATCAACAAGTAGAATTGATCATGACATCCTCAGTATACCCTGACAAACAGGTTGACTGGCAAAAAGTATTTTACATATTTTAAAAATACAACAATACAACAATGTTTTTTTTTTCCAAAGTCTTTAAAATACAAAATAGTATTTTGTATTTCAAATACATATTTTAAATACATGTATCTGAAATACTGCCCATCCCTGATTGTTACTGCACCAAATGTCACCAAATCTGTCGGGATTACCAAACCCAACACTGAGGTGTGTGTGTGTGTGTGTGCAGGTTTGAGGAGGAGCTTAACATTAAGGTGTGTGTGTGTGTGTGTGTGTGTGCAGGTTTGAGGAGGAGCTTAACATTA
>JAPDVR010000022.1:1729893-1769893 GCA_026230005.1 Gila orcuttii | reverse complement strand
GTGTGTGTGTGTGTGTGTGAACAGAGGAGAGTCTGCTGGAGAAAAGAGAACGAGACAGAACTCGTAATAAAACAAGAATCTACATCAGCTCCTGTGTGTGTGTGTGTGTGTGTGTGTGTGTGTGTGTGTGTGTGTGTGTGTGTGTGTGTGTGAACAGAAGAGTCTGCTGGAGAAAAGAGAGCGAGACAGAACTCGTAATAAAGCAAGAATCAACATCAGCTCCTGTGTGTGTGTGTGTGTGTGTGTGTGTGTGTGTGTGTGTGTGTGTGTGTGTGTGTGTGTGTGTGTGTGTGTGTGTGTGTGTGTGTGTGTGAACAGAGGAGAGTCTGCTGGAGAAAAGAGAGCGAGACAGAACTCGTAATAAAACAAGAATCTACATCAGCTTGTCTTCAGGAGATGAAGAACTGAGGGATTGTAGATGTTGTAAATGTTGTATTCTAAAGGAAGTAGTGTGTGTATTAATGAGTAAAACTACAGTAACTCTTCAGCTTGAGATCTTTCATCTAAACTGGTTATATCTCTAGCAGTGAGTGTTTATGAGCAGCAGAAGAATCATATTCATCCGCTCAGAGCTGAAGAAAAATACATGCAGTTTTGGTTTTTAATCACTAGAGGGACAAAAGTTCCATCAACTTCAATGAGTTATTTAAATGTTTTCCAGTGATAAAGTATGTTTTTGAGCAGTTTAATTCAGAAAATGTAATTAAAATTAAAAGTGAATTAAAACTGAATCCATAAAATGATCCTACGATGGGAAAAAGGTTCTGCAAATGAACCATTCAAGGTTCCATATAGAACCTGTTGTTCTAAGAGTGATGATGTCATTGATTACATGACAGATGTGGGTCAGTCTGTAACCCTGTAAATACAGGAGACTTTTGGTTTTGAGTTGCAGTGACACCCAACACGCACATTTCTGGGACAATTTTCAGTGTATTTGCATAGTTTAAACTTTTCAGGGGAATCAACTTTAATCCTAGTAGACCTTTTTCACAGCAGCGCCATCTTTGATTTTTAATGGGAATGAAAGCGAGGCTGTGAGGGACAGACATGCATCTCTTTAATGGGCTGTATTCAATTTAATGTGTTTTTGGATTGTTCTGCTCATGAAACACATGAAAAATATCTTTCCAAGAAATTTCAGTTGACAGAAAACTCCTGACAATATAAGCTGTGGAAAATTGTAAGTAATCTAGGTGCTTTATACAGCTTTTTACAGTGGATGCCATTGGAAATACGGCAAGTCTATCCCTCACAGCCTCACTTTCATACCTGTCATGGCGCTGCTCTGAATAAGGTCTATATGAGGTCATTAAATCTGCAGTTTTAAACAGTAAAACGATGTTGAATGTCACATTAAGGCTTGAAAGTTTCCATCCATTAGAAAGACATTTCTTCTGAGATACTAAAATGATATATTGAAACTGACTAAATAAGCACTTTGATGTATTTCACATAATTCTACTGGTCAGATTCTAGTACTTTTATAAATGCAAAATATTTAAAAGTACAATTTACTGTGTAATGGCATTAATATTATAGTTTTATCATTTTACATTTCAATTATAGGCAGTTGTTTTGGTATTATTAAGATACTAATGTATAGGTAATATTCTCCATTTTCATTTTAGTTAAAGTTTAAAAAATTTTAGTAAATATAGTGTATTCAAAAATCACCAATAAAACAAGATCATGTCCTTATGTTTCAGTTGTTTATATATATATTAGGGCTGTCAAAAGATTAATCGCGATTAATCACATCCAAAATAAAAGTTTGTGTTTACATAATATATGTGTGTGTACTGTGTATAATTATTTTGTATATATAAATACACACACATGCATGTATACATTTAAGAATTTTTTTTTATATATATATAAAATATTTATATTTATATATAATATAAATTATATATAAATATATACAGTATATACATGCAAATATTTCTTATACATGCATGTGTGTGTATTTATATATACAAAATAATTATACACAGTGCACACACATATATTATGTAAACACAAACTTTTATTTTGGATGTGATTAATCGCGATTAATCTTTTGACCACCCTAATATATATATATATATACGGTTGCAATTGAAATTATTCACCCCCTCTGCAAATCAGGTTTATTGGCCAAATTTACAGACCTTCAGCTGTTTGCAATGAACAAATCAAACAAAAGTAACTGAAATAGCTCAACATAACAAATGTTTCAAGTGGTTTCCCCAAATTCAACTGAAAATGCAACTTTTAATGACAGTGTCAAAATTATTCACCCCCTTCATGACAAGCATCTTTAGCACTTACTAGAACACACTTTTGCTGTTATGAGCTTCAGCAAACGAGATGTATAATCGACAGCAGCTTCTGTGTCTGAGGAATCTCTTCCTCATGAGCAATGGCCTCCAGTTCAGGGATACTCTTGGGTTTCCAACCGCCACCTTCAAATCCCACCAGAGATTGTCTATTGGGTTCGAGTCAGGAGACTGTGATGCCACTGTATCTGCATCCCAGCCTGTGTGGAGTTTGAGGAATGCTTGGGATCGTTGTCCTGTTGAAGGTCCTGTTCAGCTTCCTCACTGACAGCATGACGTTTTCTTCAAGGATCTCTTGATGCTTCAGTGAATCATCTCTCCTTCCTCACGCTGCAGGTTTCCAGAGCCGGAGGATATAGATCAGCCACAGAGCATCACTGATCCATCATGCTGAACTGTAGACACACTCTCAGATAAAAAGGTCCAAAAGCTGTCACTGTGGCAGTGCCTTTTAAAAAGGTACACCTTTCTACGTAAAGTGTGCATATTAGTCCCTCAAAGGCACATATTAGAACCCTTTTGAAGGGTACTGTCCCAGTGACAGCTTTTGTACCTTTTTTTCTGAGAGTGAGAGCTCCTATCAGCTTATGCTTCATTCTTCTTCCTCCAAAGATCCAGTTTTGTTTCATCGCTCCACAGAACAGAATCCCAAAATGTCTGTGGCTTATTTATATGATTGTGAGCACTTTCTTGTGCTTTTGGGTCAGTAGTGGTGTTGTCTTGGAGTTCTGGGATGCGTTTAGTACGAGCTTTACTGTGCAGCTGAAACCTTAGTGTGTGTGGTCATCAGATCTTCTGCAGTCACTCGAGGGTTTTCTGAACCGTCCCGGTGTAAACACTGTTCCTTTAACATTGAACTCGCGAACTATGCTTCCAACAGTGTCTCGAGGAACATTTAGTGCCTTCGCTATCTTTTTGTATCCTGTGCCTTGCTTGTAAAGGACGATGATATCTTCTCTTAACTTTTTGGACCATTCTTTTGCCATATTTCTAACATGCAGTCAAACGTGTCACTCAATAAACCTCGCCAGTTCAGATAGTTCAAGTGTTTTAGCTCAAGCACACCTGGTGCAACTAATGAAGCCCTTGATTAGTGAGACAACACCTTTTTTTGCAGATTTGTGAGGGATTCTATTCAGAGGGTTGAATCATTTAAAATTTAATTTTTGAATTACTTTTGTTTGATTTGTTCGTTGCAAACAGATGAAAGTCTGTACATTTTGCCGATAAACCTGATTTTCAATGGGAGTTGAATAAATTAGATTGCAACTGTGTGTGTGTGTGTGTGTGTGTGTGTGTGTGTGTGTGTAAAGAATGACTGATCTGTTTATCGTCAGTCTTTGACAGAAGGTAGATGGAGGAACTTAAGCTTGTCGTCACGTGAGCGCCGATTAGTGTGTGTTTGTGTGTGTGTAAAGAATGACTGTCGTCACTCGAGCTGATGAACATTAATGAAGTTGCCATGAAACCGACACCGCAGTTCCTCAGGTTTAATGCCGTCAGCGGCAACCGGATCCGCGTGAAGCGTGTCGACGTCACTGAAACACACACACACACACTCTCTGTTCACTCAGAGTGCGGTCTCACGCAGAGTCTGTCTGAGTTCTTCCCGATGGACAAGAGTGTGATCAAACTCAACCACTGTGAGAAGGACATCTTCTGCTTCTTCGTCCCGGATCAGTGTCCCGAATGCGGGATGAGCTTCAGTGGGAAGAGGCTCGAGGAGGCGCCGGTCAGCGTTCCCAGCCCCTTCTCTAACGGACACAAGGTCCCGTGCGCGTTCCTCGTGGCTTCAGCAGAACACACTGTGCTCAGGTACGACTTTAACTCTTATAAGAGAAAATCCTCATATAAAGATTCATCTGAACAGTTTCTTGGAGTGACGCTGAGCTTCTTGCAGGGACTTTGACGGCCGCTCAGATCTACACACAGGAATCACTAACACTAATGGTATGTGATGTCATTTTAACACTAAATTAATAAATAAATAGTAATTTAAGCACATTCCTCACATTCTTTCAACACAAAAAAGTGCTACAGTATATAAAGAAATTTACTGAAATTTGTATTTGCCAGTGCTATGTAGTTTTAGTTTTCTTGTAATCAGGGTTAAAACTACAACCATAAAAAAAATCAACTTTTTTTTAACTCAAAATTAAATGTATATATATATATATATATATATATATATATATATTAATTTCAACATTTCTCATTTAGTTTAAATTAAAGTACTAAAATTTGAAATTAAATGAAAATGGACAATATAATAAAAACTTATTCAAAATAATAATAAAAGTCATAATAGTAGGCCCTATCTCAATGATACAAGTAAAACTGCTTATAATTTGAATGTTAAACGGTACTAACTACAACTAACTATATTAATGACATTCAGTAAATTACACTTTAAAACATTTTGTTTTACGAGCAGCTAAAGACAAAAAAAAGGAAATTATTATTAAAAATATATATATTTTATAATGCAATAATACATATTGTACTTTAAAAATAAAAAGATGGATCACATCCCTGGATTTAATAAGTAACAGAATTTGATCTGCAGAATTATACAAACTCATCTCATGGGGAAACGTAACTATTTTACGAGGTGGAGATTTTGCACGAAATCATTTATGATGTGAATCGTACGAAAACTATCAGATATTTGAAAAACCGGTAAGCATGAATGAAATAGATTCAAACGAAAAAGCCAATAATTCGCCAAAATGTAAAATAGTAATGATTGTGTTGGAATTATATGTGAATGAATGTGCTTTTTAAATAAGTCGAAGCCATTTGTTGTGGTTGTAAAAGTATTCATATCTTCAATGAGCTCATTGTTTCTGCCTTAAATTATTACAATGTTTAAATTAACACATTTTCGCTAACTGTGATTTGTATATGTACATTTCTGAAATACATAACTTTGACCGTTACCTCTGATAACAGATCACTGTAAATTGTAATGTGCATTTTCTGTAAAGCTGCTTTAAAACAAAGTGTGTTGTGAAAAGCGCTATACAAATAAATGTGAATTGAATTGATCCAGGAATGGTCTACAACTACACGAGGGCCGGTGTCCGGCGGGAACAGGAGGGATGGGAACGCTGTGTGTGTGTGCCGCTGGTCCAGCCCGACATGTTCAGTCTCATAAACCAGTGGGACCAGTACCTGGAGAAGTTCTCCTCCCATCAGATGTGGGACCCACTGTGGCACAGGTCAAACACACACACACAGAAAACTGCAACCAAAGCAATGACGTCCCCTCGGGGGTCAAAATAACCCGAAGCCCTAAAATCATACTTATACTTTTAATTTCTTAATGCAATTTTTTGTTATTTACCTTTAAATTACTAGATTTGATCAATAAATAAATAGTAATTTAAGCACATTCCTCACATTCTTTCAACTTAAATTTAAAATAACTCACAATTTCATGCACAACCCTTTTAATTCAGCTCAAAATATCTTACATTGCGTATCTTTGCCGAACTCTTGTGGAAAATAATAATATAACATGATATTTCATGACTCTAGATGGCCTTATATCTCTATATGGAGTAAATGAGCTGTTCCGCTGGGTCCTAAAGTCAGTTTCTCTTCAGTGTGCATTCAGATACACATCTAGACATCATACAATCATTTTTTGGTAAAGTTTTAGCATTTTTAGTTTTTAATTTTGAGCATTTTTAGGTTTTTCTATGTGTACTGAAGCATTCCTCACATTCCATTCATTCCTAAGGGAGTCAGATTGACCGGAGAGGGAAGGAACCACAAAACTCCTCGAAATGCTCAAATCCATTCAATTTTGTGTGTGTGTGTGTATTCGTGGTTCAAGTGTGACAAAAGTCCTGGGCTCTTGGACCCTATGATGAACACTCAATTAAAAAAAAAAAAAAAAAAAAAGTGTTCTTCCCCACGTCATCCAAGATGTTCATGTCTCTCTTCCTTCAGTGGAAAAGAAATGAAGGTTTTTGAGGAAAACACTCCAGGATTTTCTCCATATAGTGACTTCAATGGAGTCCAACGGGTCGAAGGTCCAAATGTGAGTTTCAGTGCAGCTTCAAAGTCTCGACACGATCCACCCGAGGAATAAGAGTCTGATCTAGACAAACCAGCACACATTTATAACAAAATAAACATTTATATACTTTTAACCACAAAAACCTTAATTTCTTTTCGACTGAAGAAAGAAGGACATGAACATTGGATGACGTGGGGAGAGTAAATGATCAGGAAATGTGAAGTGAACGACTGCTTTAAGTTCTGGTGTTAATCAGCCTGTTCTTGATTATGTTCCAGCTTTAACGAGGAAACGCACAACTGCTACAGCTTCACGCTAACGTTCATAAACTGTGTTCTGGCCGCGCAGTCCAAGCCGGGCCTGAGCAAAGACCGCTTCACACACACCTTTGTTTTGCCTCGGATCAGGAGAGCCTCCAAGTACATGATGTTGTCTCGTGAGATTTCCCAGAATCACTTCTACATCGTCGATAACCCGAAGAGAAGCTCGGAGGAGAGTCCGAGTGAGCAAGAACTTCTAAGCCCATGATCACGGATTTATCATATTTAATCATCATGTATCTTGTATCAAGGTGGAATTTGATTGAATGATGCCTAAATGTGACTATTAATCTATACTGTTATATGAGCTGAAATTACACTTTTGTAAAGCTTCTCAAACTCAGACATATTTCGCTTCCAGAAAACACGGTTTAGATACTCGAGTCGAACCAACATAATGAATGTGACACTGAGAACGACGACTGTCAATGTTTTTATCGTTCATCAGCTGGAAAAAAAATATTCTGAATGTGTTTACAACATATGTGTCCTTATTGGTATATCTGTAATGCAGAATCTTAATTAAATAAATGACATGTACTGCATTAGACTAACCTGAGAAGGGTCACATCACTTACATACTATTAGTTTAACTGCTTCTATTGCTCTTCTCATTTGTAAGTAAGACTGATTTTTAAAACGGTAACTTGATTAGTATCATTGTTGGTGTGAATGGGTCTTTTGTCCAGAATTTGAGTTGTTCACATTCATGCAAACATTTGAGCCGCTTTTCCACTGTCAGGCCAAATAACCATCCTCACTGCTTATACTAGGGCTGTTCAAGGCTTGAATCTGATTGGTTGACAAACATTCTAAGGTGCGCCGTTATTTCCAGGGAAACGCACAGCTAAAGTAGTTCCAGGCCGGTTTGGACCGCATCACATGACCATATCACTTGGCCAAATGATTTCAGCCATTTCAGAGCAAAAGAACCAAAACTCACCACGACAACGACACAGACCAAGCAAATAAATATGTGACCCTGGACCACATTTTTGTAAATTGAGATGTACGCATCATCTGAAAGCTGAACAAATACGCTTTCCATTAATGTATGGTTTGTTAGGATAGGACAATATTTGGCTGAGACACAATTATTTGTAAATCTGGAATCTGAGGGTGCAAAAAAATTGAAACAGAGAAAATCTCCTTTAAAGTTGTGCATTTGTGTTCACGATTGTGCAGCATCCACTCACAGAAATAATGTTTTATATATTTACGGTAGGAAATTTACAAAATATCCTAATGATTTTTGGCATAAAAGAAAAATCGATAATTTTGACCCATAAAATGTATTGTTGGTTATTGCCACAAATATACCTGTGTGACTCGTGACTGGGTTTGTGATCCAGGGTCACATAGTAAACAACGGGACAAAAACGACATTATTTCCATGTTATTTTGCCACAAAATTACATTTCATTGTGTACGGAAAGCACTTACTCTCTCTCTTCCCGCTAAACCACACACACACACACACACAGTCGCACAGAAACGTGTTGTCAGTGTTGCTCTGACGATTCCATCAGTAAAATAGTGCAAACTAAAAGCTACATGATGTTTCTCTCTAGCGAAGTAGCGGCGTTGTTTTTGAAGCAGATAAACGTACAGATTCACTATCAGTAGAGACGCTTCTGCCGAACACTGTTGCTGCGCTTCCATTACAGACTTGGGCAAAACTTTAGCAATATTTTCTAAATGTCGGTAAAAAAGCTATTGCGGAATGACGGCGTTTCCATTAACCGATGTTATGCGACTAAAACGTAATTTTTTCCTTTTGCGATAATCATTCCAAAAATCATGGTGACGGATGTTGGTGGGTTTACATATATCAGCCGCTGCACTGGCCATTATTATTAACCGAAGGAGACGTGTGTGTGTGTTATCCAGCATTAATGGCCAGGAAAGACACACACATGAGGTGTTTCTGGGTGTTTCTCCCTCATTTCTGCTTCAAGATCTTGATAAATTGTGGCATTTGTTGTTTTGAATCCAATATTCCCGTAATTCTTTGCATTTTATGAGTAACTCGTCTTCTCTGCAAACATACAGCGTCATCTTTAAAGAATGAGCGACTTTTACATACATCGGGAGACCTGGAAATGCAAACTGTTTCCATTGGATTTTGCGAAATATTCCTTTTTCGAATTGCCTGAAAAACCACTTCAAGCAGGCGTAAAAAGTTTTTTGCGATATACAGGAGTTTTTGCAAAATTGACATGTTTCCATTGGGCTTTTTTTCAATTCACAATTTGAAGGGTAACGGTAATTCACACGCTTAAAGGGACAGTTCACCCAAAAATAACGACTTTATTTCAACTATTCATTTCCTTCTCTGTGGGCCTCTAGTCAGTTAGCGTAGTGTGACAGCGTAGTGCTACGTCACACGTAGGCTCACTATTGGCCGACGCTGGTCATGTGGGTGATGCGTGTGACGTACAACACAGAATCGCTGCGCTGTTACACTAGTGAACTGACTCGAGGCCCACAGAGAAGGAAATGAATAGTTGAAATAAAGTCGTTATTTTTGTTTGTTTTTGTGCACAAAAAGTATTCTCGTCGCTTGATAAACTTAAGATTGAGCCACTGTAGTCACTTGGACTATTTTAACGATGTCTTTAATGACTTTTCGGGGCTGGCAAGATTCAATCCCTTAGAAGCCTATGGAGGAGTGATCAGCTCTCAGATTTAATCAAAAATATCTTAATTTGTGTCCCGAAGATGAACGAAGGTCTTACGGGGTTGAACAACATGAGGGAGAGTAATTACTGACAGAATTTACATTTTTGGGGGAACTATCCCTTTAATCTCTCCCTCTCATAACTGCATTAGTCTGCTATTAGTGGCTCAAGTCTCCATTATTAACGTTTATTATTAACTAAAATAACGTTTTGGAATGAGCAACAGAGGCGTGGGATGAGATGCGTATGAAATTAGTCCTACACACACAAGAGCGTTTAAGGACAAAAATTAGACAAACATCTTGAAATACATCATCTGAACAATGTCTTTAGATGTAACAAATATAAGCAGAATAATTCACTCCAGACCGTTGAATTATTAGGAAATAATGCACACCTAAGGTGTAATGGCCACTCTGCTATTATTTTCAACGGAGCGTCATTAATTATTTCATCCTTAACCTTTACAACCGTTCGGCCCGATGATGGAGAAGTTGCTTCAGTGATAAACACAATGGACACTGGTCTTCTCTCGGTATATTTATTGCTGAACACGCTTTAACTTGTGTCTGGGTGTTGTTTAAACAATCTCTGCACATTATAAAAAAAAAAAAATAGCAACCTGATATTTTTAAGCAAAATAAACATGCAAGAAATGTAAAAAGGAATGTATGTTTAAACGTCGTCTTGTTCTGTTCGCTCTCTTGAGGAGACCCATCTGCTCACCAGCACCTCCTGAAACACACGATCATATCATATTACAGATCCAGACGTGTAGAGAAACACACGATCATATCATATTACAGATCCAGACGTGTAGAGAAACACACGATCATATCATATTACAGATCCAGACGTGTAGAGAAACACACCATAATATCATATTACAGATCCAGACGTGTAGAGAAACACACGATCATATCATATTACAGATCCAGACGTGTAGAGAAACACACCATAATATCATATTACAGATCCAGACGTGTAGAGAAACACACCATAATATCATATTACAGATCCAGACGTGTAGAGAAACACACCATAATATCATATTACAGATCCAGACGTGTAGAGAAACACACCATAATATCATATTACAGATCCAGACGTGTAGAGAAACACACCATAATATCATATTACAGATCCAGACGTGTAGAGAAACACACGATCATATCATATTACAGATCCAGACGTGTAGAGAAACACACCATAATATCATATTACAGATCCAGACGTGTAGAGAAACACACCATAATATCATATTACAGATCCAGACGTGTAGAGAAACACACCATAATATCATATTACAGATCCAGACATGTAGAGAAACACACGATCATATAATATTACAGATCCAGACGTGTAGAGAAACTAGTGTTAATTTTGTCACCTATTTTTAATTTAGTCTTAGTCTTAGTCTTGTGCCAAATGTCCTTGTTAGTTTTAGTCATATTTAGTCATTCACATATCTTTTTTTGTTAGTCAAGTTTTAGTCGACTAAAAGTCTCGTCATTTTAGTCTAGTTTTAGTCAAAAGAAAACTCAATATATCTTAGTCAAGTTTTAGTCAAAACATTTTAGTCTTTTTTTTTAAATAACAAATCATTTCTGAGATTATTTCTGATAACCATTTCAGTCAAATAGTGTTTCACGCTTCTCAAATATTGGTTAAATGTCACAATTACCTGACAAAATACACTTGTTTAAGGATTTTTGTTGAATGCAACTTTGTTAAACGTGTCTGGTTTTCTAAAGTTGTTCTGAAAAGTATGTTATTTTGAACTAACACAATTCAAAAGCTGGGGCCCAACAGACTCCTATTGACAAGTTACAAAGGTTTTTAAAACTGTTTTTGGTTGCCTTGTGTCTCATTTTTCTGTTCAGAGCAGAAATAAAATAAGTATATACCCAGAAAAACTGAGAAGAATAGGCCTACTGTAGCCTACTGTAGGCCTAAAATACAACCTATTTACATTCTAGGTTGGTCTTGAGAAATAACAAACAAATTAGATTTTGCAAGGCTTAACAATTAATATTTCTGCTAGGTGACTGGTTGATTTACAGCGTAGATGTTTTCCCCCGTCCGCAGTGCTTCCCGTCAGTTATGACACATGATTTTGACCACTTATTAAGTTTTGTTTTGTAGAAAGCCTTTCTTTAAAGTGAATTTCGTTTTGTATAAATTGTCTCTTCCTTTTAATAAATGTTTCATCAACAAATTGCCTGGATTAATAAACGAGAAGAAGCAAATAGTACACAATATAATCCGGACACGAAGGCGCGGGCGCGTGAACTGGAGCGCGTCTCATAAATGAACTGAAACTCAGCTTATAAGATACTTGCCTCACAGACCTGAGAAGAATATCTATAGAAAGCTTGAAATGTGTAGGCCTACTTTTAAACAAAACAATTCAAAACGAAAAGAAATGGGCTGCTCTCTGCTTATGTAGGCTAATCCGTAGGCTATGAAGTGTGCATTTCTCTCTATAGGCGCGTTCACTACTGCGAAGATGGCGAGTCAGCATCGTCAACTTTATCTTTGCAGCCAACACTGACATAAAACACTAGTTTATTAATAAACAAATCAAATGTTTAATGCATCATTACTTTTGACGTTTTTTTGTGCGCCACTGTGGGCGTTCTGAGCGAGCGGCGCGTAATCTTCAGAAATGTGCTCTCCGCTCTAGAGTAAATATTACCACTCCGCTCACATGCTCTGGTGTGAGACAATGTGTATCTTCTTCTGTTGTCTGAGAGTTGATTGACAGCTTTTAGATGCATTATTGGCATCGTCACCCTCTGGTTACATGAACGTGTCACCGCATCAGACCCGAAAACATGGGGATTTTTTATAGACGACAATTGCACAACCTATTCGATATTCTATAATAAAATCAACTAATGGAATATTCGAAAATCGTGACTCATCCCTAGTAACCGCTGAATATTCTATCTCATGATGAAAAAGACGATTGTAGACGAAAATGAAGAGAGATTTTATCTTAGTTTTTATTTTCTGCAAAACATTTTAGTCTCGTCTTTTTTCGTCAACAATAATGCATGTTAATTTAGTCTTAGTCATCGTTTTTGGACATTGGTGCAGTCTCGTCATCGTCTCGTCTTAGTCATGGAAAAAAAGGTCGTTGACGAACATATTTAGTCTCGTCTCGTCTGACGAAATTAACACTAAGAGAAACACACCATAATATCATATTACAGATCCAGACGTGTAGAGAAACACACCATAATATCATATTACAGATCCAGACGTGTAGAGAAACACACCATAATATCATATTACAGATCCAGACGTGTAGAGAAACACACCATAATATCATATTACAGATCCAGACGTGTAGAGAAACACACGATCATATAATATTACAGATCCAGACGTGTAGAGAAACAAACCATAATATCATATTACAGATCCCAGACGTGTAGAGAACCTCTGAAACACACACTGTCTTCGGTCTCACCTGTACGGTGAACCGCTTCACACACTCGGGAGACGACAGCATGTCTTCATTCAGATCTGATGGAGTGATGACGTAGCAAAGCATCAGTTCCTGCACAGAAAACACACGCACCGTCACAGAAAACACACGCACCGTCACAGAAAACACGCGCCGCAGCGTCACAAAAAACGCGCAGCAGCGTCACAGAAAACACACGCGCAGCAGCGTCACAGAAAACACACGCACACGCGCAGCAGCGTCACAGAAAAGGCGCGCAGCAGCGTCACAGAAAAGGCGCGCAGCAGCGTCACAGAAAAGGCGCGCAGCAGCGTCACAGAAAAGGCGCGCAGCAGCGTCACAGAAAAGGCGCGCAGCAGCGTCACAGAAAAGGCGCGCAGCAGCGTCACAGAAAAGGCGCGCAGCAGCGTCACAGAAAAGGCGCGCAGCGTCACAGAATAGGCGCGCAGCAGCGTCACAGAAAACGCGCGCAGCAGCGTCACAGAAAACGCGCGCAGCAGCGTCACAGAAAACGCGCGCAGCAGCGTCACAGAAAAGGCGCGCAGCAGCGTCACAGAAAACGCGCGCAGCAGCGTCACAGAAAAGGCGCGCAGCAGCGTCACAGAAAAGGCGCGCAGCAGCGTCACAGAAAAGGCGCGCAGCAGCGTCACAGAAAAGGCGCGCAGCAGCGTCACAGAAAACGCGCGCAGCAGCGTCACAGAAAACGCGCGCAGCAGCGTCACAGAAAACGCGCGCAGCAGTGTCACAGAAAACGCGCGCAGCAGCGTCACAGAAAACGCGCGCAGCAGCGTCACAGAAAACACGCGCCGCGTCACAGAAAACAAACAGTAAAGTGTCAGTGAAAGTGTGTGTTGAACCTTCAGAAACGGTTCATCTTCCAGCTACAAGCTACATTTGATCTGATCCATGTCTGGATTTTGTCATTTTGGCAAGTTTTTTTCAAAATAGTATTACCCTGATGATTTTAATGCTCGACATGGAGGCAAAGTCAAGTCTCCTTTATTTATATACCGCTTTTTACAATACAGAGTGTTTCAAAGCAGCTTTACAGAGATAACAGGAGGATAATGCAGGAGTTTGTCTCGGTAGATTTAGAAGAAAATAGCGTCACAGTCCAGCTTAAGTAAGTTCAGTGATGTTTAATTTTTGTTGTAAAAAAGTTATTAATTTAGTTAATATATATAGCCGCTCTGGAGAAAACAGTGATGTCATCGTCCAGCTCAGTTCAGTTCTCATATAATGCTGTCAATGCAGGAGATCAATAATATTGTTGAATATTAAATGTCCCCAACTAAGCGAGGCAAAAGCCAAAGTCAACAATGGTAAGAAACCCAAACTCCATCAGGTCCAGAATGGAGAGGAAAAACGCCTGACATGAAGCGGAGAGCGTTCAAATGGTTTAATGCACAACTTGGTTTTGGAGCGTTGACAAGTTAAAACTGTTATTGATGTTTGACCGGAAAGGTAAAAATGCCTTATTTTCATCATTAGATCTAGCATTCTGCCCGCTTTAAATCAGATTAAAGAGATAATGTGCGCAAGATTACATTTATTTGCATGAATGAATAATAGCATTTATTTGAAGGAATTATCTAGAGAAAGAGAGATGTGTGTGAATGACCTGCGCCTGTGCAGCGTCTCTAACTAACAATAGCTGTGTTTCCATCCAAAGTTGCAAATTTAGTTAAGTCAGACATATGAGTCATAAAACTGTAAGTTTCTGTAATGTGTCTGTTTTTCCCTCCATCATAAATGAGTGTGTCTCGAGCGTCAGACGAAACACAATAAACGGTGTCATGTTCTCTTGCGTTCGGATGCTGGTGTTCAGGAACACACTTGTGTGTGTGAGATGCTTCTGGAGGGAATTAAACCACATCATTCTGATCACACATTTCGAATTTCAGAAACTCCAAACCAACATTAGAGATGCTGCGACGCCATTGGTCCGCTGGTTACTCCAGTTATCCAATCACAAAGGTGACTTTAGGGATACTTATTAAAATTAGATTTAAAATTATATAAAATTAAGATCCTGTTATTAAAGTCAGCATGAAACTGAAGATGCGCTGGTCTCTTCTCCTCTATTGTGTCGTATATCGAGTGAAACGCTTCAGGAACAAGAACACATGTGGGCGGGGCTTGATAGTGTCTGTGGGGAATTGATTGGATGGTTGTGGTTTGCTATTGGCTGATCTCCTGTGATTGACAGGTGTCCCTGCCCTCGTCATCAGAGCTGTGATGTGAGTAGTGTTGTACCTTCGAGACGTTCCCGGTGGTCCTGCTAAGAGCGGCGAGAGTCCTCCAGCTGAAGGGCCTCAGCGCAGCGCCTCTGAAACACACGTCTGATCGCTCCACCACCACCGAGTAGCTGAACACACAGTCAGTCGCACTGAAGCAGCAGCTCAAAGCTTTTGAAGGCTTATAATACATTAAAAAAGTCAAAGTTGACGTGAAAAAGCAGCATAAACTGGGTTCTGAATTCAGCTTAAAGGGATAGTTCACCCAAAAATGAAAATTAGTCCATGATTTACTCGCCCTCAAGTCATCCTAGGTGTATATGACTTTCTTCTTTCAGACGAACACAATCAGAGTTATATTAGAAAATGTCCTGGCTCTTCCAAGCTTTATAATGGCAGTGAATGGGTACATTTTTTTGGAAGTCCATAAAAGTACATCTATCCATCATAAAAGTGCATCTGTCCATCATAAAAGTGCATCTCTCCATCATAAAAGTGCATCTGTCCATCATAAAAGTGCATCTGTCCATCATAAAAGTGCATCTGTCCATCATAAAAGCGCATCTGTCCATCATAAAAGTGCATCTGTCCATCATAAAAGTGCATCTGTCCATCATAAAAGTGCATCTATCCATCATAAAAGCGCATCTATCCATCATCTATCCATCATAAAAGTGCATCTTTTGTCCATCCACTTTTATGATGGATAGATGCACTTTTATGGATTTTAAAACAGAAACAGCCATTCACTGCCATTATAAAGCTTAGAAGAGCCGGTACATTTTTTTAATATAACTGATTGTATTCGTCTGAAAGAAGAAAGTCATATACACCTCGGATGACTTGTGTAAATCCTGGGCTAATTTTCATTTTTGGGTGAACTATCCCTTTAATGCTTATTATTTATGATTTGCATGTCAGCTGGACTGTATCTTGATGTAACAAAGCAAACTACTTTCAACACAACAAGAACAAACCTTGCATGATAAAACGGTGGTCCTTTCCGGTAGAGCACTAGAAAAGAGAAATAAAGGATCAGCACTAGAACATGAGAATCTGAGCTGAAAAAGCTCTATAGCAACTCTATAGTGCGCTAGCGGCGAGAGTCATGTGTCAACGCTAGCAATGACTCCTGAAGTTCACAGCCAAGACTCAGTTTCCACGAGTGTGTGATACAAACTCTCCGAGTGCCAGGAAAGCAATGCTTCATACACCTGAATAATTCACCGGTCCACCTCCAGTGTTACACACACTACTTGGAAAATCTCTCTCACCCGCTGGCCTGGGTTAGTTCAGGGTTAGGCCTAAATCTTTTAGAGGGACACGCCATAAACAACCGCTTTTGTGAACAGATGTGCGATTCTGCGCCGTTACACACTAGACAAGAAAACATGACATTAGATGCAAGTCAGTTTACATGGCTCGAGCTGAACTATTCTTCATGAACATTAAAGGCTACCTAGATTTTTATATTTTCTGCTTTTAGTCTGTACGTTGCTTTTTGACATGCAAAGCTTGATATTCTTTGGCTTCTTTTGAAATTTTCATTGATGTAGAAAAATGAATATATGAACTGGCCACAATTTGACTTAAATGTAAGTTATTAACTTTGGTTACACTTTATTGTAAGCTGTCCTGGTAGCGGTGTAATAATTACACAAATAAGTAATGATTAATATTAGCAACACGCACTTCCTATAGGATTAGGGTTAATTGCTTGTAATTGTGCATCATTAACTATAGTAAGTACACGAGGACACTAAAATAAAGGGCACACCAAATTTGTTTTAGTGTGTTACCAATTTGTTTTTCTTTAAAAGTGTAGTGACCAATTTCTTTAAGTGTAAAATGTTTACTTCAGAAGTGTAGTTAAACTTTTTTAAAGTGTTATACAAATATCATTTTCGTTAAAACTGTAGTTACCACTTTGTTTTTCTTTAAGTGTAGTGTTACAAACCTTTTCTTTAAGTGTAGTGTTACCAATGTTTTTCTTTAAGTGTAGTGTTATCAATGTTTTTCTTTAAGTGTAGTGTTACCAATTTGTTTTTCTTTAAGTGTAGTGTTACAAACCTTTTCTTTAAGTGTAGTGTTATCAATGTTTTTCTTTAAGTGTAGTGTTACAAACCTTTTCTTTAAGTGTAGTGTTACCAATGTTTTTCTTTAAGTGTAGTGTTATCAATGTTTTTCTTTAAGTGTAGTGTTACAAACCTTTTCTTTAAGTGTAGTGTTACCAATGTTTTTCTTGAAGTGTAGTGTTACAAACCTTTTCTTTAAGTGTAGTGTTATCAATGTTTTTCTTTAAGTGTAGTGTTACAAACCTTTTCTTTAAGTGTAGTGTTATCAATGTTTTTCTTTAAGTGTAGTGTTACCAATGTTTTTCTTTAAGTGTAGTGTTATCAATGTTTTTCTTTAAGTGTAGTGTTATCAATGTTTTTCTTTAAGTGTAGTGTTATCAATGTTTTTCTTTAAGTGTAGTGTTATCAATGTTTTTCTTTAAGTGTAGTGTTACAAACCTTTTCTTTAAGTGTAGTGTTACCAATGTTTTTCTTTAAGTGTAGTGTTATCAATGTTTTTCTTTAAGTGTAGTGTTACAAACCTTTTCTTTAAGTGTAGTGTTACCAATGTTTTTCTTTAAGTGTAGTGTTATCAATGTTTTTCTTTAAGTGTAGTGTTACAAACCTTTTCTTTAAGTGTAGTGTTATCAATGTTTTTCTTTAAGTGTAGTGTTATCAATGTTTTTCTTTAAGTGTAGTGTTACAAACCTTTTCTTTAAGTGTAGTGTTATCAATGTTTTTCTTTAAGTGTAGTGTTACCAATGTTTTTCTTTAAGTGTAGTGTTACCAATTTGTTTTTCTTTAAGTGTAGTGTTATCAATGTTTTTCTTTAAGTGTAGTGTTACCAATGTTTTTCTTTAAGTGTAGTGTTACCAATGTTTTTCTTTAAGTGTAGTGTTACAAACCTTTTCTTTAAGTGTAGTGTTATCAATGTTTTTCTTTAAGTGTAGTGTTATCAATGTTTTTCTTTAAGTGTAGTGTTACAAACCTTTTCTTTAAGTGTAGTGTTACCAATGTTTTTCTTTAAGTGTAGTGTTACCAATGTTTTTCTTTAAGTGTAGTGTTACAAACCTTTTCTTTAAGTGTAGTGTTACCAATGTTTTTCTTTAAGTGTAGTGTTACAAACCTTTTCTTTAAGTGTAGTGTTACAAACCTTTTCTTTAAGTGTAGTGTTACCAATGTTTTTCTTTAAGTGTAGTGTTATCAATGTTTTTCTTTAAGTGTAGTGTTACCAATGTTTTTCTTTAAGTGTAGTGTTACAAACCTTTTCTTTAAGTGTAGTGTTACAAACCTTTTCTTTAAGTGTAGTGTTACCAATGTTTTTCTTTAAGTGTAGTGTTATCAATGTTTTTCTTTAAGTGTAGTGTTACCAATGTTTTTCTTTAAGTGTAGTGTTACAAACCTTTTCTTTAAGTGTAGTGTTACAAACCTTTTCTTTAAGTGTAGTGTTACCAATGTTTTTCTTTAAGTGTAGTGTTATCAATGTTTTTCTTTAAGTGTAGTGTTACCAATGTTTTTCTTTAAGTGTAGTGTTACCAATGTTTTTCTTTAAGTGTAGTGTTACAAACCTTTTCTTTAAGTGTAGTGTTACCAATGTTTTTCTTTAAGTGTAGTGTTATCAATGTTTTTCTTTAAGTGTAGTGTTACCAATGTTTTTCTTTAAGTGTAGTGTTACCAATTTGTTTTTCTTTAAGTGTAGTGTTATCAATGTTTTTCTTTAAGTGTAGTGTTACAAACCTTTTCTTTAAGTGTAGTGTTATCAATGTTTTTCTTTAAGTGTAGTGTTACAAACCTTTTCTTTAAGTGTAGTGTTATCAATGTTTTTCTTTAAGTGTAGTGTTACAAACCTTTTCTTTAAGTGTAGTGTTATCAATGTTTTTCTTTAAGTGTAGTGTTATCAATGTTTTTCTTTAAGTGTAGTGTTACAAACCTTTTCTTTAAGTGTAGTGTTATCAATGTTTTTCTTTAGATGTGGTGTTACAATTTTTTTAAGTGTAGTGTTACAAATTAAATGTTACACTGATGTCTTTTTCTTTAAAAGTGTAGCGTTACCAATTTATTTCTTTAAAAATGTAGTTACAAACTTCTTTTTAAAGTGTTACACAAATGTCCTTTTCTTTAAAAGTAAAGTTAAGACTTTTCTTTCTTTAAAAGTGGTTAATTTTTTTCTTTAAGTTTAAAGTTTACCATTTTTTTTAAAGTGTAGTTACAAACGTCTTTTTTTAAAGTGTATCTACCAATTTTTTTCTTTAAGTGTAAAGTTACCACCATTTTCAATAACACTGCTGTATAAAAGCAAAACCACCCTCACATTCATGCATCAAATGTTGGATGCCAAATCACAGCAATGTTGAAACATACACGAATGTGAATGAAACTTCTTAACTCTGAAATTGCAAAATGTATTATTAAAATGACCCTGCATTGAAAATAAATCCGTTTGATGCAGTTCACGTTTTCAGTTGAGATTTTATGAGAAATATTCTTACTTAAGTCAGTTCCATATTTAATTCCAGACTTCGGCACCCAGCCTTTACTGCGGAAATAGTGATAGGCCGCGTATGAGGTGGAGAAGTTGGGCTGAAGTGAACGAAACATCGTCCACACCTGAGCGACTGACAGAGCTTCCTACAGGAAACAGAACCAGACCGAACTTAGCTAGCAATTAAGAAACAACACATTTAAATGACGTACACAAACAGGGGTGTGTTTCCCGTATAACGCCGTAACTCGCGGCTTCACTACTATAGTACGATGCATCGTTGAAGAAATCAACTAGCTAGTCACGACTGTTTCCTGAAACCGTATTGTCGCAAATTGGTCATTCAACCACGTTGGTTAATGATGTCGCACAGTTGTTGGAGTAATAATACTTTTAATAAATCTGTTTGAGATCGAATTAATGCGAGATGTTTTACTATAAATAACGAATCATTTGAGGACTATTTCTCATTTTTCTCAGTTATTTTGCTTTATTTCCAGATTCAATCATAGACTCGTTCTAGAGCTCGTTCACACATGCGCACTCTTCAAAAACTACGCTTTAAATCTCTTGACAAACTAAAAGACGTAAATGATATTTGTATGTGTTCTAAATAAAAGATATAGATTGCACTGAATGTCAGCTTGCTTATTTTGCTCAAGATCAGGATTTATTGAGTCCACATGTCATGCAAACACTAAACTCTTCTAATCACAGCTCGAGATCTGTCGCTCAAAAACACAACTCTGCGATGCTGTTTACGAATGTTCGTTAAAACGATGGTTTCGGGAAACACACTCCTGGACTATAGTTGGCTAACGATGCTTTCGGGAAACACACTCCTGGACTATAGTTGGGTAACAATGCTTTCGAGAAACACACTCCTGGACTATAGTTGGCTAACGATGCTTTCGAGAAACACACTCCTGGACTATAGTTGGCTAACGATGCTTTCGGGAAACACACTCCTGGACTATAGTTGGCTAACGATGCTTTCGGGAAACACACTCCTGGACTATAGTTGGGTAACGATGCTTTCGGGAAACACACTCCTGGACTATAGTTGGCTAACGATGCTTTCGGGAAACACACTCCTGGACTATAGTTGGGTAACGATGCTTTCGGGAAACACACTCCTGGACTATAGTTGGCTAACGATGCTTTCGGGAAACACACTCCTGGACTATAGTTGGCTAACGATGCTTTCGGGAAACACACTCCTGGACTATAGTTGGGTAACGATGCTTTCGAGAAACACACTCCTGGACTATAGTTGGCTAACGATGCTTTCGGGAAACACACTCCTGGACTATAGTTGGGTAACGATGCTTTCGGGAAACACACTCCTGGACTATAGTTGGGTAACGATGCTTTCGGGAAACACACTCCTGGACTATAGTTGGCTAACGATGCTTTCGGGAAACACACTCCTGGACTATAGTTGGGTAACGATGCTTTCGGGAAACACACTCCTGGACTATAGTTGGGTAACGATGCTTTCGAGAAACACACTCCTGGACTATAGTTGGCTAACGATGCTTTCGGGAAACACACTCCTGGACTATAGTTGGCTAACGATGCTTTCGGGAAACACACTCCTGGACTATAGTTGGGTAACGATGCTTTCGAGAAACACACTCCTGGACTATAGTTGGCTAACGATGCTTTTGAGAAACACACTCCTGGACTATAGTTAGCTAACGATGCTTTCGAGAAACACACTCCTGGACTATAGTTGGCTAACGATGCTTTCGAGAAACACACTCCTGGACTATAGTTGGCTAACGATGCTTTCGGGAAACACACTCCTGGACTATAGTTGGCTAACGATGCTTTCGGGAAACACACTCCTGGACTATAGTTGGGTAACGATGCTTTCGGGAAACACACTCCTGGACTATAGTTGGGTAACGATGCTTTCGGGAAACACACTCCTGGACTATAGTTGGGTAACGATGCTTTCGGGAAACACACTCCTGGACTATAGTTGGCTAACGATGCTTTCGGGAAACACACTCCTGGACTATAGTTGGGTAACGATGCTTTCGGGAAACACACTCCTGGACTATAGTTGGCTAACGATGCTTTCGAGAAACACACTCCTGGACCATAGTTAGCTAACGATGCTTTCGGGAAACACACTCCTGGACTATAGTTGGCTAACGATGCTTTCGAGAAACACACTCCTGGACTATAGTTGGCTAACGATGCTTTCGGGAAACACACTCCTGGACTATAGTTGGCTAACGATGCTTTCGGGAAACACACTCCTGGACTATAGTTGGGTAACGATGCTTTCGAGAAACACACTCCTGGACTATAGTTGGCTAACGATGCTTTCGAGAAACACACTCCTGGACTATAGTTGGCTAACGATGCTTTCGGGAAACACACTCCTGGACTATAGTTGGCTAACGATGCTTTCGGGAAACACACTCCTGGACTATAGTTGGCTAACGATGCTTTCGGGAAACACACTCCTGGACTATAGTTGGGTAACGATGCTTTCGAGAAACACACTCCTGGACTATAGTTGGCTAACGATGCTTTCGGGAAACACACTCCTGGACTATAGTTGGCTAACGATGCTTTCGAGAAACACACTCCTGGACTATAGTTGGCTAACGATGCTTTCGAGAAACACACTCCTGGACTATAGTTGGCAAACGATGCTTTCGAGAAACACACTCCTGGACTATAGTTGGCTAACGATGCTTTTGAGAAACACACTCCTGGACTATAGTTAGCTAACGATGCTTTCGAGAAACACACTCCTGGACTATAGTTGGGTAACGATGCTTTCGAGAAACACACTCCTGGACTATAGTTAGCTAACGATGCTTTCGAGAAACACACTCCTGGACTATAGTTGGCTAACGATGCTTTCGGGAAACACACTCCTGGACTATAGTTGGCTAACGATGCTTTCGGGAAACACACTCCTGGACTATAGTTGGCTAACGATGCTTTCGGGAAACACACTCCTGGACTATAGTTGGCTAACGATGCTTTCGAGAAACACACTCCTGGACTATAGTTGGCTAACCATGCTTTTGAGAAACACACTCCTGGACTATAGTTGGCTAACGATGCTTTCGAGAAACACACTCCTGGACTATAGTTGGCAAACGATGCTTTCGGGAAACACACTCCTGGACTATAGTTGGCTAACCATGCTTTTGAGAAACACACTCCTGGACTATAGTTGGCTAACGATGCTTTCGGGAAACACACTCCTGGACTATAGTTGGCAAACGATGCTTTCGAGAAACACACTCCTGGACTATAGTTGGCTAACGATGCTTTCGGGAAACACACTCCTGGACTATAGTTGGCTAACGATGCTTTCGAGAAACACACTCCTAGACTATAGTTGGCTAACGATGCTTTCGGGAAACACACTCCTGGACTATAGTTGGCTAACGATGCTTTCGAGAAACACACTCCTGGACTATAGTTGGCTAACGATGCTTTTGAGAAACACACTCCTGGACTATAGTTGGCTAACGATGCTTTTGAGAAACACACTCCTGGACTATAGTTGGCTAACGATGCTTTCGAGAAACACACTCCTGGACTATAGTTGGCTAACGATGCTTTCGAGAAACACACTCCTGGACTATAGTTGGCTAACGATGCTTTCGAGAAACACACTCCTGGACTATAGTTGGCTAACGATGCTTTCGAGAAACACACTCCTGGACTATAGTTGGCTAACGATGCTTTCGGGAAACACACTCCTGGACTATAGTTGGCTAACGATGCTTTCGAGAAACACACTCCTGGACTATAGTTGGCTAACGATGCTTTCGGGAAACACACTCCTGACCGACAGACAGTAAAGACAGTAAAAACTCACCCCGCTGTAATAAATGGACAAGCATCCAAGAGCATAAACCAGAAAGAAAGCCTGAAATACAAAGACAAGCATCTTGTTAGGAGAAAAAAGATTCTGCATCGCTTCTTAATTGATTTGCTTGGTTGCTAACAAGGTTATGTTAGGATGTCTCCTAAATCACACTGGCTTTGGTTCAAACCCACAATAGCCGTCTAAGAAATTACACAGGGGAGTGTCAGAGAAAGGTAAAGCATACAGCCGGGATGATGAATATCAATTATAAAATATCACACATTGCTCTTCGACTCTTTGCTTCGACTCTAGGGTGTATTTAACTGGAGAATGATGGGATGTGATCATAGTAACGAGAGGAGTGGTAATTTCAGTAAGCTGTTGTTGAGGGAGGTTGAGTTAACACTAAAGGCAGAATACAGTAGATAAGACATTCACATTCACTTTTGCTGTTTGGATTGGCTCAAATCGCTCGACTACATCCAGCTGTAACAATAAAAGCTCTACTAAAACACCATTTAACTCAAAGCGGACCGATAAAAACCAGGGGCACGAGACCACAGTGATGGAGGACTGGGATAATAATAGAATAATTGCAGCAATGTCCAATATGTTGACAGACAGGATTTCTGGGTAATGCATCATCACACAGACGGCTTGAACCTTCAGCTTAGTCACTCACTTCTTCATAACTCAGCTGGAGATACTCCATCATGGGGAACGGGTTTATTCTGCACACACACTTGCCCAGCTGGTCCTGATATAAGAAGAGAGTCCATTACTGGCAGGTTCATTCTTAAAACTAAGACTGGATAAATGCATTATAATTAGGGGTGTCACAATATATCGCGTCACAAAAATGCAACAATATGTATCGTGGATAGTTCACCCAAACTAAAAAAAAAAAAATCAAGTTTTCAGAGTTTTAGTGTCAGTACTACATTTACATTTATTCATTTAGCTGATGCTTTTATCCAAAGCGACTTACAATTGCTATATATGTCAGAGGTCGCACGCCTCTGGAGCAACTAGGGGTTAAGTGTCCTGCTCAGGGACACATTGGTGTTTCACAGTGGATTCGAACCCGGGTCTCCCACGCCAAAGGCATGTGTCTTATCCACTGCGCCATCACCACCCCACTACATGAACTACTACATGAAACTACTATATATAATGTTGAATATAATGTATAATATAATATTTGTGGGTCCTGATAATTCCAAATGTCTGATGTTACCAGTAAAAGTGTCCTACATTATTTTAAATATATCTAGTGAGTGAAAGAGTGAAAGCATATTCATCTAAAATAATTCAGTATTTTCAGCTTCAGAATCATGAATATTGTTATTCTGGTGTCTCTATTGTCCTGTGCTTTGGGTTTCAGCACCAAGTCCAATCCTATTCATTTACACACAATGTAATATCAAATTTAGCATTTTAATCAACAGTAATTATTTTGTGAACCTTTTATCATAAGTCTTTGAGTATTGCAATAATATGGTATCGTGAGTTCAGTATCGTGATATGTATCGAATCGTGACATGAGGATATCGTCGTTACACTCCTAATTATTATTTGTTTAAACTAAAGTGTCTTAGAAAACAAAGCTCTTCTATAAGCATGCATTCATTCCAAAACATGCATGAAGGCTTGACTGAAACATTTCCTTGACTTTTACAATTGTTTATAATTAGTCACTTTTTTAGGACTTTTAATTTATAGTTAATGCTCTCAAAGGCCACAGAATACAGTTCTCAGTCCTGTATTTCAGTCCTAAATTCGGTTATGTTCACACACAGTTCAGTTGTTTACTGGAGCGACAACTCATTCTGTAACCGAACTCACAACCACATTCTCGGAAAACAATATAAATGTTGGAGAAGTGGCTTTAGTGATAAAACACAATGGACACTGGTGTTCTCTCTATATATTTATTGTTGAACACTCTTTAACTTTTGCCTGGATGTTGTTTAAACAATCTCTGTACTATATATATATATTTAAAAAAAGCTGATAAATAAATTAAAACCCGATATAAATGCTGCTGTCGATTAATGAAGAGATGAACTCGCGGCTCGATTGGACTCTTGTGTCAAAAGTCTTGAGACTTTTCAGTTGCCATCTTTGATATTACTTATTTAAAAAGGGTTGACACTTGGAAAATGTTATAGTGGGGGTGTGCGATATCACAAATTTGGATCCTGAACATCCACTAAAAGCCTGTCAAACAGCGCGTGTACTAAACTAAGTTATCTTTCGTGTCTTATTGCACTTAAACTGTCAAATACACACGTTTCCATAATCAGAGATCTCACTTATCAAACAATATCTTTATTATCTTTCAAATTCTAAAAAAGGTAAATAGATAAACAACAAACTAATAAAACAAAATGGTACAAATAAAGTGCAACACACTCAATAACTGGTCACTTTAACCATTGAAAGGATACTATGACAAAGATATCGCTTTCCGGATATTTTCTCCAATGTATGATTGAGCAGAAGAATGAAACTATCATATACTTTTATATTTATGAGCAATATTACATTCGTTGTCATGGGAAATGGCTCTATATCTATATCAGATGGGCTGCAGCATTGATTTTGTGTGAAAAGATTGTTTTATCAATAAAATGAATTCAATAATTCAAGCACTTTTCAAGTACCTTTTCCTAAATATGACTGTTATCAAGGGTTTTCCAGGACTTACATTTCAAAACGTCAAATTCAAGCACTTTAAGCACCTTGTACGAATCCTGTCTTTAGCAAATCTAGTTTAATTTACCATTGAGACGTTTCCATCATCATCATCCTCCTCAGAAACCTCCACCAGAACATATTCACACGCGTCTGACGGGTCGGTGTTGGGCACGACCGGCTCTGAACTCCTCGGCTGGGTTTCATCCACTCTACAGCCGCAGTGAGCGACCCAGTCGTCGTGTCTTCTGCACTTCACGTTGGGTTTGGAGAGCTGGTCTAAGCGCTCCGGTTCTTCAGGATGGAGATCAGCTAGAGGGTCATAACCCGGGTTTCCCTGACGCTGATTCACATTTAAATCCGTCTCACAAGACACATCATCCACTGAGCCTCCGACGCTTTCGGCCTGAGATTGCTCTCGTTCTCGGCTATCTTCTTCCTTGATATCAAACTCCACTGGTTTTGTGAGTATCTGCAGTGCATGATTGACAGACTCCTCCTCCAATCCCTGCATGCCGAGAGCCGCCCGCGCCCACATGAGCCGCTTCTCGTATCTGGTAGAAATTAATACAACACCGTTGATTATTAAGCATCAAGTGCATGCATGAGAATAACTGCAAATTAGGGATGCACCGATATCAAAATTTAGGCCGATACCGATAATTCTTCATATTTGAAAACTGATAACCGATATATTGGCTGATAAATCTAAATGCAAATTTTTAAATAATTTTTGAGAGCCTGATTACAAAAAACAAAAGTCTCAGCATTAAAATCCATAACCCAAAAACACAACTATAATGATGTTCTCATTATAATTCTATGTAGCCGATATGACAAACTTGTGTTGCACTTTACTGTATTTTCCTTTTTTGAAGTGATCAAAACCATCATGTCGAACAGTCGCATCTTAAGAGTCTCAGCTGAAGGAAATAATACATGATTTATCAGCTTTAATATATCAGATAACATTAGCCGATAACGATAACATTAAAAATGAACATTTATCGGCCGATACCGATATGGTGGCGATATATCGTGCATCCCTACTGTAAACACATCCAGAGTGCAATATTACTTACTCTGACGAGGAGATCACAGGTAGACATCTGTCTCCAATGTCTTAAAAAAAGAAATAAAATCAGTAATGGTCATATTAAATGTTTAGATGCTCAGGGTAGATTAAAGGGTTAATTCACCCAAAAATAAAAACGGTAATTTACTCACTCATAAGTTAACGTTCTAGTAAATAGGGTTATTATCGTTAACTAAAAATATTACAAACATTCCCAACAATCCAAAATGGATCCAACAATTTTATGCCCATCTCTAATATTTCTTTTCTATCAATTTTTTAATTTATTTTTTAAAGAGGTTCTTCACCAGCTGCAGAGCTTTCTGAACAACAATAAGGTTTTTGATGTTTTTCCAATCAGAAAACTTTTAAAAAAGTTTTAAATTATGTTTTAATGGCCACTGATTCAGTCGACTCTGTTGTACTGGTACTTCAATAAATCGAGATGAAATGAGATGAGATAAAACATTTCTGTTAGTTAAAATAAAGCTGAAATAAAATAAAATAAAATATAAATATCAGTAAAAAAGCTTAAACTACAATGTTGCCTTGGCAATAAAGTAAAATGATTAACTAATTAACAAAAAAAAATAAAAAGTTGTTCAATATTTATATTATGCATTTATTTATATTTATATTATGCAGGGCCTAAAATTAAGACTCACTAAGCGCCAAATGTGAGGAAAAAAAATCAATTTTTATGATTTCTACCAATGCATTAGCGTGAGCGACACTTGGGACGAGCCAGCGCTGCATCTTCACGCAAGTTTAAGCCTTGACAATTTACATATTCCAGCGCAAGACGATGCAAAGGGAGCTCATTTCGTTACTCGCGCTGTGTGGGAAGTTTTGTGTGCGCAAACATCCGAAGCTCTCGCGTCTCAGACTAAACTGCGAACACTGAGCTCTCTTTAACATCTTCTGGCGCTTCAGCGGACATTCACACAAAACTGTCAAAAATAGCGAGTATCCTAGTAAACGTAGTTGGTTATGTCTAAAGTGAACGTAAAGAGTTGAGAAATTAAATGCATGTGTATCAGTATCAGTGTATTAGATCCATGCATTCACTCTTAAAGTGACAGTAGCCTAATAAACCTGCTGTTGTGAGTTTTTAATGTTGATCAAACGACAAAAAAAGAAACACTCACTGCTCTTGGCTGAATAAACTTTTTACATTTAATAAGGAAACTTTAACTTTTTTTGTTGAACTATCACTTTAAATGTTACAAAAAAGTGCAATAAACACATGATTTAATGCTTCCAACATCCACAGCTGTCAATCATACCTACATTTCCATTGTTGAGAGATCACGTGCTCAGGTCTGGATCTCGAGAACACTCCTTTACCAAAGTAACCCTTCAAGAACAAGAAGAGAGAAGGTTTAAACGACTGTTTTACCATGGTACGACCCAAACACAAGCAGTGCTGTCTCACCCTCTCATATAGAGTCAGTGTGTGTGCAGGACCTGTGACTATGACTTGATGACTGATGATTTCTGCTCTGAATATGATGTGATCCTCATCATGTGAGCTCAATAACACTGGAAGAGGAGCTTCAAACGACTCATAAACCTTCGCCCGGCGTTTGGGCGCTTGAAACACGGCTTCAGTCATGAAGGATCATATATACAACATCACAACTTTACAAAGTATCAAGCGACTGATCGATTCAAGCCATGTGAGATGCGTTCGGTGTCACCGCAAAAACCGTCCGGCCGTCACGCGTCTGGAAACATTAGTTCCGAGTTTCTTGTTTAGGAAATCTTCTTTTTCGTACTAGTCGAACATCAAATAATCATATTAAATAAGCGATCGTATCATAAACCCCACCGTTAAACATTACGAATTTCTGTTACACTTTTATTCTGATTGTTTTAAGGACATTGCAATTTGCTTCGAAGGCCAGTAGAGAGCAATGTTTCCCAAATAAACAAGTATGAGACGATTTTACTCATAATCATACGTGTACTTCATACATATTTTCAATAAATGCATTTAGCAGAGACACTTGTAACCAGAAAACATATATTTATAGCCTACGTATAAACGTAAGGAGGACACTAAAAAACAAAAAACTAGTCTTTAATAATGTTCTCAAAACATTTCCACAAAAACATTTTTATACATCATTCACTTCCCCCCCTAAAACGTTTGAACTTACATTTTTTAATTGTTTCAGAACGTTTAGAGAACTTTCAAAAGTGACCTTCAGATAATATTCCGAACTGGAATGTTCCTAAACGAGTGTATAACCAAGAAATAAGAACGTTTTGAAATACCGTTTTTATAACATAGCTTAATGTGAACGTTGTGGCTAAACGTACATGTATCCCTAAACCCAGCGAACGTTCTGGAAAGGTTCTCTCAAAGTAACATTAATGTAATATTTGCTCAATGTTATCTGGTCTTTAATAGTGTTCCCAAAGCATTAGGACAAAAACATGATTTATAGCCTACATTATTTGTGAAACTTTTTTTCTTAAAATGTTTTAGTTGGATGATCTAGCGTTTTTGAAATGTTAATACTTGTTTCAGAACTTTCAGAGAACATTCAAAGTTTGCGAAATGGAATGATCCTTTTAACCATCCAAGGAAAAACATTTATTTTTAAAACTGGACGTTTTGAACATTCAGAAATAATGTTTTAATGTGTAACTTAATGGGAACATTAGTAAAACGTTCTTAGAACATATTTTTGTTAGCTGGGAAATACCCTGGAACTACAACATTATATGTTATTTTAAGTACCTTGGAGAAACAAGTGAAAACCATTATTTATAAAAAATTAAAAACAATCAGTTTCATGTTATTAAAGTAAAATCTGATGACGTGATGCCACACTACTTTATATATACATTATATTCCTATCTATGCATGCATTTATATACACACAGTATGTATGCGCACTGTGTTTGTGTGTGTGTGTGTGTGTGTGTGTGTGTGTGTGTGAGCTGGATGTGGGTGGAGAGTTGAGTTGATGGAAGAGTTCGACAGGCTTTCAGCATTGATGCTTTGCTCAGCAGGATCTTTAAAAAATCCTCTCATGATCTTTTATTAGAAACCACAGATGCCACTCCTGTACATTATTGTGAGACGACACACTTTTTCTTAACTAAATGACATTCCATAGGATTAAATAGATTCCAAGCTAACAAACATGTAGACCTTTTACAAACGTTCCCATTAAGTTATAAAAACATTATTTCTGAATGTTCAAAACATCCAGTGATTTAAAAAAAAAAAGTTTTTCCTGGGTTAAAAGGAACATTAAAGGAACATTCCATTTTGCAAATGTTACTTTTGATTGTTCTGTAATATTTAAAAAACGTTAGACGAACGTCCAACTAAAAGATTTCAGAAAAAAAAGTTTCATGAATGATGTATAAATAATGTTTGTGTGCTAATGTTTTGAGAACATTATTAAAGACCAGAAAACATTGAGCAAATATGATATTAAGTAAGTGATAATGTACATCCAGCCGATTGTTATCTCAGAATAAACCCGACAGGGTGATCAGGATCAGCTCTTCATCAGCCTGAAGGGGTTTATTCTGAGACACACACACACACTCACACACACACACACATACACACACACAGCCTCTGCTATCTTTGGCTGTGGGTTTTAAAGCAGCAGAATGAGTGTATTTCTGAAATGCTTGGCATTGTCTGTGATCGTCTTGGCAGGATCGAGTCTCTCAGGGATTGATAGTAACAAAGCGAAGGATATGCTGATACAGCACAAACACACTCACACACACATTTAATCATGATCATCGAAACAGGCCGAGTTTGAGCGCTTCCACACGAAACTGTCCATTCCCATCCGCATCTCCAGAGAATATGAGTTTGAGAAACACCACTGAGGATAGAGTGTGTAAAAGCTTCACATAATGACAGGCTGAACAAAACATTCAGCACTGAGTTGCACTTTTTACGTGTGTTTTACAAGTCGCCGACTAAATATCTGTCATACCTTTAAATAGAGTAAAGTTGCTCTGGCAGGAGTTAGTTCAGTGTGTGTTTGTGTGAGAGAGAGAATATAAGTGTGTATGAGTATGAGTATGTGTGTATGAGAGTGTAAGTGTGTATATGTGTGTGTGTGTGTGTGTGTGTGTGTGTGTGTGTGTGTGTGTGTGTGTGTGAGTTCATGCTTATATTACATTGTGGGGACCAAATGTCCCCACAAGTATAGTAAAACCTGAAATCACCTACATTGTGGGGACTAGCCAGCGGTCCCCATGAGGAAAACAGCGTATAAATCATACTAAGTAATGTTTTTTGAAAATGTAAAAATGCAGAAAGTTGTGTGTGATGGGTAGGTTTAGGGATAGGGGCAGTGTAAGGGGACAGAATATACAGTTTGTACAGTAAAAACCATTACGCCTATGGAGAGTCCACACAAAGATGTGTGCGCCTGATTGTGCGTGTGTGTGTGTGTGTGTGTGTGTGTGTGTGTGAACAGAGGAGAGTCTGCTGGAGAAAAGAAAACGAGACAGAACTTGTAATAAAACAAGAATCAACATCAGCTTGTCTTCAGGAGATAAAGAACTGAGGGATTGTAAATGTTGTAAAAGCCTTTAAAAATAGCTAAATAAAGCCATATTTTGGCTACACTTTATTTTAATGTGTCCTTGTTACAGTGAAATAATAAATGTTAGTACTGAGTAATATTAATTAAGAACATGTGCTTACTATAATTAGGGCTAGGTTTAAAGTCCCCCATAGTCAATCATTTTATTCCTTAAAACTCATCTTTGATCACCAAAATAACCTATTTAAACGTTCTTGCCTGAAAATATCTTGAATGTAACTCGACACCCTTGCCTCATTTAGTATGCGCGGTTCTATGAATATGCAAATGAGCCCCGCCTCCACTCACTCACTCAGCTCAGAGATCCACTCGTTGACGATCACACGTTGATCTGATTGGTTACAAGGTAGTTTGTGACGTCAGAAACACCAGCGATTTCAAAGCGTGTTTTTGAGACTGTCTTTGGTTCACTGCAGTTTTAAGGAGAAAATACTCAGCAATGCTGTCGACTTATGAATTTACACATGGTTTGTCTTAAAGCATATTAAAAACACCACATAGACATATAAACAACATTAAAAGATGGATTTTCACATAATTACTGTTATTACCGGAGTATTATTTTGAGTAGCCTAGTATGCAAAATAATTTTGGTTATGCAAATATTAAGGAAACATTCCATTGCGCAAACAATTATGGGAACGTTACTTTTAAATGTTCTCTGAAACGTTTATTTAAACAATGTCCAACTAAAACATTTCTGAGAAATAAAACACTGCATGAATGATGTATATATTTGCGCTCATGTTTTGAGAACGAAAGGCCGCATAACTCTGAACGAATGTTCTATTAACGTTCCCTGCTAGCTGGGGTTCACTTTAATTTATAGATTTAACCTTTGCATTTTTTCACCAGTCATTTTAAACTAGCTGATTTTGTTCTAAAAATGTTGTGAAGATTGTGAAAGACATCAGCAGTGGAAACTAATGACGGATCACATCCTTCCACTTCCCGCTGGAAAACGCCATCAAATCAAACATCTTCTATTCTTCAAACTCCTTCATTTTTCACAGACGTTCAACTCAAACCTTCTCATATCAAAAGGAAGAAGTATATTCCTGTCCTGTCCAGCTGGAAATGATATTTCGTTAAAGGAGATATGCATCTTTGCAGCGGGTTCAGAGAAGTTCACGTGTTGCAATCACAACAGGGTGTGTGTGTGTGTGTGTGTTCAGAAACACACGCAATAAACGATGATGTAATGACTGAGAGTGGCTGTGCGTGCGACGACCTGATCATGTCAATCAAAGGTATGCAATTGTGAAAACGACATATTTTGAAAATATTTATTTACATTTTGAAATACAATTGACATTTAACGGTTTAACATGTCATTTAAATTGTATGAAAGACACTCCCTTTTAAAATCTTTGTTTCATATTTACACACATTTTGTGAATCAAAGTAAAAAAATTAAGGCTTTAGAATGATTTATAAACAAAAACAAGTAAAACACTTTACAGTAGGGTTCATTAGTTAACTAACATGAACTAACAATGAGCAATACATTTTGTTACAGTATTTATTCATCTTTGTTAATGTTACTGTAGTTAATAAAAATACAGCTGTCAGTGCATTAACTGATGTTAACAAATACAACCTTTGATTTTAATAAGCTATCGGTAAATGCTAAAATTAATATTAGTTAAGATTAATAAATGCTGAAGTGTTGTTTATTCCTAATTCATGTTAACTAAGGTAGTTAACTAATGTTAACTAATGAACCTTATTGTAAAGTGTTGCACAAAAACAAATCCTGACTGAGAACAATAAAGAAAAAAAAAGAAAGAAAAATAGTCCCTCGCAGTTTAAACAAATTGTTCATAAATGTAAAAGGCAACATACTTAAGATCAAAATCTGAGGCAAAAATAGAGCAAATCTTTGGAAAACAATCTAAGAAAGTGTTTTATTTGCTGGATGAAGAAGAAACATCAGGGGTGAAGATGAAACTGTACATGTTCAGATTGATCTGGTCAGTCTCTGCATCAGAAAGTGTGTTTTCAGCGCCGTCAGTTTCAGTGCAGTGCTACACAAACACACGCGCGCCACTCCACAAGAATTTGCTAAATGTCACCTTTCTCATTGCTATTGTAAAGTTTTTGATAATGGGCAAAAATGAACAGGGTCAAGAAGTCTGAGACACTAGATCTGCAGAATCACAGAAACTGCTGTTGTCTTGCTGGAACGACAGAACCTGCGGATCAACATGATTCAGATTCTCCTGAGCTTTTCAACTTCAATAGAAGCAAAAAAAACCTCTTTAACCTCATCCTTCCCTCAGCTCATTTTGACCCGGAAATATTTTTTTTTTTTTTAAAAATGAGTGTTCATCAGAGAGGTTCAAGACCCTATGACTTTTTTTTAATGGATTCAAGGAGTTTTGTGGTTGAAATTTAAAAAAGTAACAAATCCTTCCCTCGCGGGTCAATCTGACCCAATGACTGAAATGTGAGGAATGCTTCAGTACACATAGAAAAATGCTCAAACTTTACCAAAACATTATTTTATAATGTCTACATGTGTATCTGAATGCACACTAAAGAGGAACTGACTTTAGGACCCAGCGGAACATTTGCTCCATACAGAGATATAAGGCCATCTAGAGTCATGAAATATCATGTTTTATTATTAATTAAAAAGATTATGCATGAATTGTGTTATTTTTAATTTAAGTTGAAAGAATGTGAGAAATGTTCTTAAATTACTATTTATTTATTATTTATTGATCAAATCTAGTCATTTAAAGGTACACAAAATAAAAATAAAAATAAAAAAATATTATCAAAATGAAATAAAATAAGCTTTCTGTATAATTTTAGGGCTTTGGGTCACTTTGACCCGCGAGGGAAGGATTTCCCTAGTTTATTTATTTTGCTTTATTTGAATCTTACAGGTTTAAATGAGAATACATCCCTGACTTGCAATGCGATCTCAGACTTGTGAACACCACTGTACTCAGATCAAAAAATGAAATATGGAGTGTCACTTTTATGTCCTTGGCTTTGCTGACGCAGATCTTCACAGTGGAACTGCCATGTTTTGCTGGTTTTGAAAGCCAGAAACGAATGTCTGTGGAACGAGTTCAGGATCAGGACCAGGATCTGGATCAGGATCTGGATCAAGATCAGGATCAGGATCAGGATCAGGATCAGGATCAAGATCAAGATCAAGATCAAGATCAAGATCAAGACCAGGATCAGGATCAGGATCATTACCAGGATCAGGATCAAGATCAGGATCAGGATCAGGATCAGGATCAAGATCAAGATCAAGATCAAGATCAAGATCAAGATCAGGATCAGGACCAGGACCAGGACCAGCACCAGCACCAGCACCAGGACCAGGATCAGGACCACGATCAGGATCAGGACCAAGATCAGGATCAGGATCAAGGTTAAGATCAAGATCAAGATCAAGATCAAGATCAAGATCAAGATCAAGATCAGGATCAGGATCAGGACCAAGATCAGGATCAGGACCACGATCAGGATCAAGATCAGGATCAGGATCAGGACCAGGACCAGGAGTTCAGGATCAGACTCAGGCTCCAGATGAGGATCAAGATCAGGACCAGGATCAGGATCAGAACCAGGAGTTCAGGCTCACTAGTACAGGTCCCTGATGATCTCCTGCAGGAGCGGGTGAAGGCACCAGTCCACCTCGGTCTCTTTCATGAGTGTGATGAGCTGCACGTGGTCCGTCACCAGCTGCCGCAGGTCCGTCATCTTCTGCAGGACTTTAGCGAACAGTTGCAGAGAGTCGGGATGGTTGGTCTTCAGCTGCAGCTCCAGAGAGTGGAGAACCGTCTCCTGGAGATCCTCGATGGGCTTGACGTTCAGCAGTCCGGGCCGGTCTAGCAGAGGAAACATGAAGTTTTGGTACATGAAGTTAAACTAAATGAAAATGGCAACTAGCTAAAATAATATGTTTTATGTCAGTCAAGGTTTATTTTATTTCAAGTAATTCAAGTGTTTTTTTAGTTTTACTTTCAGTTATTTGTAGTAATTAGTAATATTAGGGTTCACCTGTTAATTTTCACATATGAGTTTGAATCATCAAAGCTCAAGGTTGTTATTTTATGAAATGTTCATGCATCGGTGACCAATAAAACTAAACGATAACTGGTGCTTTCAGAGTCTTGTGGTTTTACAGCATAAAATAATCCTACACTGTAAAAAGTTGCTGCCTTATATTTTTAAGTACAATCAACTTTTATTCTTCATTAAAAGTATTAAGTAATTTCAATTTAAATCACATTTAACTTAAAAAATTAGTTGAATCTTGCATAACTTAAAAAAAGGTTGAATACTACTTAACTTATTTTGATGAGTTAAAGCAATGTAAAAACACATGTTGCTATAACTTATTGATCATACACTCTAAAAACTGGGTTGTTTCAAATATGGACAAACCCAGCCGTTGGGTTAGATTTTTACATTACATTTTTAACCCAACGTTTGGGTTTGTCCATATTTGGCCCAAAGTTGGGTTAAAACAACCCAGCATTTTTTAGAGTGTATAATGTTTTACAGTGTAGTCATAATGATCAGAGTTGAATCTAAGCCTGGGTTGAGTCACTGAGCTTGTGGTCGGACCTGAAGGTTAATGCTATCTTTGAATCGTCTTTTTGGTTAGATTTTATGGATTTAAAAAAAATACACTTCCATTCACTGCCATTATAAAGTTTGGAAGAGCCAGGACATTTTTTTAATATAACTCGGATTGTGTTCGTCTGAAACTTTTGGGTGAACTATCCCTTTAATGCTATCTTTGAATGAGATCTGTGTGTTTTACCTCCGCTCAGGATGATGACGGCGAGGAACAGCGCCATGTCGCTGTCGTCCAACTCCAGCATGTTGAACTTGACGGAGAACTCGAACTTGGGCTCCATCATCTCACAGAAGGGCTTGCGCAAGCTCTTGACGAACTCGCGGGTCATGAAGATTTGGCCGTAGGAGATGAGGGTGCCGTCCTTGTTCATGAGCGGCGCCATCATGATGATGAGCACCTCTATCACGCCGTACTTCAGCAGCGTCACCTGGTCATTCAGGTCCAGGTTCACGAAGCCCGGGATGCTCTTGGCGAACTCGGTGACTTCGCTGACGGCTTCGGCCGATCTCGACTGGCAGCTGTGGAAGAAACGCAGCTCCACCTCGTGAATGACTCCCATGTCGGATCTCCTTTGTTCCTGCATCGGCATCTGCCGGGAGTTGATCATGTGCTCGCCTTCCATCAGGGACTTCATGTCGTGGATCACGAAAGGCTGTGAACGAGAAGAACGTCCAGGATCAGTTTCATCTAAGACCCATCTCTTCTCCGCTGTTTTTAACTGTTCATAGCTACATGTGGTTTATTTACTGTTTGGTTTAGTTTTATGGTGTGTTTGTCTATATGTTTTGTAAGGTTGGGTCTGTAAAGCACTTTGGCCAACTTGTGTTGTTTTTGTTTGACTTTGTGTTGATTGATTGATTGAATCTGCTTCCATTAAGAAAGATGCAGCTGGTCACTTAATAATGTTGGGTTAAAAAAACAACAACGAGTAACCCAACTATGGGGTGTTATAGCACCTTCCCAACTGGGGGTTATTTTAACCCAATGTATTGGGTTATTACTAGAAATTACCCTACGATTTAAAAAAAATGACCCAACAATTTTTGGAAAATAACCCAACATAGTGACCCAATATATGTAACCCAAAATTTTTTACTGTGTGTAACCAGTGCAGTCAAATAACTTATTTTCTATGAACGAGTCCAAATGGTTCAATATGGTGTTGGACTGGGACTCAAGTACTACACTAGCAGTGTGTTGTGATTGGTCGAGCGCTTCGAGTGTGTTTGGGAAATGTCCCGCCCCTTACCATAACCACCAGTTTAACACACTACTAACTAACTCAACCAGGCCCCGCCCCTTTATTCTGCCTATGAATTATTATTCATATTATTCATTATTATTATAATGAGGAATATTGTGACGTGTTCGTTCCCGGAAGAAACTCAAGATACAATGGAGGCGTTTCAGGAGTTCAGAAACACTGACACTGATATAGAGAATAACTGGAGCTTTTCATGATCAAACAGCAACACTACACACTAAACACAGATGAACACTACACACTAAACACAGATGAACACTACACACTAAACACAGATGAACACTACACACTAAACACAGATGAACACTACACACTAAACACTGATGAACACTACACACTAAACACAGATGAACACTACACACTAAACACAGATGAACACTACACACTAAACACAGATGAACACTACACACTAAACACAGATGACCACTACACACTAAACACAGATGAACACTACACACTAAACACAGATGAACACTACACACTAAACACAGATGAACACTACACACTAAACACAGATGAACACTACACACTAAACACAGATGAACACTACACACTAAACACTGATGAACACTACACACTAAACACAGATGAACACTACACACTAAACACAGATGAACACTACACACTAAACACAGATGAACACTACACACTAAACACAGATGACCACTACACACTAAACTCAGATGAACATTACACACTAAACACAGATGAACACTACACACTAAACACTGATGAACACTACACACTAAACACTGATGAACACTACACACTAAACACTGATGAACACTACACACTAAACACAGATGAACACTACACACTAAACACAGATGAACACTAAACACTAAACACAGATGAACACTACACACTAAACACAGATGAACACTACACACTAAACACAGATGAACATTACACACTAAACACAGATGAACACTACACACTAAACACAGATGAACACTACACACTAAACACAGATGAACACTAAACACTAAACACAGATGAACACTACACAATAAACACAGATGAACACTACACACTAAACACAGATGAACACTACACACTAAACACAGATGAACACTACACACTAAACACAGATGAACACTACACACTAAAAACAGATGAACACTACACACTAAACACTGATGAACACTACACACTAAACACAGATGAACATTACACACTAAACACAGATGAACACTACACACTAAACACAGATGAACACTACACACTAAACACTGATGAACACTACACACTAAACACTGATGAACACTACACACTAAACACTGATGAACACTACACACTAAACACAGATGAACACTACACACTAAACACTGATGAACACTACACACTAAACACTGATGAACACTACACACTAAACACAGATGGACATTACACACTAAACACTGATGAACACTACACACTAAACACAGATGGACACTACACACTAAACACTGATGAACACTACACACTAAACACAGATGAACACTACACACTAAACACTGATGAACACTACACACTAAACACTGATGAACACTACACACTAAACACAGATGGACATTACACACTAAACACTGATGAACACTACACACTAAACACAGATGGACATTACACACTAAACACTGATGAACACTACACACTAAACACTGATGAACACTACACACTAAACACTGATGAACACTACACACTAAACACAGATGGACATTACACACTAAACACTGATGAACACTACACACTAAACACAGATGGACACTACACACTAAACACTGATGAACACTACACACTAAACACAGATGGACACTACACACTAAACACAGATGAGCACTACACACTAAACACAGATGAACACTACACACTAAACACAGATGAACACTACACACTAAACACAGATGAACACTACACACTAAACACAGATGACATTACACACTAAACACAGATGAACACTACACACTAAACACAGATGAACACTACACACTAAACACAGATGAACACTACACACTAAACACAGATGAACACTACACACTAAACACAGATGAACACTACACAACTAAACACAGATGAACACTACACACTAAACACAGATGAACACTACACACTAAACACAGATGAACACTACACACTAAACACAGATGAACACTACACACTAAACACAGATGAACACTACACACTAAACACAGATGAACACTACACACTAAACACAGATGAACACTACACACTAAACACAGATGAACACTACACACCTAAACACAGATGAACATTACACACTAAACACAGATGAACACTACACACTAAACACAGATGAACACTACACACTAA
>JAPDVR010000022.1:1709267-1729793 GCA_026230005.1 Gila orcuttii | reverse complement strand
GAGAGATAGAGAGATAGATAGAGAGATAGATAGATAGATAGATAGATAGATAGATAGATAGATAGAGAGATAGATAGAGAGATAGATAGAGAGATAGATAGAGAGATAGATAGAGAGATAGATAGAGAGATAGATAGAGAGATAGATAGAGAGATAGATAGATGATAGATGATAGTATCAGACGCTGGTGTCATGTGGTGTTCCACGCTGAGGTGTTTTAACCAAGACTCGTGCGGTTGCAGGGTTGCAAGTAAAGTGTCACTCTGCCTTTAAGCCCAGAGGCAACGAACACACACACACACACACACACACACACACTCACACACAAGATCTCTGCACATTCTGAAAGAAATGCCACATATTTTGCAGAGGAACCACACAAAGGAAACAACAGCGCAGTGTCTCGGGGCGCAGCGTTAGAAGAGTGTGTGTGCGTGTGTGTGTCTCGAGCGGTTCAAACAGAAAGCAGTTCTGTGAAACGCAGGCCTCTCATGAGCGCAGGCTTTGCTCTCACCGTTGTGTGACATGCCCACCATCAGGCACTTCTGGAAGCGGCAGTACTGGCACTTGTTGCGGCTCTTCTTGTGGATGCGGCAGTGCAGCTCGCAGTGATCGTACACGAGCTTCAGCCGGATCGTTCTGCGGAAGAATCCCTGCCAACAGAAGAGGAGAAGGAATGCCGTCAGGAAGGAAGGGGAAAAGGCTTTCCTGATGCCTTGTTAGAATTCTTTAAAAACATATCTGATCTATTCAACTCATTGTCAAGAATCACAATAGCAGTTCCTATAGACCTGAGGTCTGAACACTTAACTGATCCCACAACGCAATTCTGTGTGTGTGTGTGTGTGTGTGTGTGTGTGTGTGTGTGTGTGTGTGAGTGTGAGTGTGAGTGTGTGTGTGTGTGTGTGTGTGTGTATGTGTGAACAGAGGAGAGTCTGCTGGAGAAAAGAGAGCGAGACAGAACTCGTAATAAAACAAGAATCAACATCAGCTCCTGTGTGTGTGTGTGTGTGTGAGTGTGTGTGTGTGTGTGTGTGTGTGTGTGTGTGTGTGTGTGAGTGTGTGTGTGTGTGTGTGTGTGTGTGTGAGTGTGTGTGTGTGTGTGTGTGTGTGTGTGTGTGTGTGAACAGAGGAGAGTCTGCTGGAGAAAAGAGAGCGAGACAGAACTCGTAATAAAACAAGAATCAACATCAGCTCCTGTGTGTGTGTGTGTGTGTGTGTGTGTGTGTGTGTGAGTGTGTGTGTCTGTGTGTGTGTGTGTGTGTGTGTGTGTGTGTGTGTGTGTGTGTGTGTGTGTGTGTGTGTGAGTGTGTGTGAGTGTGTGTGTGTGTGTGTGTGTGTGTGTGTGTGTGTGTGTGTGTGTGTGTGTGTGAACAGAGGAGAGTCTGCTGGAGAAAAGAGAGCGAGACAGAACTCGTAATAAAACAAGAATCTACATCAGCTCCTGTGTGTGTGTGTGTGTGTGTGTGTGTGTGTGTGTGTGTGTGTGTGTGTGTGTGTCTGTGTGTGTGTGTGTGTGTGTGTGTGAACAGAGGAGAGTCTGCTGGAGAAAAGAGAACGAGACAGAACTCGTAATAAAACAAGAATCAACATCAGCTCCTGTGTGTGTGTGTGTGTGTGTGTGTGTGTGTGTGTGTGTGTGTGTGTGTGTGTGTGTGTGTGTGTGTGTGTGTGTGAGTGTGTGTGAGTGTGTATGTGTGTGTGTGTGTGTGTGTGTGTGTGTGTGTGTGTGTGTGTGTGTGTGTGTGTGTGTGTGTGTGTGTGTGTGTGTGTGTGTGTGTGAACAGAGGAGAGTCTGCTGGAGAAAAGAGAGCGAGACAGAACTCGTAATAAAACAAGAATCTACATCAGCTCCTGTGTGTGTGTGTGTGTGTGTGTGTGTGTGTGTGTGTGTGTGTGTGTGTGTGTGTGTGTGTGTGTGTGTGTGTGTGTGTGTGTGTGTGTGTGTGTGTGTGTGTGTGTGTGTGAACAGAGGAGAGTCTGCTGGAGAAAAGAGAACGAGACAGAACTCGTAATAAAACAAGAATCTACATCAGCTCCTGTGTGTGTGTGTGTGTGTGTGTGTGTGTGTGTGTGTGTGTGTGTGTGTGTGTGTGTGTGTGTGTGTGTGTGTGTGTGTGTGTGTGAACAGAGGAGAGTCTGCTGGAGAAAAGAGAGCGAGACAGAACTCGTAATAAAACAAGAATCTACATCAGCTCCTGTGTGTGTGTGTGTGTGTGTGTGTGTGTGTGTGTGTGTGTGTGTGTGTGTGTGTGTGTGTGTGTGTGTGTGTGTGTGTGTGTGTGTGTGTGAACAGAGGAGAGTCTGCTGGAGAAAAGAGAACGAGACAGAACTCGTAATAAAACAAGAATCTACATCAGCTTGTCTTCAGGAGATGAAGAACTGAGGGATTGTAGATGTTGTAAATGTTGTATTCTAAAGGAAGTAGTGTGTGTATTAATGAGTAAAACTACAGTAACTCTTCAGCTTGAGATCTTTCATCTAAACTGGTTATATCTCTAGCAGTGAGTGTTTATGAGCAGCAGAAGAATCATATTCATCCGCTCAGAGCCGAAGCACAACCACAACAATGTTCTTCCACAAAATACATGCAGTTTTATTAGGGCTAAAAGTTACATCATGTATCTTTAAAGGAAAAGTTCACCTAAAAGTGAAAAAAATCTAAATCACTGCATACTCCCATAGAATTTAAAAGGAAAAAATGTTGAAAAATGCTATTTTCCATTCAATTACAGTGATTCGAGACTGAAGCTTTCGAACTTCAAAAAACACACAGAAGTGCCATACAGGGTTATCGGGAAATAAAACGAAAAACATAAAAAAATAATTTTCATTCAGTTTAACTTGATGTACTAAAATAACATGAACTAAAATGGAAATAAAAATGAATAAAAACTTATATAGACATTAAAAAAAACACAACAAACTTACTAAGACTTTAACTATAATGAAAATAAAAACAAAAAATAATTCAAAATATTAATAAAGATCTGAATGATACTAAAATAACACTTGTACCATAAAGCTACAATAAAGCAGAGTACATGACTTATTTTACTATAGTATTCTAGGATTTGTGTGATTAAATCTCGACATCCAGCAACAAACCGTGTGTGAGTGAGATCTTGAATGAGTTGATTCGGTTCACAGAACATGAACAATAATTTGTTCAGAAATCAGACTGTCACGTTCCGGTTTCACAAAGCTGTTTTAGACCGGTCTATAGTGTTAGACAAGTCTAGAATCTGCTCATAGACTAGTCTAATGCAAGTTAGACTGTTTCACAAAAATAAAGACTTAATTTAGACCAAAAAAATTAGACACCTTACCCCAGGCTAACCCAGGTCTAAGACTCTGTTACCTTGGCAACCAGCAGTAACAGTCAGTTACAGTACAAACAGCCCAAAGAAAATGGAAAATGCTCATAATTTGTGGTTTGCTGACGGCGTTATGGAGAGAGCTATGAGAAGGGAAAGGGTTTTTAGGGACGGCAGTAATACTGGAAATATATAATAATGAGGACTTTTCTTTTCTGTACGTCTTTAACGCTCAACGGTCGGATTAACGCTGTTAACTGTCGTATCTTTTTCCAAATTAAACATTTCTTCTTGTTACTACTTCTCCGCTAAATTTCCCAAGTAAAATGTCCTTGTAACTGTTATACTCCTCCAACACACACGTTTTCCGCTGGCAAACGACGAGAATCCCCCCCCCCGAAAATAACGACTTTATTTCAACTGTTAATTTCCTTCTCTGTGGGCCTCGAGTCAGTTCACTAGTGTAACTGCGCAGCGCTTCTGTGTTGTATGTCACACGTAGGCTCACTATTGGCCGACGCTGGTCATGTGTGTGACGTACAACACTGAAGCGCTGCGTTGTTACACTAGTGAACTCACTCGAGGCCCACAGAGAAGGAAATCAATAGTTAAATGAAGTTGTTATTTATTTTTTGCGCACAAAAAGTATTCTCGTCGCTTGATAAACTTAAGATTGAGCCACTGTAGTCACTTGGACTATTTTAACGATGTCTTTAATGACTTTTCGTGGCTGGCAAGATTCAATCCCTTAAGAAGCCTATGGAGGAGTGATCTACTGGCATCGACTGATCCGTCAAGAACCTTTAACATCCATAGAACCTTAAATGACTCTTTACAGTGGAAAAGGTTCTTCAGATTATTCAAATGATCCTTCATGTTTTTTTTAAATAGCTGTTCACTGAAAGCTTCTTTGAGGAACCATAAATGATTCTTCTATGCCATCACTGCAAAAAAAACTTTATTTTAAGAGGGAACTTTTATGGTGATTCATTATGAAGCTTAAAAACTTCAAATCCCGTTCGTCACGAGTCAAAGAGCGACAATCACGTAGTGATCGCAAAAGAAACTAATATGGGTTCATAATAAAAGATTTTTAGGTGAATTTGGTTACACTTTATTTTACAGTGTCCTTGTTACATATGTTACATGCACTTACCATAGTAATAACAGTAAATTATGCATAATTACATGCAACTAACCCTCAACCAAACCCTAACCCTATAGTAAGTACATGTAGTTAATTAATATTACTCAGTACTTAAATATATAATTACACTGTAACAATGACACCTTAAAATAAAGCGTAACCGTGAATTATTCTGCTAACTTTATGTACATCAAGTCAAAAACACACAGTGTTGCTGTCAGTGCTTTAAATCTCGCTCTAATCTCGAGACATGTCACTGGAGATAACAGGCTTTATCTAATAATACAGCATCAGGACTGACAGGAACGACCCGCTTCGGACTTTGGCCAGAAAACAATTCTTGCTAGTCTTAATCTTGACACTTATCATTAATAAGTGGAGAATGCATGCGCAAATATTATGAAAACCCACGTGCAACAACGAATACGCTTCTAACCCAGTGTTTAAAGCACAGCAGAAGAGCAGATTTCCAGTGGAAACAATACAGGGTGCAAAAAGACGTTGACTATCTATTTTTGGTAGACATTTTCATATACATGTGTTTCACAGAGCCGCTCCATGCAGTATTTTTAGTTTGTAAAAAAATACATAGTGATGTGAGAACTATGCACACAGGAAAGAGCCTTTTAAAAGAGGATGTTTTTCATGCATTTACTCTGCATCTCGATACCTCCACTTTTAAATTTAGAAACATCGTAAGCCAAAAATATATATAGTAAGGTGTAACAGCATGGCTTTGTATTGTTAAACAATAAATGAGTTAACCTGGTTGGCTGAACTCATCTTTCAGCATTGTTAAGTGACGGGCCGGGGAACAATACCAGTTTCTCCTGCGGTTGGATCATTTTTAGTAAAGCCACAGTAGGAGCATCCCAAATATAGTTGTTTCTGAGACGTGTTGTTCCGACAAACACACATTAAACAGTTCTGGCGGAGTCCTCTGGTTCTTCAGATCGAGCGTGGATGTGGTTAGCCACTACATTTGCATTGTTTTAAAGGATCATCCTGTTGCAAAGTCTTCACATCAACACTTTTCATGAATGTTTGCGTGATGATATCTACACTAGCGTTCAGAAGACATTCGACAATGTTTTTGATCAATAATCAGTGAAATATTATTACAATGTAAATCAGCTGTTTTCTATGTGAATATATAGTAAAGTGTAATTTATTCCTGTGATCAAAGCTGAATTTTCAGCATCATTACTCCAGTCTTCAGTGTCACATGATCCTTCAGAAATCACTATAATATGATGATTTGATGCTTGAGAAACATTTATGATTATTATCAGTCATATTTTTGTGGAAACCGTGATGCATTTTATTTTTCAGGATTCTGTGATGAATAAAAAGTTATAAAGAACAGCATGTATTTGAAATAGAATCTTTGTGTGACATTATAAATGTCTTTACTGTAACGCTTGATCAATCTAATGCATCACTGATTAATAAAAGTATTAATTTCTTAAAAAGGAAAGAAAGCGTAGAGTGCGTATGAGCAGCTCTTTGTGAGTGTGTGTGTGTGTGTGTGTGATGTCTCATCTAAACCACAGGTGTCGAGTGTGTGGGAAATGTGAGCACCTGAGATGTCTAGGTCACCCACTCAAATGATTATTCTTATTGAGACATATGTTTCTGCCCGTACATATTTCTGCCACAGTGGAAACTTGCTGAGGGTTTGCGGTTGAAGTGTGAGACGTACAGAGGGCATTTTCAGACCTTATCTGCATGTCTGAGAATGAATTCGATGTTCGATGTTCTAAATTTGTCAGAATGACTGGAAGAGTGTCATGTTTTCAGGGTATTAATGCATCTTTTCTATCAAACGTGTGTGTGTGTGTGTGTGTGTGTGTGTGTGTGTGTGTGTGTGTGTGTGTGTGTGTGTGTGTGTGTGTGTGTGTGTGTGTGTGTGTGTGTGTGTGTGTGTGTGTGTGTGTGTGTGTGTGTGTGTGTGTGTGTGTGTGTAAAGCGGTGAGTTTGACCCCAGAATCCCCTGAGCTCCGGCTGATCCAGTGGGATTGTGTGTGATCATCCCGACTCTAAACATTAAACAAGCAAAGCCTGACAACACACACTACCAGATGAAAGTGTGCGATCCGTAAGATTATTAATGTTTTTAAAAGAGTCTCTTCTGCTCAGCAAAGCTGCATTTATTTGATTAAAAATACAGTAAAAACAGTGAAATATTATTCCAGTGTAAATCAGCTGTTTTCTATGTGAATATATAGTAAAGTGTAATTTATTCCTGTGATCAAAGCTGAATTTTCAGCATCATTACTCCAGTCTTCAGTGTCACATGATCCTTCAGAAATCACTATAATATGATGATCTAGAAACATTTATGATTATCAAAAGACTCTATTTCAGATAAATGCTGTTCTATTCATCAAAGAATCCTGAAATAAAAATGTAAATAACTGTTTTCAACACTGATAATAATCATAAATGTTTCTCAAGCATCAAATCATCATATTATACTGATTTCTGAAGGATCATGTGACACCTAAGACTGGAGTAATGATGCTGAAAATTCAGCTTTGATCACAGGAATAAATTACACTTTACTATATATTCACATAGAAAACAGCTGATTTACATTATAATAATATTTCACTGTTTTTACTGTATTTTTTGTATTTTTAATCAAATAAATGCAGCTTTGGTGAGCAGAAGAGACTCTTTTAAAAACACTAAAAATCTCACTTTCGACTGGTAGTGTGTTCAGCTGGACGTTTGATGGCATATCTCTATGTGACTCAGTGAGTAATGATGAGTAATGTGTGTGTGTGTGTGTGTGTAAGGCGCACCTTGCAGCCCTCGCAGGCGTGGACCCCGTAGTGGAAGCCCGAGGCCTTGTCTCCACACACACGACACTCGATGTTCAGCACCGCGGCCGCCGGGTCCTCGTGCGCGCGGGAGAACGCCAGGCTGTTCTCTGCAAACTGAGGAGGAGACTCGGGCTCACGCTTGATCGAGTCTGCAACGCATCACACACACATTTATTAAACAGATACTCATTTCTACAGTCATATTACCAAAAAACTAAAAGTGTTGAATGAATAGTTCACTCAATAATTAAAAATACACAGTCTGGAATAGTTACGATTTCTGAAGAGTCTCTTCTGCATTATTTAATCAAAAATACAGTACAATATTTTAAATATTATTAGAATGCAAATCAGCTGTTTTCTACAGTATGTGAATATATAGTTTCTTGAGCATCAAATCATCATATTAGTATGATTTATTGATTGATTTATTAGAATCATTTATTTATGATATTAAATCAAATAAATGCAGCCTTGGTGAGCAGAAGAGATTCTTTCAAAAACATAATCTTAATTATCCCAGACTTGACCGTTAGTGTAAATGATGAGAGAGTTGTTGAGAGAGTGAACTATCGCACAAGAGTTTCTTAAAACCGTTGGGTCATTTTTTAAATCGTTGGGTAATTTCTAGTAATAACCCAGCTGTTGGGTTAAATACGTATGTTGTATGTAGACTTGTGTATTTTTAATTCATGTACACGATTTTGTATATTTACATTAAATTCTAGACTCCCCAATATTTAGTTTGTATATATTGTATATATTTGTTGAGACATATTTATTGTTTTATAAAAATAAACAATCTGTATTTGGAAACAAAGTGTATTTTATTTATTAAAATTATGTCATAAATAAAAATAAATAGTTAATTATTATCATTATTTAGTGAGTGAGTAATGTGTGAGTGCAGTACTCTGTACTCTATACCAGCCCATAGTTGTACTCTGAGACTGGTGTGCTCTGTATCCGGGTTACTCGTTGGGTTATTTTAACCCAGCATTATTAAGTGAGTGAGTAATGAGTGTGAGTGGCGTACTCTGAGACGGGTGCGCTCTGTATCCGGGTTACTCGTTGGGTTATTTTAACCCAGCATTATTAAGTGAGTGAGTAATGAGTGTGAGTGGCGTACTCTGAGACGGGTGCGCTCTGTATCCGGGTTACTCGTTGAGTTATTTTAACCCAGCATTATTAAGTGAGTGAGTAATGAGTGTGAGTGGCGTACTCTGAGACTGGTGCGCTCTGTATCCGGGTTACTCGTTGGGTTATTTTTAACCCAGCATTATTAATTGAGTGAGTATTGAGTGTGAGTGGCGTACTCTGAGACTGGTGCGCTCTGCATCTGGGTTACTCGTTGGGTTATTTTAACCCAGCATTATTAAGTGAGTGAGTAATGAGTGTGAGTGGCGTACTATGAGACTGGTGCGCTCTGTATCTGGGTTACTCGTTGGGTTATTTTAACCCAGCATTATTAAGTGAGTGAGTAATGAGTGTGAGTGGCGTACTCTGAGACTGGTGCGCTCTGCATCCGGGTTACTCGTTGGGTTATTTTAACCCAGCATTATTAAGTGAGTGAGTAATGAGTGTGAGTGGCGTACTATGAGACTGGTGCGCTCTGTATCTGGGTTACTCGTTGGGTTATTTTAACCCAGCATTATTAAGTGAGTGAGTAATGAGTGTGAGTGGCGTACTATGAGACTGGTGCGCTCTGTATCCGGGTTACTCGTTGGGTTATTTTTAACCCAGCATTATTAAGTGAGTGAGTAATGAGTGTGAGTGGCGTACTATGACACTGGTGCGCTCTGCATCTGGGTTACTCGTTGGGTTATTTTAACCCAGCATTATTAAGTGAGTGAGCAATGAGTGTGAGTGGCGTACTCTGAGACTGGTGCGCTCTGCATCCGGGTTACTCGTTGGGTTATTTTAACCCAGCATTATTAATTGAGTGAGTATTGAGTGTGAGTGGCGTACTATGAGACTGGTGCGCTCTGTATCTGGGTTACTCGTTGGGTTATTTTAACCCAGCATTATTAAGTGAGTGAGTAATGAGTGTGAGTGGCGTACTATGACACTGGTGCGCTCTGCATCTGGGTTACTCGTTGAGTTATTTTAACCCAGCATTATTAAGTGAGTGAGTAATGAGTGTGAGTGGCGTACTATGAGACTGGTGCGCTCTGTATCCGCTCTCCTCCGCGGTGAAGCTGCTCTCGTGAGATCTGTAGATGCTCTCCTGCGTCCTGAAGTTCTCCTGAGTCCTGTAACTGTACATGTGTGTCAGATCCATCATGTGTGGCGGCTCGTTCTGCGGACTCGGCTCGTACTCGATACCGGAGATGCTGGTGTAGTCCAGCGTGGAGAACGGCTTCATGTCCAGCGAGTGCGAGCTGTCGTCGAGTTCCTCCAGATCCAGAGCGCTCAGGCCGAATCCCACGGGCCAGGCGAACGTCTGCGTGTCCACCATATCTGACAAACAAAGAGCCACTGCAGAATGAGGCCAAAGGCAAAGAACATCAACAACATCCACACACAACCATCCTCAGTGTTTTCCCAAGCTACATCATGATACGTGCGTCACTGCTTTTTTTTTTTTTTTGGCCAAAACACAATAGATACTGCACTGAAAATGACTGTGTCATGTTCCTCTGGTGCTCTTCGGTTTGAGTAAAAATATCTAAGAGATTTATCCAAGTATCTAATTACACTGTAACAAGGACACCTTCAAATAAAGTGTAACCCACTTTTTTAGTGTCTTTGTACCACGTTACATGTAGAATTAACTATAAATGTACGCTTAATTATACGCAAGTAACCCTAAACCAACCCCTAACCCTACAGTAAGTACATGTAGTTCATTTTTATTATTCAATACTTCAATGTAGAATTACACTGTAACACAGACACCTTAAAAAAGGGTTAAACTTGTTACAGTATAATTATATATTTAAGTACTGAGTAATGTTAATTAACTACATGTACTTACTATAGGGTTAGGGTTTGGTTGAGGGTTAGTTGCATGTAATTATGCATAATTTACTGTTATTACTATGGTAAGTACATGTAACATATGTAACAAGGACACTGTGAAATAAAGTGTAACCTTTTAATGTGCCCTTGTTACAATGTAATTACACAAGTAAGAGCGGCATAATATTAATTAACTAATGCACTTACTATGGGTTTTGGTTTAGTGTTAGTTGCTTGTAATTATGCATAATTTACTGTTACTACAGTAATAAAAACATGTGAGATGTGCAACAATGACACATTAAGTATCACCAGTATATTATTAGTTAAATGTTATTAATTTATATTACAGTACTAACCCTAACTGTATTAATTATGATCATTTACCATGGTAAAGTCATCATAGTAATCTGTTTACAGAGCAATCAACGACTGCAATATACTTACTGCAGTTTTAAAAGATGTTATTGTTTTTTCTCTAGAAAATTTTGGGTTACACTTTATTTTAAGGTGTCATTGTTACAGTGTAATTATATATATATATATATATATATATATATATATATAGAAGTACTGAGTAATAATAATCAACTACATGTACTTACTATAGGATTAGGGTTTGGTTGAGGTTTAGTTGCATGTAATTATGCATAATTTACTATTACTATGGTAAATACATGTAACAGTAACAAAGACACTGTAAAATAAAGTGTTACCAAATCTTGTTACTGTCAAATTTGAATGTAAACATTTATTTTATTAGCTTTGCTACTTCTGCTCGATTTAATATGTTTTGGGATTTATGCAGTGTGATTTGATTTAGATTTCCATGATTATATGTTTATGATGACCATGAACAGCAGATGAAAATTAATAATTCTGGCGGAATCTCCACATTTACATCAGAGATTAAATGGTTAATTATTGTGTATAGTCCCTTTTAAACACAAATGCAGAGTTTTGTACAGGATACCAGCGCATGCGAAACCCTCGAGTGTCTTCAGAGGAAACATACATTCAAAGAGATGAAGACATCAAATCAGGCCAAAGGGCCGCGAGTGCATGAAACGCTGAAACCTTTATGAAGAATCAACACCTCAGATATCAGGCCAGCCAAAGACGGCTCCGAACAAACGCATGTGTGAACAAGCCATCAGATTAGACTGAAAAATGGAACCGCTGGTGCAAATGAAGCTACAGTATAAAACATGCAACAGAGTTATGATACATATCATCAATACGGTTATTAGCCATAATTGAACTTACTTAAGCTGGACTGTGACTCTATCCTGTTATCTCTGTAAAGCTGCTTTGAAACACTCTGTATTGTAAAAAGCGCTGTATAAATAAATGTGACTTGACTTGATTAGCTTTACACAGTTAAAGGTGAAGTGTGTCCGTTATTCAATCTTAAAACAATGCTGGGATAACTACAGTATTTCCCAGAAAAGTGTATATGCTTTCAAAACACTCGTGTGTTTGTTTGAGCATCATGAGCGGAACGCCACGGTTTGAGTCTTCTGGAAACCCGTTTATTTTCTCTTCTGCTAATAGTGCAGAAATTCTTCTCTATATCAGTGTCAGTGTTTCTGAACTCCTGAAACGCCTCCATTGTATCTTGAGTTTCTTCCGGGAACGAACACGTCACAATATTTTATGTTTAGTGTGTAGTGTTCATCAGTGTTTAGTGTGTAGTGTTCATCTGTGTTTAGTGTGTAGTGTTCATCTGTGTTTATTGTGTAGTGTTCATCTGTGTTTAGTGTGTAGTGTTCATCTGTGTTTAGTGTGTAGTGTTCATCAGTGTTTAGTGTGTAGTGTTCATCTGTATTTAGTGTGTAGTGTTCATCAGTGTTTAGTGTGTAGTGCTCATCTGTGTTTAGTGTGTAGTGTTCATCTGTGTTTAGTGTGTAGTGTTCATAAGTGTTTAGTGTGTAGTGTTCATCTGTGTTTAGTGTGTAGTGTTCATCTGTGTTTAGTGTGTAGTGCTCATCTGTGTTTAGTGTGTAGTGTTCATCTGTGTTTAGTGTGTAGTGTTCATCTGTGTTTATTGTGTAGTGTTCATCTGTGTTTAGTGTGTAGTGTTCATCTGTGTTTATTGTGTAGTGTTCATCTGTGTTTAGTGTGTAGTGTTCATCTGTTTTTATTGTGTAGTGTTCATCTGTGTTTAGTGTGTAGTGTTCATCTGTGTTTATTGTGTAGTGCTCATCTGTGTTTAGTGTGTAGTGTTCATCTGTGTTTAGTGTGTAGTGTTCATCTGTGTTTAGTGTGTAGTGTTCATCTGTGTTTATTGTGTAGTGTTCATCTGTGTTTAGTGTGTAGTGTTCATCAGTGTTTAGTGTGTAGTGTTCATCTGTGTTTAGTGTGTAGTGTTCATCTGTGTTTAGTGTGTAGTGTTCATCAGTGTTTAGTGTGTAGTGTTCATCTGTGTTTAGTGTGTAGTGTTCATCTGTTTTTATTGTGTAGTGTTCATCTGTGTTTAGTGTGTAGTGTTCATCTGTGTTTAGTGTGTAGTGTTCATCTGTGTTTAGTGTGTAGTGTTCATCTGTGTTTAGTGTGTAGTGTTCATCAGTGTTTAGTGTGTAGTGTTCATCTGTGTTTAGTGTGTAGTGTTCATCTGTGTTTAGTGTGTAGTGTTCATCTGTGTTTAGTGTGTAGTGTTCATCTGTGTTTAGTGTGTAGTGTTCATCTGTGTTTAGTGTGTAGTGTTCATCTGTGTTTAGTGTGTAGTGTTCATCAGTGTTTAGTGTGTAGTGTTCATCTGTGTTTAGTGTGTAGTGCTCATCTGTGTTTAGTGTGTAGTGTTGCTGTTTGATCATGAAAAGCTCCAGTTCTTCTCTATATCAGTGTCAGTGTTTCTGAACTCCTGAAACGCCTCCATTGTATCTTGAGTTTCTTCCGGGAACGAACACGTCACAATATTCCTCATTATAATAATTCATACGCAGAATAAAGGGGCGGGGCCTGGTTGAGTTAGTTAGTAGTGTGTTAAACTGGGGGTTATGGTAAGGGGCGGGACATTTCCCAAACACACTCGAAGCGCTCGACCAATCACAACACACTGCTCCAGCCGACCAATCAGAGCACAGTGTGCTTTTCAGAAGGAGGGGCTTCATAGAGACAGGAAGTAAACAGAGCGTTACTGACAGACTGGGAAGAGAGGAGCCGCAACAATGGAGAATATGAGGAAAATAATCAACATTCAAACCTGTTATAGTAGAGCCTAAAACGACATAAAAACTGTAATATGCCTTTTTAAGGAAACTAAAAGGGATATTTCACTGAAAAAAATGAAAAGTCTGTCATTATTTACTCAACCTCAAGTTGTTTTAAACCTGTATACATTTCTTTTTTCTGCTGAACACAAAAGAAGATATTTTGAAGAATGTGGGAAACTGAACAGTTGTTGTTGTTGTTGTTGTTGTTGTTGTTGGGCACCCCCCCAAAAAAAAAACTTTCAAAACAAAATTTCTTCAAAATATCTTCCTTTGTTATATATATTTATATAAATACAATTATTACTGTGTTTACAAGTCATACTCAGACATGCAAATCATCTTTCACTCTATAACTGACCTAGTTATCGTGTGTGTGGTTCTGTCTACTTTATGTCTATTTTACCCTGAAAATGACGTTCATGCATGACAGATTTTCTGTATTTAATTCAAGCACAGGTTTAGCTGTAAAACTGTTCTCAAAAGCTGGCCAATCCCTTGTAGGCGTTGTATTACAGCGTTTGTAGAGTCAGCTGCTAGTTAAATGGATGGTTTAGTGTACCTTTTAAAAGACGTATGTGTTATGAAACCCTTTGAAATGTCAGAATGTTTTTTTCCTGTTCATTTTTAAGACACAGGCTCTTCAGGTTTCAGACGTATATAGACCTCAATGCAAATTCAGAGATAAACTGCCACAAGAAAAAAGAATGAAGTTGACAATAAACCGAAGTCTAACACGGTTAACCAATCAGTTCATTCCTCTATCGACCCAGTGGCGTTTTTTTATATAATCAAGGTCGATGGTTGTGTAAAACCACACGTCTGAAATTCTCCACAAAAGCATCATTATCTGTAACAAAAAAAAAAGGCTTTTCATGGATAAAACCTACAATTTACACAGATTAAGCAGTTCTGGTCTTGTCCGGATACACAAAGGGGTTTAAATGTAAAGTTTTCACACCCAGAAATCTTTCATCACCAGACTGGAACTGCAGCTTTTAGTTCATGCTAAACATGACAGCAAAGAGACGGATTCCAGCGCCAGTTCAACACTGGGAAAGTTTCCCAATGGCTTCCCAAAAATACCAACACTTTCCGATCGGAATGCGATCGACCCAACGACCAATTGTGTTTTTTCAGGAGGGAGAGCAGCTTTTCTTCATATAGTGAGCTGAAGAACTGTCTATTCTTAGTAAAGTTTCCGTTCATGCCCGTGTTGAAATGTGGTAAACATCATTTGCTCTAGTTGGCAATTGTCAGAAATTGAGTTTAGTGAGACAAACTGTCCCACACTTCTCCTCTGACTCAAGTGGTTGAAAACCTAGAGATATTTTGGTTGAAACCACAAGCCCATCGAAATATAAGGTCAAACCTGTATTGTTTTTTTTCCACCACAGTGTTTTTCAATCTACGATTGTGAATATATGTGCAGTTTATCACCAGCCAGCACTTGCAGATCTTCATTACGTGACTCTGAGAAACACTTTAGCGTTTCATTGGCCAGAAATGTTTGCACTGATATGACGTGCGAGTTGAACATAACAATACATGACAAATTGTCAAGTTAATGCCTTGTATCTTAACAAAAGACAACAAACACCTCGTGAACCAACATTTTCAGCTCTGCGTCCTTCAGCCAAGTCTGATCTTGCAGTGAATGTCAGACAAAACGTCGAGTTTAAAAACTGCAGACAAATCTGTACTGTTCTGTTGGTTTAAATTGATGTATTTTGGTTGATTCAGTGATGTTGAATAATATTTCAGAACAATTCATTTGGACGTTACCATTTTTTTCTCTGTCTAGAGAACAACGCGCACCCTAAAGCTTCATTAACACTCACTTAATAATGCTGGGTTAAAAATAACCCAACGAGTAACCCAACTATGGGGTGGTATAGCACCCTCACCACTATAAAATAAAATAAAAATAAATAGTTAACTTAACTGGTTAACTCAACTGGCTTTTAACCAGATGCATTGGGTTAAAAGTAAAACAACAGTGAAGTTAACTATTTATTTTTATTTATGATATTATTTGAATAAATAAAATACACTTGGTTTTCAAATACAGATTGTTTATTTGTACAAAACAATAAATTTGTCTCAACAAATATATTTGAAGTACAAACAAAATATTGGGAAGTCTATAGAATTTAATGTAAATATAGCCTACATAATTGTGTACATAAATTCAAAATACACAAGTGTACATACAACATACGTATTTAACCAAACAGCCAGGTTATTACTAGAAATTACCCAACGATTTAAAAAATGACCCAATATGTGTAACACAACGGTTGGGTTAAAAAATAACCCAACGTTTTTTACTGTGCATTATACCGACATTGTGTTTTGGTGACTAAACGGTTTATTTTACTTTATTTTACAGTGCCCTTGTCCTTGTACTACAGTAATAACAGCAAATTATGCATAATTACATGCAACTAACACTAAACCAAACCCTAATCCTATATTAATTGCATGTAGTTAATTAATATTACTCAGTACTTAAATGCATAATTACACTGTAAAATAAAGCGTAACCAAAGTGAGTGTTATATTCAGATGTTAGAGTCAAGCAAAGCCTTCTGTTATGTGAAATCTTTCCGCAGGGACACTATTGCAACAGGACTGGGATGTTTTTCCCTGATATTTCCTAAGAACATCAAATAAACGCCAAGCCAGAAAAGAATGAGGCCACAACAGTTTCACATGTTACTCGAACAAAAAGCCTCGAGCAAGAACGAGTGCCTCAAAAATCCACAAAAATAGTTCTACTTAAACATTCAAATAATCAATCAAAGGTTCAATGTAAAACTCTAGGGTTTTTAAAGAAAATGCTTTTTTTTCTAGTGATAAACAAGCTGCTTAATTCATAAAATTGAACTAAAACAAAAAACCCAAAATGAATTAAAATCCACCCTGATGGGAAGAGTTAGAAGCGCCTGAAGGAAGCCTGTAAGCCTGTAAAAACCCTTTCTTCTACGAGGGCAGGAAATTATGAAAGCTCACTTACAAGTTTTCTCAAATCTTCAGACTCGCATGCGCTTTTTGAAGTGCTTGACATTAAAAATGGAGAGATTACAAGAAGAACCTGCTCGACCACATTCATCCTCCAGACTTCTGTTTCCTCCAACCTTTCCCAATGGAGATCAGCGGCCGATAACACTACACAACATCTGATAAAAGGTGTAACTCTTATTTTCACAGGTTCTTGTGATGCGTACAGTATTTCTCTATGATCAACTTGATTATATGGAACCAAACGTTTTTTGGTACAAACGTGTTTCGGTCTTGTGTGAGCAAAAATGAAACTCCTTTCATGACTTACTCTCTTGTTTATTTCTGTGAAACACAAAAGGAAATGTTTTTTTTACACAGTTTCTGTCCAAAACGCCATAATACTAATATTCCTCCGCAATTGCTCTCATTGTCATTTTAGAGGCCATCATATATATATGGAACTGATATATATAGGTCAATATTTGGCATATTTAATAATCGTCTACTGTCAGCATTCAGCAAATACACATTTATATCACTTAAACAAGCCTTTGAATATCTAATAAACAAACTTGTGAAGTGTGCTTTTGTAGACTGCATGAATTTAGATTTAGATTTATTCACACCGGCTCTTCGTGAATATCACATATATCTTCTTTATAAAGGCCACCAGCTCTCTGAGATATCATAATAATCGATATTGCTCGTTTGAGGGAATAATAACAATGTTCATGTCCTTTAATCTACAGAAGTCAAGTCTCCTTTATTTATACAGCGCTTTTTACTATACAGATTGTTTCAAAGCAGCTTTACAGAGATAACAGGAAAATAATGCAGGAGTTTGTTTCTAGAAGAAAATAGTGTCACAGTCCAGCTTAAGTAAATTCAGTGATGCTTTATTTTTGTTGTAAAAAAACGTTTTTAATTTAGTTCATTTATACAGTCAAACCAACATTTATCCAGACACCTTCAACATCTCTCACATTATCACAGTTTATGCGCTATAGTTTAGAAAATGCTAATAAAACTCAGACAGGTTTTGTCCATCCTTCTGTTAGACTGTCTCACACATGAATTATGTTGAATATCTGTCAGCTGTTAAATTTAACTACACAATCAGATAATACCAGTTTAGCTCAACCAATCACCAAGCAATGCTTCATGTTGTTCAGTCTGTGGTGTAAAAAGGTGCATTAGTTATTAAAGAAAAAACACTTCAGCAAAACATGATCAGCTCAAAGTGTCCCAATCATTTTAAGTTTTACTGGTAGTCACTGTATGAAGAATTTTTGGGTATAATATGTCACAGTTTACTTTATTTACATAAATGAACTATAGTGTCCTGCACACACTAGTAAAAAAACATCAAAAAAAGATACCTGGTGTCTGAAAGATTTTTGGTGTGACTGTATATAGTGCTCTGGAGTGAATCTGCACCTGATGCAAAACTTTCCTCAGAAGGAGTGTGTAGGTGTGTGTAGGAGTGTGTAGGTGTGTGTGGTGGGCAGAGAACCAGCTCGACCTCAAAGCTCAGAAGATCCAGAAACACACCGTGACCTCTGACCTCTCACTATGAGTCTCAGACAGTCTGGACGCCTACTCGGCTACTACTGATTTTGCGAGGCACACATGTGCCACTGTCACCGTACACACATTTCTGACCACAGTTTAGGTAGGCTGGCATAAATCCCTCAAGCATGGCACGAGTGAACCCTGATTTATTTTTCTGAAAATGAGCTCACTGGGGGAATTCTGCACAGTACATGCATAAGAAACCACAGCAGTTAATTACTAGTCATCAGTTTTTATAATGCGGTAACACTTTACAATAAGGTTCATTGGTTAGCTACATTAGTTAGCATGAACTAAGAATGAACTGCACTTATACAGCATTTATTCATCTTTGTTCATGTTAATTTTAACATTTACCAATACTTTATTAAAATCTTGTTAACATTAGTTAATGCACTTTGAACTAACATAAAACAATAAATGGCATTTTTTTTATTAACTAACATTAACAAAGATTAACAAATACAGTAACTAATGTATGGCTCATTGTTAGTTCATGTTAGTTAATACAATAACTAATGTTAACTAATGAACCTTATTGTAAAGTGTTACCAATAATGCATGTGATCATACAATCTCTAAACGTAGACTATGAGGAATAAATGGTGACTGATAAACCTTTAGGTACTGAAATATTTCTGAAAGCACCAAAAATTTGTTTTGTAATCATTTACTTGACATTACAAACATAAAATATATTTTGAGAAATGTGTGTTTTTTTGCTCATATAATGGAAGTCAATAGTAACCAAAATGGTTTGATTACCTACATTCTTCAAAGTATGTTTTTATTGTATTTTGGAGAAGTTGTACAGGTTTGGAGAAACATGGGAACGTTCTGATCAAATGTTCTTCCAGTAACGTACATACTGTTAAAAGCGCTTTATAAATGAAGGTGTCTTGACTTGACTTAATAGAATGTTCATTCAAAGTTATTTGGAATGCAACATTTTTTTAAATGTATCTTATTTTAGAACTTTCAGAGAACATTCAAAATAACATTTCCATAATGTTTGAAGAATGATACAATGGAATGTTCCCTTAACGTTCACGGAACCAAGAAAAAAACGTAAAAAAAAACAAAACAAAATAATGCTTTTAAAATCTAATGGGAACGTTCTTTGAACATATTCTGAAAAATGATTTAATTTTTGTGCGAACAATCCCTTTAAATCAATTAATCAGCATTCCGAAATTCTGTTAATTTTTATTTTTCAAGATGGACTGTTGAAGAAATGCTGATCTGTAACTGTGGTAGAAAGACCCTACGAGTTCTCTGAACAAACGTTCTTCCAGTAACGTTAATATAGAATGTTCGAATGCAAATGTATCTTGTTTTAGAACTTTCAGAGAACATATAAAAGTAACATTCCCATAATGTTTGAAGAATGATACAATGGAATGTTCCCAAGAAAAAATACATTTTTAAAACATAAAAAAAAACTGATGTTTTAAACGAAATACTGCTTTCAAAACCTAATAGGAACATTCTTAGAATTTAGAAATGATTTCATTTTTGCATGAACTATCCCTTTAAAGCGATTAATCATCATTCCAAAATTCTGTCTATTTTTATTTTTCAAGAACGACGGTTTAAAGAAATGCTGATCTGTAACTCAATTACCAAATCTCGTCACAGTCTCAACACTTTGGTTGATAGCTGTCCAGACTAAATGACAAGTTTCAATTCACAGTTATAGAAGGAACACAAAGTCCGCACACAAACCGAGACATGTTTAAAACAGCACATCCAACAAACCCCGATTAAACCCCACGCTCACCCTGACAGATCCTCAGCACTGAACTTTTGACTTGAGCCGATGGGCAAGAGAGTGGCTCTGTGGTTCTATCAGCTTGAACAGGAACTAAAGATTGAGTCCGGTTTTGACAGTTCTCGGGCTCAGCAGAAGTGCAGACAGCGAAGCGTCATGTGGTCCTGCTATGAGGTGTAAGGCTAGCCTGACGATTTCCTGTTGCTTCATTCTCACTCAAAACTCTTCGGGTTCCTCTTCTCTTCGCAGAACAGCGACAGAAGGCCTTCGAGTAACTCAAACCCGGCTGTTCACGTGTCCTCAGCCTCTTCATAAACACATGCGTCAAGATAACGGAGAAGTGTGTGCTGATTAAAGCAATGCATTGAGTTTTACACTCCTTTATGATCATAAATGTGAAATACACTGCAAAAAAAACATTTTCTTCTGTTGTATTTTTGCTTGTTTTCCAGCACAAATATCTAAGCATTCTCGAATCAAGATACATTTACTGGAGAAGAAGCAAAATGACTGAAGATATTAAGTCTGAAAAATGTATCAAAATGGTATGTTTATGCTTAAAATCTGTCAGTGGGGTCAGAAAAATGAAGAATTATTTTTCTGGCCCATTGGCAGATATTTGTTCTTGTTTTAAGCACAAACTCACTTCATTTTCATAATTTTTCTCCCCCATAAACAAGACTTAACATCTTCAATGGTTTAGATATTTGTG
>JAPDVR010000022.1:1679267-1704267 GCA_026230005.1 Gila orcuttii | reverse complement strand
TGTGTGTGTGTGTGTGTGAGAGAGAGTCGCAGGACTTTCCCTGCTGTCCGGGTTCAAGTCGGTGTGTTACAGACTCAGACACTCAGTCAGTGTGTGTTTGTGGAGACAATATAAGGCGCAAAGATAGACTTAATGGCGCTGTGTCAAAACACAGCGAGCTGCCTAACTAGACAGCATTTTGAGGGAATATATACGTGCACGCGCGCGCGCTCTCTTTCTCCCACACACAAACACACACACACACACACGCGTGCGTCCATAAAGATTCCGTGCATTAAACTATATAATATGCTGGACACTTATAGTGATCTAAAGCATTCTGTAATTTAAAGACACTGAATGTTCTAAACGATTTAGATTAAATATTCTCAAAATGCTTCAAATTGAATGTCCAAAATGACGTTTGGATCAGATAAATATTACTAAATATGCAAAAACTTAGTTTTGCATTAAACATGTGAAATGTCTAGGCCGTGTGGTTACTGTAGGCAGCTGCGTGTGTTTGCGACACCGCCTCTGTTTCTCCTCCCATCAGGAACACCTTTGGAGCGCGTGGAGAAATGCGGAAGAGCCGAAGAAATCAACGCAGAATTATTATTTTCCATAACTGTACTACACTGCCGATATTACTCCACATGTCGTCAGCTCGGCACCCAGTGTAACCACGAAAAGTTCTTCAAGCACTAAAACTGGTAATTTTGGCATTTAGACAAATTTCGTTTCCTATTTTATTGATGTAAAATAATAAAAAATACCTTATGAATGTCTCTAAAGAAAGTTTCATTTGATGTGATTGTGGAAGCTTGCAAACAGTTAACTCAAATCATATTTTGCAACTCTCTCCAGTAAAATATGAGAGTGGTCAGTTTCTCTAACTTTCCCTCTAAATCACTTTCTGCCTCGTGAAATCTGCTGTAATCGCCATGACACAGCAATCAATTGATGTTACAGTATATTGCATCATTGTTTCACATGACCACAAGTTTAGATAATGTGTAATAAAGATGTGGAAACTGAAGATCTGACAGGTTTGAGTCTATAGCATCATCAGTCATATGGCTGGACTAAACCACTGAGGTGGTTGTGAGTAAGCAATGGGTGGTGTGTATATATATATATATATATATATATATATATATATATATATATATATATATATATATGTTTAATCAGCAAGATTATAATTACATACTGATACCAACCTTACAGACACTCCGTTTGAAAATATCATTGAGATATAGTTTTGCACGTGTTTTTCTCTCTTGATTTACATCATTATCGGACCTGTGTAGCTCTCTTGTGTCAAATTAGTGGGAATGACTTGAAATGATAAGTTTAGTTTGCTGGATGGAATATGATAACCTAGGCTGAATATTAAAACGCCTCAATGAACAGTTAGCAAAAATATTAGTCCCCTACTGCCACCTTCTGGAAACTCATATCTCTAAGATTCATAACTAGGCTATGGAAGTAAAGAAATGCAAATGTTTTTGAAACAAAAAAGCTTGTTGAATTGCACTAATTGAAAAAAGATATGCTTTGCATTCACCAAAATTATTAAATTAAATTATTCTCTAAGATTCATAAATAGGCTTAACTTCTATCAGAAAGAAAAAAACATGAATTTCTTTCCTTTTTTTGAAAACCAAATGGCCAGGGAATTGGTCTTTGCACTTACAAGTGTTCAGTTCACTTACTTAAAAAAATGTTTGTAAACCCATTGCCTTAATATTATTAAGTGGTAACACTTTACAATAAGGTTCATTAGTTAACATTAATTAATGTATTAACTAACATGAACTAACATTGAGTAATACATTTGTTACAGTATTTATTAATCTTAGTTAATAAAAATACATTTGTTCATTGTTTGTTCATGTTAGTTCACAGAGCATTAAATTAAGTTATGTGAACTTGACAACTCCACATTACCCTCTGATGGTCTTAAAAAAAATCACACTTGTGGTCTTCGGGGTCTATTGGACCCCAGACAATAAAATTTAATTTTGTAACAGAACAATATTTTTTTTTCTAACAAATATAATTTTTCTCTGTTTATTAATGTTTTTACTCAACATTTGTGCAGTTTTTGGAGGATTTATGATTTATTTTTAATTTCTCTAAATAAATAAATAAACATTTATTTAAATAGGATTTTTACAAAAAAACAGCATTTTACGTTAAATTAAATTGATTAAAAACCCAGATTTCAAAATTTCATTCCTGGGGATACCATGGATAATTTTACAAGGTTTAATGTAAGATTTTTGCCCATTTTTTTTTGAAAATACAGGTTAAAATAACCACTTTAACCACTAGATGGCTATAGAGCTCCATAAGGCCTATATGCTATTTGAATTACTGAAAGATTCTAAAGTTTCTAAAGTTGGATTCAGTTGGATTCATATATAAAAATTTTAAAACACAATTATAACAAAAATAAAATACTTTTTGTCAAAGTTTAGCATTTTTTTTGTACTGAAAAAAACAACAGTTTTTCAATAATGTTACAGTATGATTATAATCAAACCTGAACAACATGTTACAAAAATAAATGTTGGAGTCTTAAGATTGTATCATTTATTTCAACTGAACTACAATAATAAATTAGCAAATAAAGCAGTAAAAAAAAAAAATTGTAAAAAAAAAAAGATTTGCGTTATGTTCTGCGTTGTTTCTGATTTTGATGATGAATTTTGTCTATTTTGAGTCCAATGATAAATAAATATGTATTTATTTATTTATAGATATTTAAAATATATAATAAATCCTCCAAAAACTGCACAAATGTTGAGTAAAAACATTAATAAATAAAGTAAATTTATATTTGTAAAAAAAAACAAATATTGTTCTGTTACAAAATTAAATTGCATTTTTTGGGGTCCAATGGACCCCGAAGACCACGAGTGTGACTATTTTTGTCACGCCTACATAAAAACAGATAACGTTCCATTTTTTTTTTTTTTTTTGTAGATCTAGGAAGTGTTGAGAGCCGTAGGAAGTTTCATACCATTTGGAAAAAGAGAAAATTTTTATTAATTCAAGCAAAAGTCATTTGGGGTCCAATGGACCCCACCGTACATCAGAGGTTAAGCATGAAGTTGATCTACTTAACAATTTTAAGGCAACGGTTTTCCTATTTATTTTTTTTAAGTTAAATCAACTGATCACTTTTTACAGTGTGGTTAAAGAAACGAACATAAACTGCCAAAAGGTTACAAACACATGCATAACACTCAATGCTTTAGCTGAATGCACATATAATGGACAGAATGCAAACGTATGTCAGTGGAATGATGCGCCACATGTTTATTGACACTTTACAGAGAAAACAATCATCACCGGGTCATGCAAAGCATTATCACTGCGCACAAAGAAAACACAACATGAACAGTGTGACGCCGGAATAAACATATACTCAACTTAAACTCCTGAGATGTTAAACGTACAGTACGATACAATATGCAGAGATACTATAAACATGGCACTCATGAATATCTTGACAGGTTGATAAGTGTTGGATGTTGCTAAAATATTCCACTGAAATCCCATCACTGCGTTGAAAGCGACCAGTCCAAGCATTGATTATTGTAGGAAACTTGATTAGGAAAGTGCTTTATAAAGATCCCGAGGTATTGTTGAACGGTAACACTTTACAATAAGGTTCATTAGTGAACTACATTAGTTAGCATGAGCTAATAATGAACTGCACTTATACAGCATTCATTAATCTTTGTTAATGTTAATTTCACCATTTACTAATACTTTATTAAAATCTTGTTAACATTAGTTAACGCACTTTGAACTAACATAAACAAACAATGAACAGCTGTATTTTTATTAACTAATGTTAACAAAGATGAACAAATACAGTAATGTATTGCTAATGTTTAGTTCATGTTAGTTAATACTAATGTTAACTAATGAACCTTATTGTAAAGTGTTACCAGTTGAACTAATGTCTTACTGGCTAATGCTTACAACACACCTACTTGTTACACACACACACACACACACACACACACACACACACACACACACTACAGGGGATAAACAAGGGAAACTAGTCACAAATATTTGTCTCTGGGTAAAGAAAACACACTTTCATGATACAGCTACAACATCGAGGGTTATAGACGACTTCAGCTTTCTCCGGCCTCCTGTAACTGATCGCTTTAGATTCTTCCCTCCTCATATAAATCCCAGTGTTTCGACTCAAAAATGTAGACGCCAACACTGAACATCACGCTAACCTTCGTTAGTAACACTCGGATAATTACAGCAGAGTTGGGAGGAGGGGTTAAATGTACACAGCTACATGGAGTTAACCTCAGGCCAGGATGAATCGAGTCCCTGGCCACCATTTTGTCAACCATTGTGTTGTTAGTCAGAGAACAGGCTGGCAAAAGACTTTCGCAAGTTTCGGATGGTCTCCGCCTTAGTTTCGTCCTCGTTGCTGGAACGGAAGGTGTCGCCAAAGGCGTTGAAGGCATTGGTCAAAGACTGGGATTTGCTGCAAAACAGCGGACAAAGCAGAAGCAAAATTAGATCATCTAACTTTAGGATTACGCCTTCATTTGGGCCTTGTCCACACTAATACCTTTTCCTTTTTCTCTCCGTTTTGTCTTCTGTCCACACTGAGACAGCGTTTTTATTAATGAAAACAAAGCTTTTTGAAAATGCTCTCTAAAGTGGATACGTTTGAAAACGCAGTTTTCGTGTTGTAGTGTGGACTGTGAAAATGGAGGTATTTGAAAACGATGATGTAAGTTTAGTCATGTGACGCATATTGTACCAATAGATATTGATGTTTATAGCGGTATTGTGCCTGTTATCTGCTATTCACTCTCACACTGTTGCTAAAATATGTTACTTCACACACTCTTCATATCACAGTCCTGCAAAGATGACAGAATTCACTCACATCTGCTGTCCTGCGGTGAAACATGAGCAGTTTTAGCGTTTTACACCAAACATATAATGGTGAGTGAGAGCGAGCTGGACCATCAGTGAATGCTGAGATATTCTACTAAATAAAATGATCCTGTCAGAAGAATTGAGCGATAACTTTATTATTTATTTTTCCGTCTGGATCATCTAAGTGAGGTGAATTTAGCGTTTTCCAATGTTTCAGTGTGGATGACGAACTTTTGGAAAACGCCTGAAAACGCTAGTGTGGACGGAGAGCTTTTTAAAACGAAAACGCCGTTTTCAAATGTATCCGAATTAATGTAGACGTAGCCCTAATTTCAGTGAACACGAGAGCAAGGTGTTGAAGGTAGAAGAGCTCAATCCCGCTCATGGAGATTTACCTTCCTGCAGAGATCTCTGAACTGGACCGATCACAGGATTCGGGTTCAATGCAAAGAAGGAGCGGTGGAACAGAGCTGAATCCTGCAGGAACTTAGAGCTGTATTCCAACTCGCATATTATGGGCCATATTTTAACAATATAAGTGCATGGTTTAAAGCGCACGGTGAAAGTGCACTTAGGGCGAGTCCGAATCCACTTTTGCTAGTTTAAGAACGGGACAAATGGTCGACGCTCCCGGCGCATGGTCTAAAAGGGTCGTCTCTATTCTCTTAATGAGTAATGGGTATGTTTTGGGCTTTACGTGCAATACACCAAAACAGAGTCTCATCTCCCATTCATTTTAAAAGCCAGTTGCGCTCGCGCCATGGCGGATTCGATATTTACATGGAAGAATTTGCAAGCGGAAAAACTGAATGCTTCTCTAGCAAGGAAACGAATCTGCTCGTACGCGAGGTTAAAGCTGTGTGTGTGTGTGTGTGTCAGGTTAAAGCGTAAGCAGAACATCTACAGGAAAAAGTGTACGTGCGTTGTGGACCCGCCTATAGGCTCATATTACTAATGTCCCCTTTACATAACAAAAAAAAATACTGCGCCATTGACTTTAGACTAGGTTTTGTTGGTCAATGGCTCAGTCTATTTCAGTTCCTCAAAATAGTCCATCTAAACACACCTGGTTTTCAGACCAGCAGCCCATGGGCCACAGATGGGCGAAAATGCATTTGCTATTTAAACAACGTGGCGCAGGACGTGAAAATGAAAACTTTGTCAGGCTGAAGCTAGCAAAACACACTTGTGTCGCGCCTGGCGCTGCATTGCATCGGATGTATAATAGGGCCCTATATCAAGCTAGGATTAGCACAGGTTCCAAACTCGGTTCCTGAAGGGCCACAGTCCTGCAGAGATTAGCTTCAACTCTTATTAAACACACCTGATCTGGCTAATCAAGTCCTTCAGGACTATTTGAAAACTATAGGTATGTTTGTTGGCGCAGGGTTGGAACTAAACTCTGTAGGATTGTGGCCCTACAGGAGCTGAGTTTGAAAATATAATGTCTATCCAAGAGAATTGATTTGCAATGTTTCTTCAGCTTTGGCTTACTAAAGCTCTATTCGGACAGTAATTGTTTCTCAAGGGGTCGTAAGATATTTTCAACATTTACAGGGTTAGTCGGTGATATTATTGCCGTCTGAATCCAGAATGTTAGTGTTTTTTTCTCCCATCACCCGCCTAAAAATCCCCGTCTGAATCACCTACTGTTTTTTGAGAAACACCAAGGTCTGAATCCACATCTCTGAGTTTACAAGAAGATCACTTCAAAATTCACTGTTTAAATCCTTTTTTGATCACTGCCGATCACCGTACGCACGATAACAGTTGCGCTTCACTGTAATCTGCATGCATTTTAAAAATGTACACTTTTATTACTGAAATTCTGGAAAGTATTTACAAGAACAATATTTCATCTGCGCTCGACCTCAGCAAACAAAAATGAGAAAGAGAAAAAAGCATGTAAACATTTGAAATGGGCCGTTAGTGTGACAGCGATATATATCATATAATTTAAAAATATGTAGGCTATTATGCAATGCAAGAATATACGGACATCTAGCTTCTTATTTTTAAAAATGAGAATTAAGTAATTAAATAATAAATGGAACTTTATTTCCCCATTATTAAATTGAATCCGAATTTATTCATATTATTCCAAGCATATAACATTTTGTTTACAGCAGACGATCATGCGAATGACCACGTGAGCAGTGCGTTCGTGGGATTATAAAACTCGCTCCTCCACCGTTAATAAATCTCCATCCGAATGCATGAGTTTTATCACTGAGGTGCCATGCTAATTCATTTTTACAGACGTCCACATGAGAAACAATTACCGTCCGAATAGGGCTAAAGTTAGTATTTTACCATCGCCACCATAGGCCGGACTTTTTGAATGTTATTCAAAAAGGGGATGGGATTTAGCCGACATCTCCAGGAGAATGATTGCCTGCCCCTAGTGTAAGGAATTGCAGAATGTTTTCTTGCTGAAACGGACAGTTGCACATTATTTCGATAGTCCACTTTAGACTGACTATGACATTCTACTGACTATAAGTAACTTTGCAACCACATGTCAACTAGTCTCAGCCTCGTCACGGCCATGGACTGCTGGCTGAACGTCTGATGCATAAGGCACACAAAATGGGAAACACTTCAGGAGTTTTGAGGTCATCATCTGATTGGTTGAATTCTACAGGATTTCTTGTACATGTGTATAGAGTTTTTTAATGTTCTGCCTGGAAACAAACCCGACGAGATGCCAAACCCCCTCATGGAAAAAGAAATCCATCATGTTTACAACTGGCAAAAGAACGCTTTTCGAATCAACTAAAGCTGGATTTTCAAAAGTATGTAAAGTTAAGTTTGCGACTTAGACTTTTTAAAATACCTCCAAGAGTTTTACATGCCAGTCTGTTATTGTATGGACATCAATGTTACATTTTCAAGTCCATAAACATGATGCCGAACAAGACTAACTGTGATTGGTTGCTTTGCATGTTGCCTTGGCCAATGAAAGCTGCTATGGAGTCAGAAGGTCTGGCTACACCAGACTACATGCCAACTAACTCTCTTTAGAGTATTAGTAGACTGTTGTTTTAGGGTTAGTAGAATGTACCTGCAAAGTTACTTATAGTCATTAGTATGGAAACTTGTTTCCGCCACAGAATAAAACATTTTAAAAGATAATTGCGACTTTTTATCTCACAACTGCGAGTTTACATCTCGCAATTCTGACTTTATTTCTCAAAATTGTGAGATATAAAGTTGCAATTGCGAGTTATAAAGTCCAATTCTAAGGAAGAATATACTGACTTTTTTCCTCAGAATTGCAAGTTTATATCTCGCAATTCTGACTTTATAACACAATTGCAACTTTATATCACACAATTCTGACTTTATAACACGCATTTGTGACTTTAGATCTCACAATTCTGACTTTATAACACGCATTTGCGACATTATATAACGCAATTCTGAGATAGAAAGTCAGAATTACGAGATGTAAATTACATCTCGTAATTGTGAGGAAAAAAAGATTGTGAGATAAAAAGTTTCAAGATTCGAGTCGCAATTACCTATTTTATTTTTTTATTCTGTGACAGAAACAAACTTCCATACATTAGAATGTCTGTTAGGGAGCAAAAAATTACGCAGACAGTCACTTAATACTTCAATGACTGGTAGTTGCAAAAGTTACTTGTAGTTAGTAGAATGTCTTAAGTGGACTATCGAAATAAAGAGGTACCATATGGACACACTTTGCAGCAAATGATCTCCAAGCAATGAAGCAAAAGTGAAAAGATTCTTACTTCAAGAGAGGATGGGTTGACTTCTGCTGGGGTTCAGGCTGATCCTCCACAGGAGGCTGGGATTGGTTGGGTTTTTCCAGGGCCGGAGTGGGAACAGGAGCAGGAACAGGAGCAGGAGGCTGGGAAGGAGTCGCTCTAACTGGGGCTGATGGTGCTTCAGATGGAGGTCTGGCTTGCTCTCTGAGCACTGGTTTAGGCTGGAGCTGGGGTTTAGCTGGTGAAGGGGGTTTAATGGGAACTTTGGCTGGGGATTGCTCTAGATCTAGCTGGGTCTGACCAGGACTCGGATCTGCAGGTTTTGGGATGGCCTTGATGGGAGGTGGGGTTTGGGGCTTCGGCTGGATCTGAGGCTTGGAGTTCCTCCGAACTGGGGGCACTGGTTTTGGGGGAAGGGGTTTGGGGGGTAGTGGTTTTGGGGGCAGTTCGGTCAGCTTCCCTGGAGTGGGTTCTGGTGCTGCTTGAGCCTGGGGTTTGGGCTGCTGGGTGGTGGGTGGTAGAGTGGGGGTAGGGCCTGGTTTGGGCACTGGTTCCTGGGCAGGGACTGGCTCAGGTGTAGGCTCTTGACTCTTAGGCTGTGGTTCTTGGGGTTTCACTGCCCCCCCTAGGTTCAGTACAAAACAGAGTCATCATATTATACATTTTTGTAAACACGGAAGCTTGCAAGATGGTTTTAAATCCAGCACCAGAAACATTGCATGATTTTTGATAAAGAATTAAGGCGCCCCCATGACTGGCCAAAGTAACCATACAAAGGATATTGCCCAAGGTAAGGAATAAGGGTAGTCATGTCCACAAAGCAAAAGGAAATTGCTTTTAGTCCAAACAAGCAGAATGAAACAGACAGGGGTGTGTTTCCCGTATAACGCCGTAACTCGCTGCTTCACTACTATAGTACGATGCATCGTTGAAGAAAATCCACTAGCTAGTCACGACTGTTTCCTGAAACCGTATTGTCGCAAATTGGTCGTTCAACCACGTTGGTTAATGATGTCACACAGTTGTTGGAGTAATAATACTTTTAATAAATCTGTTTGAGATCGAATTAATGCGAGATGTTTTACTATAAATTACGAACATGGCATCTGAGAACTATTTCTCATTTTTCTCAAAAACTACGCTTTAAATCTCTTGACAAACTAAAAGACGTAAATGACATTTGTATGTGTTCTAAATAAAATATATAGATTGCACTGAATGTCAGCTTGCTCATTTTGCTCAAGATCAGGATTTATTGAGTCCACATGTCATGCAAACATGAAACTCTTCTTCTAATCACAGGCCGAGATCTGTCGATCAAACACACAACTCTGCGATGCTGTTTACGAATGTTCGTTGGAACGATGGTTTCGGGAAACACCGACTCGTTGAACTGCTGATAACGACAGAACTCGCGACTATAGTTGGCTAACGATGCTTTCGGGAAACACACTCCTGGACGGTTAGTTTGCAGCAGTATTATAGGTGAGGATGTGAAGAGTAATAACTGCAGGTTCACAACAACAGATCATGCATACAAAAGAACCAAGACCCAGAGGTGGCATGCGCCGTCTTTAAAACAAAGACAGCTTTTCTTTTAGTTTTCACCCCTGGCCTTGATTGGGATGTTTTTTTCCTTGTATTGTTCCAGATATACTTTGTTGTGTGTTTTATTCAAAATCTTGATACATACCAAACATTAAGGACAACTGGGATACATGCAGGAACAGGGGAAATGTGGGAGATTATTTGTTCTCGTGTATGAGAGATAATGATAATGATCTAGTTGTGAGTGAGGTGTCTCTTGTTTGTTTAAGGAAATGCTTGATTATGTTTCCCGATATGTCACTATGAATGAAAATACACTGGGCTTTGACCCTTTTGAAAGTTTTGTGTCTTTCGTAAAGTGTATTCCGATTTGAAATGAGGTTCAGTAACACAGAACAGTAAGTCTGGAAAATGGGAGCTTTATTACTTTGGACATGAGGGGGAAAGACTAGATCTATATCAGACACAAATCACAGTTATAACCCAAGTACTGGATTTAAAGAGGCAGTGACATCAGCAAAGCCTAATCAACCCAAGTTAGTGAATATTAAGTCACACACTATGGGACGCCACATCAGCATATAGAGATAGAGATCGGATTGTTTACAACTGACATTTTTTCAGTATGCTTGATGAGTACATTCATTGATTTCATTAGTTATACTTTTCACACACAAAAATATTTCTTTGGTAATGCATGCAAATTATCTTAAGGTAACAGTTTCCATGCAATATAAGGACATATTTTCACCTCTGAACTTATGTGTTATAGATACCATCTTGCATGTTAATAAAACAGTTAAAAACATCAATATACAGAACAGGCACTACACTGAAAACACCAGCCGTCCCTGTTATACATATTCAATCTTCTCCTAGAACACCAAGCATTATGTTTTTAAAACTGGAAAAGCTCATTATTGGTCAAATATTGCATTATTAAATGTCAAGGCCAAATCTGTAGCACTATATTAGCTAATTTATTTTGCATAAAAAACACTAAATGGCTTAAAAGTGGTTCCTCGAAAATACCTCTAAGGAATCCTATAAAACTGCATTGCATTCATGACGCACCTCAGATCAGCTTTTAAACAGTCATAACAAAGATTATTGTAAGAGATTTGCAAAGAAAGCAAAATTGCTTTCTTATTCGGGTGAATGTCATAAAAACATGGCCAGGTCACATTTCACGACAACATCGAAAGAAAAGAAAATATATTTTACAAACAGAAAATGAAGCCACGTTAATTATTTTGCATTGTGATATTATTTTCATGACAAACTCTCATTACTGTCATGCATCTAGACAATTAACTTTTGAGTTTTTTTTGGTATTTCTTATTATTCTCTTTGTCATTATATTCTCATTTGTAATTAAATAATTTCTTTAGTGCATTACAATGTAAAGTGTTTTACAATCTTTAAAATAATCAGAAATAACACATATGCTGTAATGCATTTTTTTTCAAATTACAATAAAACGTGAAAATAATGCACACCAATGCAATGCAAAAAACCTCAATGGTTTTAAAGTAAGTTTTATTTTCATTATGCAAAATATAAGTTCTTATATAATCTTGTGATTTTGGGGAGAAATATTAACATGTCAGGTTTCTTGTGACTGACTATTCAACTACAGTAGGTTATATATTGCTCATAAGGATATATAACATAAGCTGACAGTCGAGTTCACGGGAGGACGGACTCATTCTCATTCTATTCTGAAATATTCCTGATGATTCCTAAAATTGACTGGCCTCAGTTTGGAAGATTTAAGGAAATCCTTCAAATGTCTTTGTTTCCTCGTGGTTATTATCTGTTAACAGTTCATCAGGCTGAACAAACATGTTCTTGGTAACCTTGAGAAAGAAATGTTTCAAAAAACCACCTCTTTAGAAATCATGCTGGAAATACTGAAACTGCAAATCTTATTTCGTTAAAAACACACATTTAAGATGTGAACACGAGGACATCACTCATGCAAAACCACAAACACTACGTTTGAATTAAAAACATCACATGTATAACACACACACACACACACACCTGAAAGCTAGACGATAAGGAACCACCCTTACTGAAATAAATCTTTCACAGTACATATTGAGCACACGGACACCACAGCACTGGACTTTAGGCACAGTTAGAATAGTTATTGACCCCTGAAACCACACGACTAACAGTGACACACACACACACACACAACGACAGAACAGTGAACAGGACAGAGAAACGACAGCTTCTGAACTACGCCATCTGTCACTATCTGAGCCTCAACCAGCACCAGGGAACTGAGCTCTCGTGTTATTGTGGTTTATCTGGGATTGTGGCAGTGGAAATCATTTTGCCTGGACTTGTTTTGGTCCGACAGCAACTCCATTACAGTCGAGAATGTACTGTAAACAACCTTGTGGAGGAGGATGCTGGCCGAGGGTCTTGTTGGGGTCAGTCAGGCTTTCTTTTAAGGCAGCGCTCTGTGAACACACACAAAGAAATATGAAGGTAATATGATGCCATAAAGAATCGCATACGCAGGGTAAGATTTGTGAAAGTCTAAATAAAATTTGCATGTGCAAGAGAAGATTTGTAAAGGTGTACATCGCCTTTCAAGTGTAAGAACAAAGATATTTGCAGCATTTTACTGTTATTCGTAAGTGTAATGCATACTTATGAAACTGCAGCTTCATACGCAAAATAAATATGATCTGTATTCTTCTGACTTCTATATTTCCGCGCTTACACTTTTGGCACGTTTTTTCCCCACACAAATACGGCCAAAAGCACTGCAAGCCTGAGAACAGCAATTTGTAACCCGAAAACCACAGAGTCAGGAGCTGAAAAACAGATCGATCGCGTAAAATCAACCTTTGTGTAAAAAAAAAAAACTGTTGCAAATGTCTAAATGACTTGTTGTGTACATGAGGTAAAAAAGTTCCTGAAATAACCCGATTTGTACAGTTGCGTCTTCTTTTAGCTGTGCTTCCAGTTTTAGCACGATTCTCTCTCTCACTGAGTCTTGCAGAGGAGGCGTGTCCACCTTCATCATGTAGCCAATCAGACGAGCTTCTCACTGACTCTCCATTTACTTTACTCTGATCTGATTGGTTCAATAAACACGGCAGTCGCCAGAACACATCTTTATCTTCAGCATCGTTCTCGTTGCCGAAATTTGACTTTTAATGCACACGTACATGTTGCATAAATAAATAAATCATGATTGCTTAATAAGCTGTGCAACATTAGGCTGACTATATGAGTTAATACTGAATTTCAAGCTGGTGTGTTGAGAAAGAAAATGTTCATGATGCTAACTAATGTAGTTAACTAATGAACCCTATTGTAAAGTGTTACCGCATTATAAATACTGTTACTAAATAATATTATAAATACAGTAAATGATGACTATTTTTATTGTTAGGCGAACTATCATTTTAGGTTCAATGGCAGACTAAAGTAAACAGCAGTGATAATTTAGTTATGTTTTAGTTTTATTAAAATCCAGCTTTTAATGTTGTTTATATGTCTATGTGGTGTTTTTAATATGCTTTAAGACAAACCATGTGTAAATTCATAAGTCGACAGCATTGCTGAGTATTTTCTCCTTAAAACTGCAGTGAACCAAAGACAGTCTCAAAAACACGCTTTGAAATCGCTGGTGTTTCTGACGTCACAAACTACCTTGTAACCAATCAGATCAACGTGTGTTACCGCATTATAAAAACTGATGACTAGTAATTAACTGCTGTGGTTTCTTATGCATGTACTGTGCAGAATTTCCCCAGTGAGCTCATTTTCAGAAAAATAAATCAGGGTTCACTCGTGCCATGCTTGAGGGATTTATGCCAGCCTACCTAAACTGTGGTCAGAAATGTGTGTACGGTGACAGTGGCACATGTGTGCCTCGCAAAATCAGTAGTAGCCGAGTAGGCGTCCAGACTGTCTGAGACTCATAGTGAGAGGTCAGAGGTCACGGTGTGTTTCTGGATCTTCTGAGCTTTGAGGTCGAGCTGGTTCTCTGCCCACCACACACACCTACACACTCCTACACACACCTACACACTCCTTCTGAGGAAAGTTTTGCATCAGGTGCAGATTCACTCCAGAGCACTATATACAGTCACACCAAAAATCTAATTCAGTATTAACTCATATAGTCAGCCTAATGTTGCACAGCTTATTAAGCAATCATGATTTATTTATTTATGCAACATGTATGTGTGAATTAAAAGTCAAATTTCGGCAACGAGAACGATGCTGAAGATAAAGATGTGTTCTGGCGACTGCCGTGTTTATTGAACCAATCAGATCAGAGTAAAGTAAATGGAGAGTCAGTGAGAAGCTCGTCTGATTGGCTACATGATGAAGGTGGACACGCCTCCTCTGCAAGACTCAGTGAGAGAGAGAATCGTGCTAAAACTGGAAGCACAGCTAAAAGAAGACGCAACTGTACAAATCGGGTTATTTCAGGAACTTTTTTGCCTCATGTACACAACAAGTCATTTAGACATTTGCAACAGTTTTTTTTTTTTACACAAAGGTTGATTTTACGCGATCGATCTGTTTTTCAGCTCCTGACTCTGTGGTTTTCGCTTGCAAATTGCTGTTCTCAGGCTTGCAGTGCTTTTGGTCGTATTTTGCGTAAGCATGAAGCTGCAGTTTCACAATACATGCATTACATTTACGAATAAAAGTTAAATGCTGCAAATATTTTTTTCTTACACTTGAAAGGCGATGTACACCTTTACAAATCTTCTTTTGCACATGCAAATTTTATTTGCACTTTCACAAATCTTACCCTGCGTATGCGATTCTTTATGGCATCATATTACCTTAATAAGAAACCTTCTTCAGTCTTACTGGACATTCAAGATTCAATTTTAAGCGCATTTCTGGTGATTCCACACCAGGGGGCAACACTGGACACATTTACACATTTACGACACTGGACACATTTACACATTTACGACACTCCATTGTGTTAGTGTTATGAATCCTGAAACTTCTCTCGATCACCACCAGAGGGCCTGAATATTAGTCTATTCCCTTCTAAACTACATTTCCCATGATCCCGTGCCTGGACTGATTCCCTGCACACCTGTCTCCTATTCCTGTGGATATTTAAGCACTGAACTAACACTGTTTTAACATTACTGAGCATTATTTTTCTTTTGATCCGTGGACTGTTTCTCTGGTTTATGATTGTTTGCAGCCTCTGCCCTTCCTGCACTGTTATTATATTTATTTAAGTATTCATCGCTTGTTTGCCTGATGGTGGTGTTAATGTTAATAAAGCTGGAAATGGATCTAAACCCCAGTCGCTCTGTATCATCAATAGGGTTTATGATGGTGTTGGTTTGGTGACGTACGTGTGCAGGTTGTGCTGTGGTCGCAGGTGTGTGTGGAGAACGAGAGGTCGAGCGACTGGGTTCCTGGTTCATCTTGGCCAGAACGATGGCGGAGATCAGCTGACGGTCCTCAGGCTGGTGTTCACCAATGAGCTGCATCGAAGAGCCCACCACCTGCACACACACACACACACACACACACACACACACACACACACACACACACACACACACACACACAACAGCATTAATGCATTAAGAGGGGCATAGGCGGTTCTCGGCATTCATGGGAATCCAAGACACAAAACAACAGTATTAAAAGGACAGTTCACCCATCATTTACTCGTCCTCATGTTGTTCCAAACCTGTTTGACTTTCTTTCTTCTGCTGAACTTAAAGGAAGATATTTTGAAGATTAAAAAAATAATCCTGTAAAAAAACGGTAAACTACTGGCAGCTGTGGTTGCCAGCATCATACCATAAAAAACGGTGTGTCACTGTTTTTAAAATTTACAGCTAAATACAGTTTTGTCAGCTACAGTATATAACTGTAATTTAACCGCATATAGGTGAAGCTGACAAAACGGTATTTAGCTGTAAATTTTAAAAACAGTAACAGTAACTACTGCCAGTAGTTTACCGTTTTTTTACAGTGTATGAACATATGAAGACTATATAAAAAATAAAATAACTATACAAAGACACCCCAGGTGAATAGGGTGAAATATTTACTAATAGAAACCACCAGTTGATTGATTGCATTAAAAATTGCAACAACAAAAAAATGTATTACATATTTTCTGAAATGTTGTTTAAATGCAAATTAGGTATTATCAAGTTAATTAAAAAAACAATTTACACACATTTCCAGAAGAGAAATCTGAACATTGGATAAAGCTTTTTTTTTTTAATTCTTGTTAGTTTTTACACACTGTAAAAAATGATTGCTGCGATTATTTATCCCAACTTAAAATTCAACATTAGAATAGGAAATAATGTGTTGAAACCTTAAAAAGGTATGTGCTCGTGCTTGACTTAAAATATTAAGTTTAACTTTAGTTTAGTTAAGTTGGACAAATTTTAAGTTGTTACAACTGAAAAGCACATTTCTTTAAGAATAAAGACATGAATAAAACTGTAAAGCTGCTGAAGTGGAGATGTCTACAGACGTGAAGAGATCAAGTGCAATAAAATAAACACTTAAATGTGTGTTTTGGATGTTTTCTGTCCACTGGTCTGAAAGAAAACATGTTATGGAAGCAAAATACAGTAGACTGAAATCTCCACATGGACCAGTGCTTGAAAAAAACAGTAGTCTCGCCTTAATAAATGTTCCTCTTTAATTTTTAATAATTTCACCACTTTTCCTGAGAGGACGGGACGTGATGTTGGACAGGGAACAGGTAAGCATGTAAGTTGGACTCTCACTTGTGTTATATTATTAAAACTCTACTAATAAATGAAGTCTATCAGTTTACAGATTGTGATGTGCTGTCAATGAGGATAGAAAACAGTTTCCATAGCAACAAGTCATATATCGCCAAGTCTCTCATGATGAAGCCAAGCATTTCCACCACAGAAATCAATGCTTCATCTGACATGCAATTATTTTGACATTGACTTGTAGCCATAAGCAAATCTCTCTTCTATACTAAAGGAAGAAAAATGTGTGTTTTCTTGTAGACAATGATTTGATTTCAGAATTCTGTCATTGTGGTGCGACACCAGGAAGACAATCATGACCACATCCTTCCTTCATGGAAATTCAAAATATTGTCTATTCAACCACATTAACCCTAAGGTTACTTCTACTCAACAAAATGTGTTAAAGGGACCATCAAAGTAAAGAGAAATCCAAAACTGTTGCCGCCTCAGTGTGATTTTCAATTCAAACTCTGTTATATTTATTGATGTGGTAAAGATAAAGTTACATTTCCTTTATGCATGTAGAACAGAAGAAGAGTTTTATGTTGATGACAATCATGATTGTTGACCGTTTAAAAAAATAAAAAATAAATACGATAATAATAATAAAAGTAAAAAGTACATCCCACCATGGGATGTAGAGCTTTTAGTTGTACGGCTCCGAGTCTTTGGAATACCTTACCTCAAGACATACAAAATGGTTTTAAATTTTTAAATCATATCTTAAAACAATTTTTTTTTAGATTAGCTTATTATGATTGACATAGCCTTTGTGAACAATCGAGCCACTGCGATGCGTCTGTACCATCGCATCCAGTCCGAGAGGAGCCGGTTTCACAAAGCTATTTTAGACCGGTCAATAGTGTTAGACAAGTCTAAAATCTGCTCATAGATTAGTCTAATGCAAGTTAGACTGTTTCACAAAAATAAAGACTGGCACACCATTGGACTGATTTCACATGTGCTTCACGACATCATCACGCAAAGCGTTGCCTTAGCATCAAACGACGCAGAGCGAGAGAGAACTGTCTCAATGTCTGACTCAGATTCCCAACAATAGATTTGTCATGGATTTATGTGTTTTTTATAAAACCTCACAAAACAAACAATCTCACTGTGGTAAAACGCCTCCTCGTATGACTATAATCCTTATAATACTGATTAAACACTTCAGTCTGGTGTTGAAATGAAACTCTCAGCTCACATGCAGTGATATCGAGGTCGATGAATGAACGCTCGCTCTCACCTCAGTGATATAATCCTTCCCATCTTTCCCATGGATGGCTTTAACAGCACAGATGTCCAGACCTCCGAAGACATCGGCACAGGCGTCCACCCACAGCTTATATCTACAGGACAGAAGAACACACATCTATCTATTATATCTACAGGACAGAAGAACACACATCTATCTATTATATCTACAGGACAGAAGAACACACATCTATCTATTATATCTACAGGACAGAAGAACACACATCTATCTATTATATCTACAGGACAGAAGAACACACATCTATCTATTATATCTACAGGACAGAAGAACACACATCTATCTATTATATCTACAGGACAGAAGAACACAGATCTATCTATTATATCTACAGGACAGAAGAACATACATCTATCTATTATATCTACAGGACAGAAGAACACACATCTATCTATTATATCTACAGGACAGAAGAACACACATCTATCTATTATATCTACAGGACAGAAGAACATACATCTATCTATTATATCTACAGGACAGAAGAACACACATCTATCTATTATATCTACAGGACAGAAGAACACACATCTATCTATTATATCTACAGGACAGAAGAACACACATCTATCTATTATATCTACAGGACAGAAGAACATACATCTATCTATTATATCTACAGGACAGAAGAACACACATCTATCTATTATATCTACAGGACAGAAGAACACACATCTATCTATTATATCTACAGGACAGAAGAACACACATCTATCTATTATATCTACAGGACAGAAGAACATACATCTATCTATTATATCTACAGGACAGAAGAACATACATCTATCTATTATATCTACAGGACAGAAGAACATACATCTATCTATTATATCTACAGGACAGAAGAACACACATCTATATCTACAGGACAGAAGAACATACATCTATCTATTATATCTACAGGACAGAAGAACACACATCTATCTATTATATCTACAGGACAGAAGAACACACATCTATATCTACAGGACAGAAGAACACACATCTATATCTACAGGACAGAAGAACATACATCTATCTATTATATCTACAGGACAGAAGAACATACATCTATCTATTATATCTACAGGACAGAAGAACACACATCTATCTATTATATCTACAGGACAGAAGAACACACATCTATCTATTATATCTACAGGACAGAAGAACACACATCTATATCTACAGGACAGAAGAACACACATCTATATCTACAGGACAGAAGAACATACATCTATCTATTATATCTACAGGACAGAAGAACATACATCTATCTATTATATCTACAGGACAGAAGAACATACATCTATCTATTATATCTACAGGACAGAAGAACACACATCTATCTATTATATCTACAGGACAGAAGAACATACATCTATCTATTATATCTACAGGACAGAAGAACACACATCTATCTATTATATCTACAGGACAGAAGAACATACATCTATCTATTATATCTACAGGACAGAAGAACACACATCTATCTATTATATCTACAGGACAGAAGAACACACATCTATCTATTATATCTACAGGACAGAAGAACACACATCTATCTATTATATCTACAGGACAGAAGAACACACATCTATCTATTATATCTACAGGACAGAAGAACACACATCTATCTATTATATCTACAGGACAGAAGAACACACATCTATCTATTATATCTACAGGACAGAAGAACACACATCTATCTATTATATCTACAGGACAGAAGAACACACATCTATCTATTATATCTACAGGACAGAAGAACACACATCTATCTATTATATCTACAGGACAGAAGAACACACATCTATCTATTATATCTACAGGACAGAAGAACATACATCTATCTATTATATCTACAGGACAGAAGAACACACATCTATCTATTATATCTACAGGACAGAAGAACACACATCTATCTATTATATCTACAGGACAGAAGAACACACATCTATCTATTATATCTACAGGACAGAAGAACACACATCTATCTATTATATCTACAGGACAGAAGAACACAGATCTATCTATTATATCTACAGGACAGAAGAACACACATCTATCTATTATATCTACAGGACAGAAGAACACACATCTATCTATTATATCTACAGGACAGAAGAACACACATCTATCTATTATATCTACAGGACAGAAGAACATACATCTATCTATTATATCTACAGGACAGAAGAACACAGATCTATCTATTATATCTACAGGACAGAAGAACACACATCTATCTATTATATCTACAGGACAGAAGAACACACATCTATCTATTATATCTACAGGACAGAAGAACACACATCTATCTATTATATCTACAGGACAGAAGAACATACATCTATCTATTATATCTACAGGACAGAAGAACACACATCTATCTATTATATCTACAGGACAGAAGAACACACATCTATCTATTATATCTACAGGACAGAAGAACACATATCTATCTATATCTATCTATTATATCTACAGGACAGAAGAACACACATCTATCTATTATATCTACAGGACAGAAGAACACACATCTATCTATTATATCTACAGGACAGAAGAACACATATCTATCTATATCTATCTATTATATCTACAGGACAGAAGAACACACATCTATCTATTATATCTACAGGACAGAAGAACACACATCTATCTATTATATCTACAGGACAGAAGAACACACATCTATATCTACAGGACAGAAGAATACACATCTATCTATTATATCTACAGGACAGAAGAACACATATCTATCTATATCTATCTATTATATCTACAGGACAGAAGAACACACATCTATCTATTATATCTACAGGACAGAAGAACACACATCTATCTATTATATCTACAGGACAGAAGAACACACATCTATCTATTATATCTACAGGACAGAAGAACACATATCTATCTATATCTATCTATTATATCTACAGGACAGAAGAACACACATCTATCTATTATATCTACAGGACAGAAGAACACACATCTATCTATTATATCTACAGGACAGAAGAACACACATCTATCTATTATATCTACAGGACAGAAGAACACATATCTATCTATTATATCTACAGGACAGAAGAACACACATCTATCTATTATATCTACAGGACAGAAGAACACACATCTATCTATTATATCTACAGGACAGAAGAACATACATCTATCTATTATATCTACAGGACAGAAGAACACACATCTATCTATTATATCTACAGGACAGAAGAACATACATCTATCTATTATATCTACAGGACAGAAGAACATACATCTATCTATTATATCTACAGGACAGAAGAACACACATCTATCTATTATATCTACAGGACAGAAGAACACACATCTATCTATTATATCTACAGGACAGAAGAATACACATCTATCTATTATATCTACAGGACAGAAGAACACACATCTATCTATTATATCTACAGGACAGAAGAACACATATCTATCTATATCTATCTATTATATCTACAGGACAGAAGAACACACATCTATCTATTATATCTACAGGACAGAAGAACACACATCTATCTATTATATCTACAGGACAGAAGAACACATATCTATCTATATCTATCTATTATATCTACAGGACAGAAGAACACACATCTATCTATTATATCTACAGGACAGAAGAACACATATCTATCTATTATATCTACAGGACAGAAGAACACACATCTATCTATTATATCTACAGGACAGAAGAACACACATCTGTCTATTATATCTACAGGACAGAAGAACACACATCTATCTATTATATCTACAGGACAGAAGAACACATATCTATCTATATCTATCTATTATATCTACAGGACAGAAGAACACACATCTATCTATTATATCTACAGGACAGAAGAACACATATCTATCTATTATATCTACAGGACAGAAGAACATACATCTGTCTATTATATCTACAGGACAGAAGAACACACATCTGTCTATTATATCTACAGGACAGAAGAACACACATCTATCTATTATATCTACAGGACAGAAGAACATACATCTGTCTATTATATCTACAGGACAGAAGAACACACATCTATCTATTATATCTACAGGACAGAAGAACACACATCTATATCTACAGGACAGAAGAATACACATCTATCTATTATATCTACAGGACAGAAGAACACACATCTATCTATTATATCTACAGGACAGAAGAACACACATCTGTCTATTATATCTACAGGACAGAAGAACACACATCTATCTATTATATCTACAGGACAGAAGAACATACATCTGTCTATTATATCTACAGGACAGAAGAACACACATCTATCTATTATATCTACAGGACAGAAGAACACACATCTATCTATTATATCTACAGGACAGAAGAACACACATCTATCTATTATATCTACAGGACAGAAGAACACACATCTATCTATTATATCTACAGGACAGAAGAACACACATCTATCTATTATATCTACAGGACAGAAGAACACACATCTGTCTATTATATCTACAGGACAGAAGAACACACATCTATCTATTATATCTACAGGACAGAAGAACATACATCTGTCTATTATATCTACAGGACAGAAGAACACACATCTGTCTATTATATCTACAGGACAGAAGAACACACATCTATCTATTATATCTACAGGACAGAAGAACACACATCTATCTATTATATCTACAGGACAGAAGAACACACATCTATCTATTATATCTACAGGACAGAAGAACATACATCTATCTATTATATCTACAGGACAGAAGAACACACATCTGTCTATTATATCTACAGGACAGAAGAACACACATCTATCTATTATATCTACAGGACAGAAGAACACACATCTATCTATTATATCTACAGGACAGAAGAACACACATCTATCTATTATATCTACAGGACAGAAGAACACACATCTGTCTATTATATCTACAGGACAGAAGAATACACATCTATCTATTATATCTACAGGACAGAAGAACACACATCTATCTATTATATCTACAGGACAGAAGAACACACATCTATCTGTTATATCTACAGGACAGAAGAACACACATCTATCTATTATATCTACAGGACAGAAGAACACACATCTATCTATTATATCTACAGGACAGAAGAACATACATCTATCTATTATATCTACAGGACAGAAGAACATACATCTATCTATTATATCTACAGGACAGAAGAACACACATCTATATCTACAGGACAGAAGAACATACATCTATCTATTATATCTACAGGACAGAAGAACACACATCTATCTATTATATCTACAGGACAGAAGAACACACATCTATATCTACAGGACAGAAGAACACACATCTATATCTACAGGACAGAAGAACATACATCTATCTATTATATCTACAGGACAGAAGAACATACATCTATCTATTATATCTACAGGACAGAAGAACACACATCTATCTATTATATCTACAGGACAGAAGAACACACATCTATCTATTATATCTACAGGACAGAAGAACACACATCTATCTATTATATCTACAGGACAGAAGAACACACATCTATCTATTATATCTACAGGACAGAAGAACACACATCTATCTATTATATCTACAGGACAGAAGAACACACATCTATCTATTATATCTACAGGACAGAAGAACACACATCTATCTATTATATCTACAGGACAGAAGAACATACATCTATCTATTATATCTACAGGACAGAAGAACACACATCTATCTATTATATCTACAGGACAGAAGAACACACATCTATCTATTATATCTACAGGACAGAAGAACACACATCTATCTATTATATCTACAGGACAGAAGAACACACATCTATCTATTATATCTACAGGACAGAAGAACACACATCTATCTATTATATCTACAGGACAGAAGAACACACATCTATCTATTATATCTACAGGACAGAAGAACACAGATCTATCTATTATATCTACAGGACAGAAGAACACAGATCTATCTATTATATCTACAGGACAGAAGAACATACATCTATCTATTATATCTACAGGACAGAAGAACACACATCTATCTATTATATCTACAGGACAGAAGAACACACATCTATCTATTATATCTACAGGACAGAAGAACACACATCTATCTATTATATCTACAGGACAGAAGAACACACATCTATCTATTATATCTACAGGACAGAAGAACACACATCTATCTATTATATCTACAGGACAGAAGAACACACATCTATCTATTATATCTACAGGACAGAAGAACACACATCTATCTATTATATCTACAGGACAGAAGAACATACATCTATCTATTATATCTACAGGACAGAAGAACACACATCTATCTATTATATCTACAGGACAGAAGAACACAGATCTATCTATTATATCTACAGGACAGAAGAACACACATCTATCTATTATATCTACAGGACAGAAGAACACACATCTATATATTATATCTACAGGACAGAAGAACACACATCTATCTATTATATCTACAGGACAGAAGAACACAGATCTATCTATTATATCTACAGGACAGAAGAACACACATCTATCTATTATATCTACAGGACAGAAGAACACAGATCTATCTATTATATCTACAGGACAGAAGAACACACATCTATCTATTATATCTACAGGACAGAAGAACACACATCTATCTATTATATCTACAGGACAGAAGAACACACATCTATCTATTATATCTACAGGACAGAAGAACATACATCTATCTATTATATCTACAGGACAGAAGAACACACA
>JAPDVR010000022.1:1656767-1674267 GCA_026230005.1 Gila orcuttii | reverse complement strand
GTAATTTGCATGCATTTTAAAAATGTACACTTTTATTACTGAAATTCTGGAAACTATTTACAAGAACAATAGGGGAGACAGGGGACAGTTACAACATTAGCTTGTTTCTGGTTGGAGAAAAAAGACGAGTAATGACACTCACACTGCACATGCTCAATTGGAATGGGCTGACTGATTCAAGCTGATAAAAGAGCAACTTTGACTGAAATAACCACTCGTTACAACCGAGGTATGCAGCAAAGCATTTGTAAAGCCACAACACGCACAACCTTGAGGCGGATGGGCTACAACAGCAGAAGACCCCACCGGGTACCACTCATCTCCACTACAAATAGGAAAAAGAGGCTACAATTTGCAAGAGCGCACCAAAATTGGACAGTTGAAGACTGGAAAAATGTTGCCTGGTCTGATGAGTCTCGATTTCTGTTGAGACATTCAGATGGTAGAGTCAGAATTTGGCGTAAACAGAATGAGAACATGGATCCATCATGCCTTGTTACCACTGTGCAGGCTGGTGGTGGTGGTGTAATGGTGTGGGGGATGTTTTCTTGGCACACTTTAGGCCCCTTAGTGCCAATTGGGCATCGTTTAAATGCCACGGCCTACCTGAGCATTGTTTCCGACCATGTCCATCCCTTTATGGCCACCATGTACCCATCCTCTGATGGCTACTTCCAGCAGGATAATGCACCATGTCACAAAGCTCGAATCATTTCAAATTGGTTTCTTGAACATGACAATGAGTTCACTGTACTAAAATGGCCCCCACAGTCACCAGATCTCAACCCAATAGAGCATCTTTGGGATGTGGTGGAACGGGAGCTTCGTGCCCTGGATGTGCATCCCACAAATCTCCATCAACTGCAAGATGCTATCCTATCAATATGGGCCAACATTTCTAAAGAATGCTTTCAGCACCTTGTTGAATCAATGCCACATAGAATTAAGGCAGTTCTGAAGGCGAAAGGGGGTCAAACACAGTATTAGTATGGTGTTCTTAATAATCCTTTAGGTGAGTGTATATTGTAATATATTGTATTTGTAACATGCTGCAACATTCCCAAACAATGTTGCAACTGTCCCCGGGCCTGGGGTCAGTTGCAACATCTGACTCCTTAAATTCAAATGCAAATTGTGAAAAATGTAGATTCTGTAATTATCTTTAAATTGTTTAGACTATTAACACACAGATGTAAGTTTATTGTATAAACAATTGGTTTGTCTAATCCAAACCGTTTCTGAGTAACAGAGCCAAATGCAAAAAGTGTTGCAACTGTCCCCGGTCTCCCCTATTTCATCAGCGCTCCACCTCAGCGACCAAAAAGGAGAAAGAGAAAAAAGCATGTAAACATCTGAAATGGGCCGTTAGTGTGACAGCGATATATATATATATATGATACAATTTTAAATGTATTTTTACAGACGTCCACATGAGAAACAATTACCGTCTGAATCGGGCTTATGATGGTCAAACTGGTCTTGAGCATCAGTTCAACGGACCAGAAGAATGTGACTTACATGTAGGCTTTGTAATCCGAGCCGATCTTCTGGACCCTGATGTCATATTTGGCGTGGATGAAAGGCTCAGTGGTTGTGTAAGTTTGAGTGATGGCCACGACACTCGCGATGTCCTGGAAGTCACTGTGATTGTCAACTTTCACCTGCCAGGGTTAAAATGTTATTAATGTCAAGTCAGCTTTATTTATACAGCGCTTTTTACAATACAGAGCGTTTCAAAGCAGCTTTACAGAGATAACAGGAGAATAATTGAATATTGCTGAATATTACATTAAATGTTAAATTTAAATGTCCCTAACTAAGCAAGCCAAGCCAATGGCGACAGTGGAAATGAGCTGAAAGATGAAACGGTATTATAATGGAGACATTAATGGAAGGCGTCAGACACGCTCACAGTCCAGCGCTAAGGTAAAGGTGAAGTGTGTATGTCTGTGAAATAAGATAATAAATTAATTCAAAATATTAATATAAACTATAATAGTGTAAATAAAATAAGACTGGTACCTTCCCCATCCCAGAATGGGCATGTCCGATCTTCACCACCACAGGGAATGTTGGCATTGAGATCTGAAACACAGGTTCATTGTTTTCATTATTTACTTTCATTAATGCTTTATCCATATTTGCTTTATTTACTAAGATCCAGGAACTGGTCGTTGCGCATAAGACGACGTCAATTAATCCCAGTAAGACCATTAAATGGTATCAATACGCTTCAGAATAACAGCACACCCGAAGAAATGACTTATGAGGAATAGACACCAACAGGAACTTTCTAATACTATACCACACCCTTATATTAAAACATACATTGGAAATTCATATTTAAAGTGCCACTATTATGCTATTTCAAAGGTTTCTAGTTTTATTTTGGCGTCTCCTTCAACAGGTTCACATTCATCCAAGGTCAAAAACACGTTAATTTCCTCATAATATCTGCAGCATCAGCTCTTTCTCTCAGTGTCTGAAACGCTTCGATCAAAGATTCAGTCTCTCTAAGCCCCGCCTCTCTGAGAGCTGCTCTGCTCTGATTGGTCAGAAAGCAAAGGCTCATTATCATATCTGAATCTCAGCTCTTGACACACAGTGATACGAACAGTAACGATGACGTGGGTTTTATCGTATCAATCTCATCAAAGTGGATTTGCTTTGTCAGCAGAAAACAGCGTCTTCTCCACACGAACCAAACTCTTCCAGTCTCAGATACACTAGTGTTTGAGGGCGGAGCTAAGAGACGCTGCTCAGCCAATCAAGACCACAGGCTGACATTATGCAAATTAGTTACAAGCCTAAGACTGAATTACTGATGATTCGTTTCAGTTCAGAATCACTTCTTTCTTTAGGGAGACAAAAACTCCATTTATCTGTACTTTGGTCTGTGAAACTTTTAAATTCATAAACAGCTTTATTACACACTACATGAAAGGAAATATCAAAAAAAAGCATTGTTATGGCACTTTAAATTGACATTATTAACTTGTGATGAAAATGAATTCAGCATGTTGTGTTCCTGACACGTTTAGTTTCCGTATTCCTGTTTTCCTTATTTCCCCAGTTAGTCTCCTATGATGTTGTTTAGTTCATCACACCTGTTTCTGTTCTCCTTGATTAACTTACGTTAATTATCAGAGTTCTGGTCCGTCATCATCAATGATAATGCAGTTAAGTTATGATCTTCTCCTGCGTTCCTTATTTATGGCTGTTTTTGTTTCTCTATGCACTTTATTACGACAGTTCCATAAGTGTCATAATCCTATAATGTAATGGTTATAATTTTATAATGTAATGTTTCTATTCTGCACAACTGTGGTGTAGTGTGTGTTTAAGCATGTGTGAACAAGACCAGTTTTATCTTCAGACCACAAACCACTGCTTGTTTTTATTGCAAGCAACCATTTTTACTTTCATAATCTGATCATTCAGAGTGAAACAACATTTAACGAGACCGACTGGATCCATGCGGAACTGATGTGTGTTTTATATTAGAATGGAGCCAGATGTGTGTGAGAGAGAAAGAGTGTGTGTGTGTGTGTGAGACAGAGAGAGTATGTGTATGTGTGTGTGTGTGTGTGTGTGTGTGTGTGTGTGTGTGTGTGTGTGTGTGTGTGTGTGTGTGTGTGTGAGAGAGTGTGAGTGAGTGTGTGTGTGTGTGAGAGAGAGAGAGTATGTGTGTGTGTGTGTGTGTGTGTGTGTGTGTGTGTGTGTGTGTGTGTGTGTGAGAGAGAGAGTGTGAGAGAGAGAGTGTGTGTGTGTGAGAGTGAGTGAGTGAGTGAGTGTGAGAGAGAGTGTGTGTGTGTAGAGGGCGGGGTTTGTTTATTACAGTAGAAGGCTGGTCTTGTGCTGAAGCTATAAATGACCCGCAGCTCCTCGAGACTGAAGGAGATCATCGACAGACACACACACAGAGGAGGAACTTCATTCAGTGTGTGTTTCATACAGTAGCTGATCTGTGAGTGTGTGAGTGTGATGATGAGCCTCTCGCTGTCTGCTGCGCTGCTGGTGTGTGTGTGTGTGTGTGTGTGTGTGAGCGAGAGCTGCAGCTGTTTTCCTGCTCATCCACAGGAGTTATTCTGCATGTCTGAGACAGGTACGTCACACTGGAGCTTAATCTTATTACATGTCAGCTGGATTACAGAATCAGATTTTAAAAAATGGTAACACTTTACAATAAGGTCCATTAGTTAATGTATTAACTAACATAAACTAACATTGATCAATACATTTGTTACAGTATTTATTAATCTTTGTTAACGTAAGTTAATAAAAATTCAGCTGTTCATTGTTTGTTCATGTTCACGGTGCAATAACTAATGTTAACAAATATAACCTTTGAAATTAATCCTGTATTAGTAAATGTTGAAATTAATATTAACTAAGATTAATAAATGCTGTATAAGCTGCAGTTCATTCGTTTATGTTAACTAATGTAATTAACTAATTTTAACTAATAAACCTTATTGTAAAGTGTTACCAAAAAAATTATATTCTTGTAAATATGCATTTTATTGAATACTAAATATTAACAAAATGACAGGAAATTGACTTTTTTGTGATTCTCACTAATTTGTCTTCCTTATCTTTTAAATAACAGCGTATTGCTTATGTATGTTCAGAAAGTCTTCCAGTTTTGTAGAATCTCACAAGTCAGAGGCCACACGGTATAACAAATACAATATCTCATCTTTTTGATTTTTACTTTGAAATTTGAAATTTTTATTAACTATTAATAACCTTTTCATTAACTTACAAACCCACTGCAGTTCCTTCACGAACCCCAGTTTGACGTAATTTTGTTGATGACAAATTTTCAACAATTTTTTTCTCTTTGAATTTTTGTTCTCTATAGTACCAGAATGTCCTATTCAAATCAATGTGATAAACAAGTTCAGACTAAACATAGAGTCAGACGTAATCTAAAACTAATCAAAAAGTAGTCTGAAAATGTGTAACGTAACAGATTACGTTACAAACTACAGGTTTTCATCATGCAATTTGTATTCAGTAATGGACTATACAGTAATATTTAAGTAATCTACCCAGCACTGCTTATCCACTATTTGTTCATAATTTTTGCCGGTCGGCAGGATGTTGTGACAAATCAGATATTTATCAAGGACATTTCACTGTTACAGTATAATATTCTGTAAACATTTGCACTAAATAAAATGCCTGTTATCAAAACACACATTATGCACAGATAAAAGTTCAGCGAGCTAGTAAGAAATGGCTTGCAAACAGATTTAGATTCAGATTTTTTTTTTTTAAACAAGACAAAGGTATTCTTTGTCTTTGTGGTTTAATGTTGTGTTCGCTCTGAAAAGGGAAAGAGTGGTTTTGGATCTCTCACTAACCAAGAGTGGTTTTGGATCACTAACTAACCGAGAGTAGTTTTGGATCACTAACTAACTGATAGTAGTTTTGGATCTCTAACTAACCGAGAGTAGTTTTGGATCTCTAACTAACCAAAAGTAGTTTTGGATCACTAACTAACCGAGAGTAGCTTTGGATCACTATCTAACCGAGTAGTTTTGAATCTCTAACTAACCGAGAGTAGTTTTGGATCTCTAACTAACCGAGAGTAGTTTTGGATCACTAACTAACCGAGAGTAGTTTTGGATCTCTAACTAACCGAGAGTAGTTTTGGATCACTAACTAACCGAGAGTAGTTTTGGATCACTATCTAACCGAGTAGTTTTTAATCTCTAACTAACCGAGTAGTTTTGAATCTCTAACTAACCGAGAGTAGTTTTGGATCACTAACTAACCGAGAGTAGTTTTGGATCTCTAACTAACCGAGAGTAGTTTTGGATCACTAACTAACCGAGAGTAGTTTTGGATCACTAACTAACCGAGAGTAGTTTTGGATCTCTAACTAACCAAAAGTAGTTTTGGATCACTAACTAACCGAGAGTAGCTTTGGATCACTATCTAACCGAGTAGTTTTGAATCTCTAACTAACCGAGAGTAGTTTTGGATCTCTAACTAACCGAGAGTAGTTTTGGATCTCTAACTAACCGAGTAGTTTTGGATCTCTAACTAACCGAGAGTAGTTTTGGATCACTAACTAACCGAGTAGTTTTGGATCTCTAACTAACCGAGAGTAGTTTTGGATCTCTAACTAACCGAAAGTAGTTTTGGATCTCTAACTAACCGAGAGTAGTTTTGGAGATCACTAACTAACCGAGAGTAGTTTTGGATCACTAACTAACCGAGAGTAGTTTTGGATCTCTAACTAACCGAGAGTAGTTTTGGATCTCTAACTAACCGAGAGTAGTTTTGGATCTCTAACTAACCGAGAGTAGTTTTGGATCTCTAACTAACCGAGAGTAGTTTTGGATCTCTAATTGAGAGTAGTTTTGGATCACTAACTAACCGAGAGTAGTTTTGGATCTCTCACTAACTGATAGTTTTGGATCACTAACTAACTGATAGTTTTGGATCACTAACTAACTGAGAGTAGTTTTGGATCACTAACTAACCAAGAGTAGTTTTGGATCTCTAACTAACTGATAGTTTTGGATCTCTAACTAACTGATAGTTTTGGATCTCTAACTAACTGAGAGTAGTTTTGGATCACTAACTAACCGAGAGTAGTTTTGGATCACTAACTAACCGAGAGTAGTTTTGGATCTCTAACTAACTGATAGTTTTGGATCACTAACTAACCGAGAGTAGTTTTGGATCTCTAACTAACCGAGAGTAGTTTTGGATCTCTAACTAACCGAGAGTAGTTTTGGATCACTAACTAACTGAGAGTAGTTTTGGATCTCTAACTAACCAAGAGTAGTTTTGGATCACTAACTAACTGAGAGTAGTTTTGGATCTATAACTAACCGAGAGTAGTTTTGGATCACTAACTAACTGAGAGTAGTTTTGAATCACTAACTAACCGAGAGTAGTTTTGGATCACTAACTAACCGAGAGTAGTTTTGGATCTCTAACTAACTGATAGTTTTGGATCACTAACTAACTGATAGTTTTGGATCTATAACTAACCGAGAGTAGTTTTGGATCTCTAACTAACTGATAGTTTTGGATCACTAACTAACTGAGAGTAGTTTTGGATCTCTAACTAACTGACAGTTTTGGATCTCTAACTAACCAAGAGTAGTTTTGGATCACTAACTAACTGATAGTTTTGGATCACTAACTAACCGAGAGTAGTTTTGGATCACTAACTAACCAAGAGTAGTTTTGGATCTCTGACTAACTGATAGTTTTGGATCTCTGACTAACTGAGAGTAGTTTTGGATCACTAACTAACCGAGTGTAGTTTTGGATCACTAACTAACCGAGAGTAGTTTTGGATCTCTAACTAACTGATAGTTTTGGATCACTAACTAACCGAGAGTAGTTTTGGATATCTAACTAGCTGATAGTTTTGGATCACTAACTAACTGATAGTTTTGGATCACTAACTAACTGACAGTAGTTTTGGATCTCTAACTAACCGAGAGTAGTTTTGGATCTCTAACTAACCGAGAGTAGTTTTGGATCACTAACTAACCGAGAGTAGTTTTGGATCTCTAACTAACTGAGAGTAGTTTTGGATCACTAACTAACCGAGAGTAGTTTTGGATCACTAACTAACCGAGAGTAGTTTTGGATCACTAACTAGCTGACAGTAGTTTTGGATCTAACTAACTGAGAGTAGTTTTGGATCACTAACTAACTGAGAGTAGTTTTGGATCACTAACTAACTGAGAGTAGTTTTGGATCTCTAACTAACTGATAGTTTTGGATCACTAACTAGCTGACAGTAGTTTTGGATCTAACTAACTGAGAGTAGTTTTGGATCACTAACTAACTGACAGTAGTTTTGGATCTAACTAACTGAGAGTAGTTTTGGATCTCTAACTAACTGATAGTAGTTTTGGATCTCTAACTAACCGAGAGTAGTTTTGGATCTCTAACTAACCGAGAGTAGTTTTGGATCACTAACTAGCTGACAGTAGTTTTGGATCTAACTAACTGAGAGTAGTTTTGGATCACTAACTAACTGAGAGTAGTTTTGGATCACTAACTAACTGAGAGTAGTTTTGGATCTCTAACTAACTGATAGTTTTGGATCACTAACTAACTGAGAGTAGTTTTGGATCTCTAACTAACTGATAGTAGTTTTGGATCTCTAACTAACTGAGAGTAGTCTTTGATCTCTAACTAACTGATAGTAGTTTTGGATCTCTAACTAGCTGACAGTAGTTTTGGATCTAACTAACTGAGAGTAGTTTTGGATCTCTAACCAACTGAGAGTAGTCTTGGATCTCTAACTAACTGAGAGTAGTCTTTGATCTCTAACTAACTGAGAGTAGTTTTGGATCACTAACTAGCTGACAGTAGTTTTGGATCTAACTAACTGAGAGTAGTTTTGGATCTCTAACCAACTGAGAGTAGTCTTGGATCTCTAACTAACTGAGAGTAGTTTTGGATCCCAGTTTCCGTGCGTCACAGTTGTTTCGGCATTCCAGTCCTTGTTCTGGGATAATCAGGCATGGAATGACCGGCATGAGGTTGTACAGACATGCAGATGCCTGTGGCTTTCACTGAACCAATACAGTAAATCCACATAATCCCTCTGCTAGAAAACATCAGTCTGCCATTCCACTCACTATACCCAAACAATGGATTTTGAAGTTCATTTTATGAACTTATCTTATGTGCATTCGCAGTAAGAAGCTCTTGCTTGATTTTCTCCAGAGGGATAAAGATCTCATGCTGATATATTCACAGTCGGAATCTCAGCAACACATGAGAGGCAGCTTTCTATGTGCGTAGAACAGGAAACAGATTTGAGTTCTCTTTCACATCTTCTTGCATTTGAATGGTTTAAAATCACATTACGGGTGTGTTGACTCTTGGCAGGTTTGATTTGATCAAACGAACTCTGGTGTGATTTCTCTGTTAGAGCGGTTCATTTGAATAGATCTGAACGGTAAACGTTTTAGATGTTCGGTAAGTTCCGTCACAAAAATATATGCCATAACAGCAACTTCTTTTTGCTTTGTATCTTTAGGTTCGGATTAAATGTATAATTTTCTTTTTGGGTCCGGACCAAAAGAGCCAAGCGAACCGAAATGTGAACACACCCTAAAATGCACACACAGGACTTAATAAATGGAATCAAAAATTTTATTTTATATCAAATATTCGATTCCTGACCTTAAGTAGGAAGTACTAGTACCTTAAGTACTAAACTATATTTAGTAATTGACTTTCTAAGGTATTAAAGGACATTTAAGAATCAATAAGAGAATCAATTCTGTAAGACACCGGTGATTCCCTTGTATGACACAGCTACAATCTGAACTCTTATTTGACGCCGCCTGAAATTATTCTTTTAACATACTAGACTAAACATGTAATACCGCATGGCGTCTGCGTTTTCACAGATTCACGTTTTTGTAGTTTACACGGAGATGATAAAGTTTTTCAAAAATTTTCAGTACTTGCACCTTGGAACCTATTTAAAGTTTCCATTCTTTTTTTATTTTTGGAAAATAACCCAACATTGTGACCCAACTTGGGGTGGTATAGCACCTTCCCAACAGTGGGTTACCAAACACTGTTGTCGTGCAAATGAATGGCCAGAACGCATTAAAAGTTTTCTGTTTTCAGTTAAAACGGTAAGCGTAATAAGGTGTTAGCGTAATAAGGTAATAACTAATGATCTTTGCAATGGAAGTGAATCAATCAAAAACTAACTTTAGCTGGACAATAACTTTATTCTAGAGCTGCTGTAAAGCCAAAACAATCTCTGTTACTGTCATTTCCTATTATCACTGTAAAGCTGCTTTGAAACAGTCCATATTGTTAAAAGCGCTGTATAAATGAAGGTGACTTGACTTGACTAATGCGCTCAGAATCACACGCTATATAACAACTGATTCTTTTCCCATTAGTGATGCGAGCTGAGGTAACTGGGGAGAAGATCATACCCGGAAAGAGAAATAGAGATGGCATGGGAGAAGTTCAATATGACATCAAAGTGATGAAGGTGAGCTAAAGAATTGATGATCATATAAATGTTCTGCTGGGAATTATAATGATCTGATATAGCATGCTTTTCCTGGGATAGATTGGCCTGATGTCAAAATCAGGAGTGTGTTTCCCAAAAACATTGTTAGCTGTAATGCCAAACCAGCAGAGGGAGCCCTCACCTGAGTACTGACTGTGTTCCACTCCCTCTGCTTCTTCTACACTCATTTGACTGCTATTTAACCAGAGACCATTCTTATACTCATTGCGAAGTATTGCCAGTTTACCTGCCTTACCGAGCATTATTTCCTGTTGATCCTGCTTGTCTACTGTGTATGATTCTGCCTGGTTACCTGTTTTTCGATTTTATGGATTATCCTCTTTGTTTTGGTTGCCTGATCGGACTGATGTTTTTGCTTGGACCTTTTGCCTTCCTACTCACTCTTGCCTGTTGGAATTCCCCTTTGTATGTTGAAAGATCTGACTGCTACCTTGGTTTTGACCCTATGCCTGCCTTATCGTATTTGTTTGTGGAAACTGTCTTTAATAAACTTCCGCACACAGATTCTCACTCAGCCTCAGCGTCCTCGTTACATTAGCCAACTAGAGTCGCAAGTTCCGTCGTAGTTCAACAAATCTGTGTTTCCCGAAACCATCGTTTTAATGAACATTCGCAAACAGCATCGCAGAGTTGTGTGTTTGTAACGACAGATCTCGGCCTGTGATTAGAAGAAGAGTTTCATGTTTGCATGACATGTGGACTCATTAAATCCTAATCTTGAGCAAAATAAGCAAACTGACATTCAGTGCAATCTATATCTTTTATTTAGAACACATACAAATGTCATTTATGTCTTTTAGTTTGTCAAGAGATTTAAAGCAAGCTCTAGTGTGTAAGAACGAGTCTATGATTGAATCTGGAAATAAAGCAAAATAACTGAGAAAAATGAGAAATAGTCCTCAAATGATTCGTGATTTATAGTAAAACATCTCGCATTAATTCGATCTCAAACAGATTAATTATAAGTATTATTACTCCAACAACTGCGCGACATCATTAACCAACGTGGTTGACGACAATACGGTTTCAGGAAACAGTCGTGACTAGCTAGTTGATTTCTTCAACGATGCATCGTACTATAGTAGTGAAGCAGCGAGTTACGGCGTTATACGGGATACACACACCCAGAATGGAGAGTTACAGTCTTTTTGGGGTTCTTGTCGACACATAGGCCTATACATGAACGTGTGAAATACGCTTTGGAAACACGGTTCGTGAAGCTTCGAAACCTTTGCAAAGCTTTTTTACTGAAATCACATGACTTTGGCGGTTTGATACACACTCCGAATCACTGAAACAAATCGAAGCTTCACATAGCGTGTTTCTGTAGCGCCCGTCACTACAGAGACTCTATTTTAAATTGAATCATTTTTATAGTGGATCTGCAGACCCAAAACACAATACACTGCTACAGTATACAATACAAACAATGGTTTTACAAAATCATGGTTTTGCAGGTGTTCAAAGGTTCTTCTGACAGAATAAAACAAATCCAGCATGCCTATACAAGTGAGATGTCTTCATTGTGTGGGACCAGACTGGATCACGGCCAGTATCTGCTTTCAGGTAAATACAAAGTTCTGTCTGATCGGTCCTTAACTCATTCTGCTTACAATTACATCGTTATCTATAGGGCTCAGCTGATTGGTTCCTGCTGTATCAGTAGCCAATGAGCTCGATGCTCAACCTTCAAATGCTTGGTCAGTGTTTACTGTAACATCTTTCAGAAACCCTCCACCTTCCCCAGCTCCACCTGTATATCTCTGCTACGGGTCATTCATGTATGTTATACTGAACAGCAACAGTAGGCAACATTCGAAAGCTTACAAACTCAGAAATTAATCCAGTGAACACTATTTTGAAATTGGATGTTGCCTTACAATAGAAATTGTACTTTAAATTCTTTTAGCAGGCCCCTCCCATAGTGGGCGGAGTCAGGTTTCATATTACAACATTTATTTGAACTACTTTATTATCACATCTTTTCTAATCTTGACAACACATATCGTCGGAATGGTCTGAGCCTCAAGCTTCCATATTTGGTGACTATTTTGTGATAGAAGCAATATTTGGACAACAAATTATTAATTTGTTACAGGAGAATGCATCAAAAAAATTCAAAAATAATGTAATTTTGGTACAATGTTTAAACAAAATCTAATAGGAACTTAAATTTTAGTGATATTAACTTCAAATTTGGAACACAACTTGGTTAGATATGTGGCTTTGATTTTATAGTAATTGTATAGAAAAAAATTTTTAGTACAGTAAGATTTACAGTAAATTTAAACTTCCATAACTTTCACATCAGCAATAATCTGCAGAGGGCCTTTTTAAAACAAGACCAAACGCTCTATATGCCAAAGCATTCTTGAATTACTACCATTTAAGTTTAGGTAGTGATAGTTATGTGCAATCTGACATAATCGAGTATGTCCATCACTTTACAGAAACACACCTAGAGCGCACACATACACTACGTGATGTAGTCTATTAGGTTAGACTAGTGTGCTTTAGCATTTAGAGCGCACACTTTCACTTCTGATTTACTCTAAAATGCTTTTATAACGCCCTCAATATTCAAGATAAGGGGCAAAAATACCTCTGTATGTCTTTTATATTTATATAATTTAAAACAGTTACTCAATATCACACAAAGAGTGCAGTTTTTTCTTTAAATATTAGTATGAGTACAAATGTGATATTGATTTTATACAAGTTAATATAAAGTGACTTATATTTTAGACACAATATCGCCTGTTTTTGTTCTATTTCACCATCAAAAATAGTTCCAAACAAAACCACAGGACTGTTTTGAGTCTCTGAGCAACACATTGCGGTGTTTCCTTACTGAATGATGAATCGGTTGAATGAATGATTCAATGACTCACTCATTAACAGTGACTTGCTGCCACCTACTGGCGGTTTTAATCTCACATTCAAAGTATTGTTTCATTTTTTAAATAATTTAAATCAATCACTAGCTCAAGTAGAGCATTTATTTACTGCTCGATGACCCAAGAATCCGCTGTATGTGGCTTGCCGTCTGCTGCATGACACGTTCCCTGGTTTGTTTTAATGCGTTTTATGACTTTTATATATATATAAAAATGTCAGGCCGCTCCAGCTATATGACGCTGCGAAGGTAAATCGAATTCAGAGAGATCCACATTAAAGATTTTTTAGGGGGACTCTTCACTAATTTAACCGGAATTAGGAAACACTGACTAACATTAAAACAAAAATGAAATATACAATGTTTTCTGTCCCTTAGGAGAGATCATGAACGAGAGATTCTCCATTACAATGTGCGACCTCATTATGCGCTGGGACAGTCTCTCCTTAATGCAGAAAAACAACATCAAATACAGATATCAGATGGGCTGTGACTGCAAGGTAAGAACACATTTATTTAGGTATGCACGAAATATCGGCCACCATATCGGTATCGGCCGATATACGTTCATTTTTTATGTTATCGTTATCGGCCCAATTAAAAAAAATGTGGCTGATATATTAAATAATGTATTATTTCCTTCAGCTGAGACTCTTCAGACGCGACTGTTCAACATGATGGTTTTGAGTTGCATGAAATATGATTCAAATCACTTAAAAAAAATATAAAGGAAAATATAAAAAAAATAAAGGAAAATATAGTAAAGTGCAACACAAGTCTGTCATATCGGCTACATAAAATTATAATGACAACATCATTATAATTGTTTTGTTTTGGACATGGATTTTAAGTGTGAGACTTTTGTTTTTGTAACCAGATTTTCATAAATTATATAAAAACTTATCGGCTTATTATACTTAGATTTATCGGCCAATATACCGATATCGGCCAAAATTTTCATATCTGTGCATCCCTACATTTATTTCAACCCAGCTGACAATGATCCTAACATTACGACAACTCAGTTCACCCTGTAAAGATGCAATGAAACCTTCAATCTAAAAAATGTTTCACATATGGGTTTTATGTTTTGTATCATACACAGTAAAAAACGTTAGGTTATTTTCCAAAAATGTTGGGTAATTTTTTCAAATCGTTAGGTAATTTCTTGTAATAACCCAATGCATTGGGTTAAAATAACCCAATGTGCTATATCACCCATAGTTGGGTCACTATGTTGGGTTATTTTTCCAAAAATGTTGGGTAATTTTTTCAAATCGTTGAGTAGTTTCTAGTAATAACCCAATGCTTTGGGTTACAATAACCCACAGTTGGGAAGGTGCTATACTACCCCATAGTTGGGTCACTCGTTGGGTTATTTTTAACCCGACATTTTTAAGTGAGCACTTAAATTCAAGAATACTAAGAGAACCAGTAATTCACTAATTCATTTCAATGTCCAAACGTACCCTGACATAGTCTGATTTATGAAGGTCTGAGTGAACAAAAACGTAACTGAAAGTATATATGATATTGTATTGTAATATATTAATCTGCAGATCTCCAGCTGCACTGATCAGCCCTGTCAGCCCAGCTCAAACAGCGAGTGTGTGCTGGCCGACTGGTCTTCCTCGTGGTCAAAGCCGAATAAGTTTGCATGCATCAGACACAGCGACGGCTCCTGCAGCTGGTACACAGGAACGGCCAAACCGTCTGCAAACAACACACACACACACACACACACACACACGCCTGACGTCTGAAGCCCCAGTGTGAAAGAAGCTGCTTGATGCTGATCGAATCTGAACGCAAGCAAACCCTTTAACCTCCTGCAACCACACAGAATACTTTGCATAATTGCATTAGATTATTAGCATGTCATATTCCTGTAATGCTTTCATATGACGACACATTGTTTCTTTTAGGTCCTGATAATTAGATTTTCTATTTAAAAGGAATGAACTGATCTTCTATAATGCCTAAAGAAACCAGGAAGATGCTGCATGGGCCTTTTCCACATTTACACTCTTAAATTAATCTTCAATTTATCTGCATAATTTTGGCTTGCTGTAGTTTAATGAGGTATTTTTAACAAGTAATAAAACGTTTTAAAAAAGTAAACATTAAATAAAAGTTGTCAGGAATTAAGGAAGCTGCCAACTGTGTCTATATCTCTCTATTATGAAGCAACGCTCATGTTTTGCAATAGTTGTGGTCGTTCGCAATAAATCATGCGGATTGTGAAACTGTTCATTTCGGCATGAGATGCAGCGGCTTTAGCTTAGCTTAGATTATTTTAGATTAGTTTATATTAGATTATTTTAGCTTAGTTTAGTTTATCATAGATTAGCTTAGTTTATCTTAGCTTAGTTTATCATAGATTAGCTTAGTTTAGCTTAGCTTATTTTAGCTTAGTTTAGCTTAGCTTAGTTTAGTTTTAGTTCACTGCATTCATGCACTGTATTGCTTTGCAGATAAAATAGCACTACAATTTTTAAAGGGATAGTTCAACATTTAAATTCGGTCATCACCCTCAACTCTTCAGAATAATATCCCGTCATTAATATCTGACTACAGGACAGACGAGTAGTGCTACAGTTTTATTGAGGTCTTTCTGCGGGTGAAACACTGATTGATGGATTGATTTCAGGAAGTTCTTCTGAATCATTGATGTGTATTTGCTGCTGTAACTAGTAGTAAAGAGGATGATCGGTTCATCCCTCACACACGTTAAACACACACACAAACACACATTTATTGACTTAGAAATCTGAAACATTATTTCATATCAAAGCGATACAAAGTCTTGTTCATTCATCAACTGAAACTGAGTAGACGATCGATTCTGGGATTTAAAAATCTACATTGGTTACTTTAAAATCTAGAAACTGATCACTTTACCCAGCCCTAATATTAACAATGACAGATATAAAGAATTACCATTAAATGACTGAATGTAAGTGATTGTGTTTTCTGCTATGATCATGTCATTGATGCAGTGATTATATGTTCCTGTCGCTCTCGGGATGGGTTATGTCCGTGTGAACGGTTAAAACGACGTCCTGAAGACCGAGCGCTTTCACGTCCATCAGCTTCTGCGGCACTGATTTAGAAATGAATTTGCTCTGCAGGACAGTCAACAAATTCACACAAAACACAGTTTCCATGGAGATTATGCAATTAAATATTAAAGAGTTCCGTGTGTAAAAAGCATCTGTGTGTATTTAATGGGAAATGTATGTTGCCATGTTGATACATTTGAATGTTAATGGCAGTGCCTTAAATGAAATGCATTTATCTGGTATTGCTTTTCACTTTTGTGTTCTGATGAGCATAGAGTTAAAAACTGAAAAAAGATGATTTTAAGACATTTTGATATTTGCAAACTGGTCGAACAGTCATTGTGGATTCTTGTGCACAGCCGATCTTCACTGTCAACAGCAAACTTCCAACCACAGGAAATGATGTAATATCAAGATGTCACGAGAAACCACACAAAAAACAAAGTTTGCTTTCACAAAGCGGAAATCAGTTGAAGATTTTGCAATGATGATTTATATTGAAATGCAGTGTGTTTATGAAGGAGCCACTGAACGCAAACAAAAGCAGGTAAAGTCTGGCTTTATTTGAGATCATCTGGATTTTCATGCAGTACTAAAAAGATGAGCAATAATACTCATATAATATAAACCTACTTTCTCCTGAGGAAATGTTTTAATAACTTATTTACGTTCACATTTATTAATTTAGCAGACGTTTAATCCGAAGTGAGAAACATTTGCTACGACAGCAAACACTTAAAGTACACTTTTAATTACAGAAATAATATACTTTAAAAGCTTGAACTTAATGTAATGTTTTCAAATGTTTTACATATTAATTGCAATGAATTAAGATTTAAATTTACATAATATTAAATGCAATTAGATGAATTTCTGTCAAAGTGCTAAAGTCAGACTTCAGTACATCATTATATCATAATTACATAATTACTACTGTGAAATATGATTAAAGTTCCAAAGCATTTATGGTAAACTAAAATATACTTTAATGTTAGTTCTATTGAAACTTGTATGGCAAGCATTTAAAAATATATTTGTAACTACACAATATTTAATGACGAAGTTGCAACTTAAAATGCAGTATCAAATAACACACTACAGTTAAAATTATAATCCCGTACTTTACATGTGCTTCAGTATGTTAGTCAACACATCAGAATAAGTGCACTTCTTTAAAGCACGACAAAAGATTATTAAAACATAATGATTAAAAATGTACTGTAAAGTAAAAACTCGGTAACACTTTATTTTTGACTATGTTATATGTAGTAATGACAATAAATGATGCGTAATTACATGTAACTAACCATAAACCAAACCCTAGTACATGTTGTTAATTAATATTTCTCAGTACTTAAATGAAAAATTACGGACACTTTAAAATAAATGCAACCTAAAACTTTTTATGACACTATAACAAAGTGCACTTTTTAAAAGTGTACTTAAGAAACACTTAAAAAGATATAAAAGATATATTATCTTTAAGTA
>JAPDVR010000022.1:1466767-1651767 GCA_026230005.1 Gila orcuttii | reverse complement strand
TTCTCACACACACACACACACACACACACACACACACATGATGTGTGTTTATGGTAAGTTGTGTTTCGGCTTCCTGTATTTTAGCAGAAGCACATCTGTGGTCGTCGAGACAGTAAATCCTTCAGTTCAGATCTGACTGTCACAGTCGCTGAGATTTCAACTGTGGACTTTTAGGTTACCAGCTTTTGTAACAAAAATTACAACAATTATTTTTTTAACAAGTGAGTGCATTACATTTTTGTTCTATTGTTGCAAGAGAAAGATATAAATCTTAACACTAACAGTTAACATCTTTAAAACCTAATTTTCAGCTTAGTGTGTCTCAGGTAAACTGGTCGAACAGGGAAGGAGAGTTGAGCGTGGATCTATATGTAGATGCATATATTTAATAATAAGTTATACAATAAACCAAACACGAACACATGATAACCAACAGAATCACACTGTAAAGCACCACTCACCGGACCACTCTGGTGCCGTTCCTGATGACCTGCATGTCGACGCTGCACGAGCCGTTCGCATGAGCCACGAGGTTCAGCTCCGAGAACTCGGCCTGGAAATATACATAAAACAATACATGATAAATCTGCAGTTATAATCATGACAAGGGTCTCAAATATAATATGCACATGTTTAGCATTCAGAATCTGCCCAGTCAAACTGTGGTCATGAGTAGGATTAAGATTCTTATATGTACGAAACACCTGAAAAATGAGGGATAACAGGAGTTCGTGCCTGTGTGCTTCTGTGAAGATCTGTGGGAACTATATCTAAGTATCATCATTTTTCTTTAAAGGGCACTTGTGCTTTTCTCCATCTTCATCTGTGTTTAGTGTGTAGTGTACATCTGTGTTTAGTGTGTAGTGTTCATCTGTGTTTAGTGTGTAGTGTTCATCTGTGTTTAGTGTGTACTGTTCATCTGTGTTTAGTGTGTAGTGTTCATCTGTGTTTAGTGTGTACTGTTCATCTGTGTTTAGTGTGTAGTGTTCATCTGTGTTTAGTGTGTAGTGTTCATCTGTGTTTAGTGTGTGGTGTTCATCTGTGTTTAGTGTGTAATGTTTAGTGTGTAGTGTTCATCTGTGTTTAGTGTGTAATGTTCATCAGTGTTTAGTGTGTAGTGTTCATCAGTGTTTAGTGTGTAGTGTTCATCAGTGTTTAGTGTGTAGTGTTCATCAGTGTTTAGTGTGTAGTGTTCATCAGTGTTTAGTGTGTAGTGTTCATCAGTGTTTAGTGTGTAGTGTTCATCTGTGTTTAGTGTGTAGTGTTCATCAGTGTTTAGTGTGTAGTGTTCATCAGTGTTTAGTGTGTAGTGTTCATCAGTGTTTAGTGTGTAGTGTTCATCAGTGTTTAGTGTGTAGTGTTCATCTGTGTTTAGTGTGTAGTGTTCATCTGTGTTTAGTGTGTGGTGTTCATCTCTGTTTAGTGTGTAGTGTTCATCTGTGTGTAGTGTGTAATGTTTAGTGTGTAGTGTTCATCTGTGTTTAGTGTGTAGTGTTCATCTGTGTTTAGTGTGTAATGTTTAGTGTGTAGTGTTCATCTGTGTTTAGTGTGTAGTGTTCATCTGTGTGTAGTGTGTAATGTTTAGCGTGTAGTGTTCATCTGTGTTTAGTGTGTAGTGTTCATCTGTGTTTAGTGTGTGGTGTTCATCTGTGTTTAGTGTGTAATGTTTAGTGTGTAGTGTTCATCTGTGTTTAGTGTGTAGTGTTCATCTGTGTTTAGTGTGTGGTGTTCATCTGTGTTTAGTGTGTAATGTTTAGTGTGTAGTGTTCATCTGTGTTTAGTGTGTAGTGTTCATCTGTGTTTAGTGTGTGGTGTTCATCTGTGTTTAGTGTGTAATGTTTAGTGTGTAGTGTTCATCTGTGTTTAGTGTGTAGTGTTCATCTGTGTTTAGTGTGTAGTGTTCATCTGTGTTTAGTGTGTGGTGTTCATCTGTGTTTAGTGTGTAATGTTTAGTGTGTAGTGTTCATCTGTTTAGTGTGTAATGTTCATCTGTGTTTAGTGTGTAGTGTTCATCAGTGTTTAGTGTGTAGTGTTCATCAGTGTTTAGTGTTCATCAGTGTTTAGTGTGTAGTGTTCATCAGTGTTTAGTGTGTAGTGTTCATCTGTGTTTAGTGTGTGGTGTTCATCTGTGTTTAGTGTGTGGTGTTCATCTGTGTTTAGTGTGTGGTGTTCATCTGTGTTTAGTGTGTAATGTTTAGTGTGTAGTGTTCATCTGTGTTTAGTGTGTAATGTTCATCTGTGTTTAGTGTGTAGTGTTCATCAGTGTTTAGTGTGTAGTGTTCATCTGTGTTTAGTGTGTAGTGTTCATCAGTGTTTCGTGTAGTGTTCATCAGTGTTTAGTGTGTAGTGTTCATCAGTGTTTAGTGTGTAATGTGCATCAGTGTTTAGTGTGTAGTGTTCATCTGTGTTTAGCGTGTAGTGTTCATCTGTGTTTAGTGTGTAGTGTTCATCAGTGTTTAGTGTGTAGTGTTCATCAGTGTTTAGTGTGTGGTGTTCATCTGTGTTTAGTGTGTAGTGTTCATCTGTGTTTAGTGTGTAATGTTTAGTGTGTAGTGTTTATCTGTGTTTAGTGTGTAATGTTCATCTGTGTTTAGTGTGTAGTGTTCATCAGTGTTTAGTGTGTAGTGTTCATCAGTGTTTAGTGTGTAGTGTTCATCTGTGTTTCGTGTGTAGTGTTCATCAGTGTTTAGTGTGTAGTGTTCATCAGTGTTTAGTGTGTAGTGTTCATCAGTGTTTAGTGTGTAGTGTTCATCAGTGTTTAGTGTGTAGTGTTCATCAGTGTTTAGTGTGTAATGTGCATCAGTGTTTAGTGTGTAGTGTTCATCAGTGTTTAGTGTGTAGTGTTCATCAGTGTTTAGTGTGTAGTGTTCATCAGTGTTTAGTGTGTAATGTGCATCAGTGTTTAGTGTGTAGTGTTCATCTGTGTTTAGTGTGTAATGTTTAGTGTGTAGTGTTCATCTGTGTTTAGTGTGTAGTGTTCATCTGTGTTTAGTGTGTAGTGTTCATCTATGTTTAGTGTGTGGTGTTCATCTGTGTTTAGTGTGTGATGTTTAGTGTGTAGTGTTCATCTGTGTTTAGTGTGTAATGTTCATCTGTGTTTAGTGTGTAGTGTTCATCAGTGTTTAGTGTGCAGTGTTCATCAGTGTTTAGTGTGTAGTGTTCATCTGTGTTTAGTGTGTAGTGTTCATCAGTGTTTAGTGTGTAGTGTTCATCAGTGTTTAGTGTGTAGTGTTCATCAGTGTTTAGTGTGTAGTGTTCATCAGTGTTTAGTGTGTAGTGTTCATCAGTGTTTAGTGTGTAGTGTTCATCAGTGTTTAGTGTGTAGTGTTCATCTGTGTTTAGTGTGTAGTGTTCATCTGTGTTTAGTGTGTAATGTTTAGTGTGTAGTGTTCATCTGTGTTTAGTGTGTAATGTTCATCTGTGTTTAGTGTGTAGTGTTCATCAGTGTTTAGTGTGTAGTGTTCATCTGTGTTTAGTGTGTAGTGTTCATCAGTGTTTAGTGTGTAGTGTTCATCTGTGTTTAGTGTGTAGTGTTCATCTGTGCTTAGTGTGTAGTGTTCATCTGTGCTTAGTGTGTAGTGTTCATCTGTGTTTAGTGTGTAGTGTTCATCTGTGTTTAGTGTATTATGTTCATCTGTGTTTAGTGTGTAGTGTTCATCTGTGTTTAGTGTGTAGTGTTCATCTGTGTTTAGTGTGTAGTGTTCATCTGTGTTTAGTGTGTAGTGTTCATCTGTGTTTAGTGTGTGGTGTTCATCTGTGTTTAGTGTGTGGTGTTCATCTGTGTTTAGTGTGTGGTGTTTAGTGTGTAGTGTTCATCTGTGTTTAGTGTGTAGTGTTCATCTGTGTTTAGTGTGTAGTGTTCATCTATGTTTAGTGTGTGGTGTTCATCTGTGTTTAGTGTGTAATGTTTAGTGTTTAGTGTTCATCTGTGTTTAGTGTGTAGTGTTCATCTGTGTTTAGTGTGTAGTGTTCATCTGTGTTTAGTGTGTGGTGTTCATCTGTGTTTAGTGTGTAATGTTTAGTGTGTAGTGTTCATCTGTGTTTAGTGTGTAATGTTCATCTGTGTTTAGTGTGCAGTGTTCATCAGTGTTTAGTGTGCAGTGTTCATCAGTGTTTAGTGTGTAGTGTTCATCTGTGTTTAGTGTGTAGTGTTCATCAGTGTTTAGTGTGTAGTGTTCATCAGTTTTTAGTGTGTAGTGTTCATCAGTGTTTAGTGTGTAGTGTTCATCTGTGTTTAGTGTGTGGTGTTCATCTGTGTTTAGTGTGTAGTGTTCATCTGTGTTTAGTGTGTAATGTTTAGTGTGTAGTGTTCATCTATGTTTAGTGTGTGGTGTTCATCTGTGTTTAGTGTGTAATGTTTAGTGTTTAGTGTTCATCTGTGTTTAGTGTGTAGTGTTCATCTGTGTTTAGTGTGTAGTGTTCATCTGTGTTTAGTGTGTGGTGTTCATCTGTGTTTAGTGTGTAATGTTTAGTGTGTAGTGTTCATCTGTGTTTAGTGTGTAATGTTCATCTGTGTTTAGTGTGCAGTGTTCATCAGTGTTTAGTGTGCAGTGTTCATCAGTGTTTAGTGTGTAGTGTTCATCTGTGTTTAGTGTGTAGTGTTCATCAGTGTTTAGTGTGTAGTGTTCATCAGTTTTTAGTGTGTAGTGTTCATCAGTGTTTAGTGTGTAGTGTTCATCTGTGTTTAGTGTGTGGTGTTCATCTGTGTTTAGTGTGTAGTGTTCATCTGTGTTTAGTGTGTAATGTTTAGTGTGTAGTGTTCATCAGTGTTTAGTGTGTAGTGTTCATCAGTGTTTAGTGTGTAGTGTTCATCAGTGTTTAGTGTGTAGTGTTCATCAGTGTTTAGTGTGTAGTGTTCATCAGTGTTTAGTGTGTAGTGTTCATCTGTGTTTAGTGTGTAGTGTTCATCTGTGTTTAGTGTGTAGTGTTCATCTGTGTTTAGTGTGTAATGTTCATCTGTGTTTAGTGTGTAGTGTTCATCAGTGTTTAGTGTGTAGTGTTCATCTGTGTTTAGTGTGTAGTGTTCATCAGTGTTTAGTGTGTAGTGGTCATCAGTGTTTAGTGTGTAATGTGCATCAGTGTTTAGTGTGTAGTGTTCATCTGTGTTTAGTGTGTAGTGTTCATCTGTGTTTAGTGTGTAGTGTTCATCTGTGTTTAGTGTGTAGTGTTCATCTGTGTTTAGTGTGTAGTGTTCATCAGTGTTTAGTGTGTAGTGTTCATCTGTGTTTAGTGTGTAGTGTTCATCTGTGTTTAGTGTGTAGTGTTCATCTGTGTTTAGTGTGTAATGTTCATCAGTGTTTAGTGTGTAGTGTTCATCAGTGTTTAGTGTGTAGTGTTCATCAGTGTTTAGTGTGTAGTGTTCATCAGTGTTTAGTGTGTAGTGTTCATCAGTGTTTAGTGTGTAGTGTTCATCTGTGTTTAGTGTGTGGTGTTCATCTGTGTTTAGTGTGTGGTGTTCATCTGTGTTTAGCGTGTAGTGTTCATCTGTGTTTAGTGTGTAATGTTTAGTGTGTAGTGTTCATCTGTGTTTAGTGTGTAGTGTTCATCTGTGTTTAGTGTGTAGTGTTCATCTGTGTTTAGTGTGTAGTGTTCATCTGTGTTTAGTGTGTAGTGTTCATCTGTGTTTAGTGTGTAGTGTTCATCTGTGTTTAGTGTGTAGTGTTCATTGTGTTTAGTGTGTAGTGTTCATCTGTGTTTAGTGTGTAGTGTTCATCTGTGTTTAGTGTGTAGTGTTCATCTGTGTTTAGTGTGTAGTGTTCATCTGTGTTTAGTGTGTAGTGTTCATCTGTGTTTAGTGTGTAGTGTTCATCTGTTTAGTGTGTAGTGTTCATCTGTGTTTAGTGTGTAGTGTTCATCTGTGTTTAGTGTGTAGTGTTCATCTGTGTTTAGTGTGTAGTGTTCATCTGTGTTTAGTGTGTAGTGTTCATCTGTGTTTAGTGTGTAGTGTTCATCAGTTTTAAGTGTGTAGTGTTCATCAGTGTTTAGTGTGTAGTGTTCATCAGTGTTTAGTGTGTAGTGTTCATCTGTGTTTAGTGTGTAGTGTTCATCAGTGTTTAGTGTGTAGTGTTCATCTGTGTTTAGTGTGTAGTGTTCATCTGTGTTTAGTGTGTAGTGTTCATCTGTGTTTAGTGTGTGGTGTTCATCTGTGTTTAGTGTGTGGTGTTCATCTGTGTTTAGTGTGTAATGTTTAGTGTGTAGTGTTCATCTGTGTTTAGTGTGTAATGTTCATCAGTGTTTAGTGTGTAGTGTTCATCTGTGTTTAGTGTGTGGTGTTCATCTGTGTTTAGTGTGTAATGTTTAGTGTGTAGTGTTCATCTGTGTTTAGTGTGTAATGTTCATCTGTGTTTAGTGTGCAGTGTTCATCAGTGTTTAGTGTGCAGTGTTCATCAGTGTTTAGTGTGTAGTGTTCATCTGTGTTTAGTGTGTAGTGTTCATCAGTGTTTAGTGTGTAGTGTTCATCAGTGTTTAGTGTGTAGTGTTCATCAGTGTTTAGTGTGTGGTGTTCATCTGTGTTTAGTGTGTAGTGTTCATCTGTGTTTAGTGTGTAATGTTTAGTGTGTAGTGTTCATCTGTGTTTAGTGTGTAATGTTCATCTGTGTTTAGTGTGTAGTGTTCATCTGTGTTTAGTGTGTAGTGTTCATCAGTGTTTAGTGTGTAGTGGTCATCAGTGTTTAGTGTGTAATGTGCATCAGTGTTTAGTGTGTAGTGTTCATCTGTGTTTAGTGTGTAGTGTTCATCTGTGTTTAGTGTGTAGTGTTCATCTGTGTTTAGTGTGTAGTGTTCATCTGTGTTTAGTGTGTAGTGTTCATCAGTGTTTAGTGTGTAGTGTTCATCTGTGTTTAGTGTGTAGTGTTCATCTGTGTTTAGTGTGTAGTGTTCATCTGTGTTTAGTGTGTAATGTTCATCAGTGTTTAGTGTGTAGTGTTCATCAGTGTTTAGTGTGTAGTGTTCATCAGTGTTTAGTGTGTAGTGTTCATCAGTGTTTAGTGTGTAGTGTTCATCAGTGTTTAGTGTGTAGTGTTCATCTGTGTTTAGTGTGTGGTGTTCATCTGTGTTTAGTGTGTGGTGTTCATCTGTGTTTAGCGTGTAGTGTTCATCTGTGTTTAGTGTGTAATGTTTAGTGTGTAGTGTTCATCTGTGTTTAGTGTGTAGTGTTCATCTGTGTTTAGTGTGTAGTGTTCATCTGTGTTTAGTGTGTAGTGTTCATCTGTGTTTAGTGTGTAGTGTTCATCTGTGTTTAGTGTGTAGTGTTCATCTGTGTTTAGTGTGTAGTGTTCATTGTGTTTAGTGTGTAGTGTTCATCTGTGTTTAGTGTGTAGTGTTCATCTGTGTTTAGTGTGTAGTGTTCATCTGTGTTTAGTGTGTAGTGTTCATCTGTGTTTAGTGTGTAGTGTTCATCTGTGTTTAGTGTGTAGTGTTCATCTGTGTTTAGTGTGTAGTGTTCATCTGTGTTTAGTGTGTAGTGTTCATCTGTGTTTAGTGTGTAGTGTTCATCTGTGTTTAGTGTGTAGTGTTCATCAGTGTTTAGTGTGTAGTGTTCATCAGTGTTTAGTGTGTAGTGTTCATCTGTGTTTAGTGTGTAGTGTTCATCAGTGTTTAGTGTGTAGTGTTCATCTGTGTTTAGTGTGTAGTGTTCATCTGTGTTTAGTGTGTGGTGTTCATCTGTGTTTAGTGTGTGGTGTTCATCTGTGTTTAGTGTGTAATGTTTAGTGTGTAGTGTTCATCTGTGTTTAGTGTGTAGTGTTCATCTGTGTTTAGTGTGTAGTGTTCATCTGTGTTTAGTGTGTAATGTTCATCAGTGTTTAGTGTGTAGTGTTCATCAGTGTTTAGTGTGTAGTGTTCATCAGTGTTTAGTGTGTAGTGTTCATCAGTGTTTAGTGTGTAGTGTTCATCAGTGTTTAGTGTGTAGTGTTCATCTGTGTTTAGTGTGTGGTGTTCATCTGTGTTTAGTGTGTGGTGTTCATCTGTGTTTAGCGTGTAGTGTTCATCTGTGTTTAGTGTGTAATGTTTAGTGTGTAGTGTTCATCTGTGTTTAGTGTGTAGTGTTCATCTGTGTTTAGTGTGTAGTGTTCATCTGTGTTTAGTGTGTAGTGTTCATCTGTGTTTAGTGTGTAGTGTTCATCTGTGTTTAGTGTGTAGTGTTCATCTGTGTTTAGTGTGTAGTGTTCATTGTGTTTAGTGTGTAGTGTTCATCTGTGTTTAGTGTGTAGTGTTCATCTGTGTTTAGTGTGTAGTGTTCATCTGTGTTTAGTGTGTAGTGTTCATCTGTGTTTAGTGTGTAGTGTTCATCTGTGTTTAGTGTGTAGTGTTCATCTGTTTAGTGTGTAGTGTTCATCTGTGTTTAGTGTGTAGTGTTCATCTGTGTTTAGTGTGTAGTGTTCATCTGTGTTTAGTGTGTAGTGTTCATCTGTGTTTAGTGTGTAGTGTTCATCTGTGTTTAGTGTGTAGTGTTCATCAGTTTTAAGTGTGTAGTGTTCATCAGTGTTTAGTGTGTAGTGTTCATCAGTGTTTAGTGTGTAGTGTTCATCTGTGTTTAGTGTGTAGTGTTCATCAGTGTTTAGTGTGTAGTGTTCATCTGTGTTTAGTGTGTAGTGTTCATCTGTGTTTAGTGTGTAGTGTTCATCTGTGTTTAGTGTGTGGTGTTCATCTGTGTTTAGTGTGTGGTGTTCATCTGTGTTTAGTGTGTAATGTTTAGTGTGTAGTGTTCATCTGTGTTTAGTGTGTAATGTTCATCAGTGTTTAGTGTGTAGTGTTCATCTGTGTTTAGTGTGTGGTGTTCATCTGTGTTTAGTGTGTAATGTTTAGTGTGTAGTGTTCATCTGTGTTTAGTGTGTAATGTTCATCTGTGTTTAGTGTGCAGTGTTCATCAGTGTTTAGTGTGCAGTGTTCATCAGTGTTTAGTGTGTAGTGTTCATCTGTGTTTAGTGTGTAGTGTTCATCAGTGTTTAGTGTGTAGTGTTCATCAGTGTTTAGTGTGTAGTGTTCATCAGTGTTTAGTGTGTGGTGTTCATCTGTGTTTAGTGTGTAGTGTTCATCTGTGTTTAGTGTGTAATGTTTAGTGTGTAGTGTTCATCTGTGTTTAGTGTGTAATGTTCATCTGTGTTTAGTGTGTAGTGTTCATCTGTGTTTAGTGTGTAGTGTTCATCAGTGTTTAGTGTGTAGTGGTCATCAGTGTTTAGTGTGTAATGTGCATCAGTGTTTAGTGTGTAGTGTTCATCTGTGTTTAGTGTGTAGTGTTCATCTGTGTTTAGTGTGTAGTGTTCATCTGTGTTTAGTGTGTAGTGTTCATCTGTGTTTAGTGTGTAGTGTTCATCAGTGTTTAGTGTGTAGTGTTCATCTGTGTTTAGTGTGTAGTGTTCATCTGTGTTTAGTGTGTAGTGTTCATCTGTGTTTAGTGTGTAATGTTCATCAGTGTTTAGTGTGTAGTGTTCATCAGTGTTTAGTGTGTAGTGTTCATCAGTGTTTAGTGTGTAGTGTTCATCAGTGTTTAGTGTGTAGTGTTCATCAGTGTTTAGTGTGTAGTGTTCATCTGTGTTTAGTGTGTGGTGTTCATCTGTGTTTAGTGTGTGGTGTTCATCTGTGTTTAGCGTGTAGTGTTCATCTGTGTTTAGTGTGTAATGTTTAGTGTGTAGTGTTCATCTGTGTTTAGTGTGTAGTGTTCATCTGTGTTTAGTGTGTAGTGTTCATCTGTGTTTAGTGTGTAGTGTTCATCTGTGTTTAGTGTGTAGTGTTCATCTGTGTTTAGTGTGTAGTGTTCATCTGTGTTTAGTGTGTAGTGTTCATCTGTGTTTAGTGTGTAGTGTTCATTGTGTTTAGTGTGTAGTGTTCATCTGTGTTTAGTGTGTAGTGTTCATCTGTGTTTAGTGTGTAGTGTTCATCTGTGTTTAGTGTGTAGTGTTCATCTGTGTTTAGTGTGTAGTGTTCATCTGTGTTTAGTGTGTAGTGTTCATCTGTGTTTAGTGTGTAGTGTTCATCTGTGTTTAGTGTGTAGTGTTCATCTGTGTTTAGTGTGTAGTGTTCATCAGTGTTTAGTGTGTAGTGTTCATCAGTGTTTAGTGTGTAGTGTTCATCAGTGTTTAGTGTGTAGTGTTCATCTGTGTTTAGTGTGTAGTGTTCATCAGTGTTTAGTGTGTAGTGTTCATCTGTGTTTAGTGTGTAGTGTTCATCTGTGTTTAGTGTGTAGTGTTCATCTGTGTTTAGTGTGTGGTGTTCATCTGTGTTTAGTGTGTGGTGTTCATCTGTGTTTAGTGTGTAATGTTTAGTGTGTAGTGTTCATCTGTGTTTAGTGTGTAATGTTCATCAGTGTTTAGTGTGTAGTGTTCATCAGTGTTTAGTGTGTAGTGTTCATCAGTGTTTAGTGTGTAGTGTTCATCAGTGTTTAGTGTGTAGTGTTCATCAGTGTTTAGTGTGTAGTGTTCATCTGTGTTTAGTGTGTGGTGTTCATCTGTGTTTAGTGTGTGGTGTTCATCTGTGTTTAGCGTGTAGTGTTCATCTGTGTTTAGTGTGTAATGTTTAGTGTGTAGTGTTCATCTGTGTTTAGTGTGTAGTGTTCATCTGTGTTTAGTGTGTAGTGTTCATCTGTGTTTAGTGTGTAGTGTTCATCTGTGTTTAGTGTGTAGTGTTCATCTGTGTTTAGTGTGTAGTGTTCATCTGTGTTTAGTGTGTAGTGTTCATCTGTGTTTAGTGTGTAGTGTTCATCAGTGTTTAGTGTGTAGTGTTCATCAGTGTTTAGTGTGTAGTGTTCATCTGTGTTTAGTGTGTAGTGTTCATCAGTGTTTAGTGTGTAGTGTTCATCTGTGTTTAGTGTGTAGTGTTCATCTGTGTTTAGTGTGTAGTGTTCATCTGTGTTTAGTGTGTAGTGTTCATCTGTGTTTAGTGTGTAGTGTTCATCTGTGTTTAGTGTGTAGTGTTCATCTGTGTTTAGTGTGTAGTGTTCATCTGTGTTTAGTGTGTAGTGTTCATCAGTGTTTAGTGTGTAGTGTTCATCAGTGTTTAGTGTGTAGTGTTCATCAGTGTTTAGTGTGTAGTGTTCATCTGTGTTTAGTGTGTAGTGTTCATCAGTGTTTAGTGTGTAGTGTTCATCTGTGTTTAGTGTGTAGTGTTCATCTGTGTTTAGTGTGTAGTGTTCATCTGTGTTTAGTGTGTGGTGTTCATCTGTGTTTAGTGTGTGGTGTTCATCTGTGTTTAGTGTGTAATGTTTAGTGTGTAGTGTTCATCTGTGTTTAGTGTGTAATGTTCATCAGTGTTTAGTGTGTAGTGTTCATCAGTGTTTAGTGTGTAGTGTTCATCAGTGTTTAGTGTGTAGTGTTCATCAGTGTTTAGTGTGTAGTGTTCATCAGTGTTTAGTGTGTAGTGTTCATCTGTGTTTAGTGTGTAATGTTTAGTGTGTAGTGTTCATCTGTGTTTAGTGTGTAGTGTTCATCTGTGTTTAGTGTGTAGTGTTCATCTGTGTTTAGTGTGTAGTGTTCATCTGTGTTTAGTGTGTAGTGTTCATCTGTGTTTAGTGTGTAGTGTTCATCTGTGTTTAGTGTGTAGTGTTCATCAGTGTTTAGTGTGTAGTGTTCATCAGTGTTTAGTGTGTAGTGTTCATCTGTGTTTAGTGTGTAGTGTTCATCAGTGTTTAGTGTGTAGTGTTCATCTGTGTTTAGTGTGTAGTGTTCATCTGTGTTTAGTGTGTAGTGTTCATCTGTGTTTAGTGTGTAGTGTTCATCTGTGTTTAGTGTGTAGTGTTCATCTGTGTTTAGTGTGTAGTGTTCATCTGTGTTTAGTGTGTAGTGTTCATCTGTGTTTAGTGTGTAGTGTTGCTGTTTGATCATGAAAAGCTCCAGTTATTCTCTATATCAGTGTCAGTGTTTCTGAACTCCTGAAATGCCTCCATTGTATCTTGAGTTTCTTCCGGGAACGAACACGTCACAATATTCCTCATTATAATAATTAATGCGCAGAATAAAGGGGCGGGGCCTGGTTGAGTTAGTTAGTAGTGTGTTAAACTGGCGGTTATGGTAAGGGGCGGGACATTTCCCAAACACACTCGAAGTGCTCGACCAATCACAACACACTGCTCCAGCCGACCAATCAGAGCACAGTGTGCTTTTCAGAAGGAGGGGCTTCATAGAGACAGGAAGTAAACAGAGCGTTACTGACAGACTGGGAAGAGAGGAGCCGCAACAATGGAGAATATGAGGAAAATAATCAACATTCAAGCAGGAAAACCTGTTCTAGTAGAGCCTGAAACATCAAGACTTTGTCAAAGGCCCTTTGTAAAGTTTAATAAGTGCACATAAATGTAACAGCTCCATTTCTTTTCATATTTATCTGACAGCATCGACGGGGAAAACAAACTAACATATTTCTCCTCCAACAGTTTTTCTTAGCGAACATCTTATTTCATTCAGAATTTCTGGAAAAATGTTTTGTGAATTAACTAGACTTCAGAGAAAAATGAAACAATAATAACAAAAAAAATGTGACATATTCTTGCTGTACTATATTTTCTATATAGTAAATGAATGTAACATGTTTTTCTAATGATGTATATTGCATAACTGAAGAGGCAGAATAATGCCCTGATGATGACATCGCTCACTTTAATCAAAGCTTGAGATCTTTCCAAACACAAGTGTGAATCGTGTCCGTAACCGTTCCTCATCTCTGTTAACATTCATGTTATGTAATGCAAGTTTAAACACAGACGCAATAAAACTGGCTATGCGAATCTATCTCATATTTTATATGCATAAAGTTAATTATTAATAAAACGTCCACTTATATAGTAAGTTGCAGGCTTTCTCAGTCACTGTCTCAATTGGCACGGTTTGCTTTACTGGCCGTTTGTGATTGACAGACTGTGAGTTAATAAAATCAACCTCAGCTTTATTACGTTACTGATCAATAACCAATCCCTCTATGACTCGTTCTTCTGCTCGGGTTATGCAGACCATCACTGATCAATCACATTCAGATCAATACTATTGGCTTCCAATCAGAAACTGGTGGTCCGGAATATCAATGAGACGGCACGTCATAAAATGCTCAGGAAACCTTTTTATTTCGTGACTAAAGGCCATTTAAAATGATTGCATAAAGACAATAGACCAGTCAGGCTTCACTTATAAAGACGCATTTCTAGGAAAACATAATGAATAACTTCTACTGTAACAGTGTTTGTGTTTCCAGTGAGGACAGACTAATGACTTAGTGGAAATGTAGCGCATGACGACTAGTTAGGATGCAGTGTGTTAGAGACTTGTTTGTGTGCATGTAACATAAAAATCAACGAAAAACTGGTTGAAAACAACCAAATCAATATTTAACCCTCATCCTTCCCTCGCTGTTTGTGACACATCTTTCCCTCGCGGGTCAAAGTGACCCGAAGCCCTAAAACTGTACTTTTTTTCTTTTGTCCAGAAAACTTATTTTATTTCATTTTGATAATATTTTTTCTATTTTTCAATGCATTTTTTTTTTGATTTTTCGCTATTTTTTATTTCATTTACCTTTCAATTACTAGATTTGATCAACATATAAATAGTAATTTAAGCACATTTCTCACATTCTTTCAAATTAAATTCAAAATAACTCACAACTTCATGCGCAACCCTTTTAATTCAGCTCAAAATATCTTACATTGCGTATCTTTGCCGAACTCTTGTGGAAAATAATAATAAAACATGATTTTTCATGACTCTAGATGGCCTTATATCTCTATATGGAGTAAATGTTCCGCTGGGTCCTAAAGTCAGTTTCTTCAGTGTGCATTCAGATACACATGTAGACATTATAAAATAATTTTTTGGTAAAGTTTTAGTTTGAATTTTGAGCATTTTTAGGTTTTTTCTATGTGTACTGACGCATTCCTCACATTCCATTCAATCCTAAGGGAGTCAGATTGACCCGAGAGGGAAGGATTTGTTACTTTTTTTAAATTTCAAACACAAAAATCCATTTATTTTTTGTGTGTATTCGTGGTTTAGGTGTGACTAAAGTCCTGGGGTCCTGGACCGTCTGATGAAAATTTCAAAATGACCCGAGGGAAGTTGAATGGTTTGTGTGATCAATCTGAGAATAGGAAGCATGTCTAAAGCTGTAATAAATGCTTTACCTGTTCAACTTTGACGTCATAATCTCCTTGGACCTTCTTCCCACGAAAAATCTTTGCCCTGAAATACAAAAAAAAAAAAAGAAAAAAGAAGAAGATATAATTTCATGCATGCTTGTAGTGTTACGTCAGTTTATGCATAAACAATGCAACATCATTTCCATCCCTGCAGCTTTAATGACTGAAAAAACAATCAGACAAACAAACGGCTGGGAATGATAGATGTAAGTTTGTACATCTCTTGGACTCTCTCGGTTCGGTTGCTGTATGAGCGGTTCGAGAGAAAGCAATCTGACTGCACAACAGGGTCCAGAACACACGAGAAAAGAAGGAAAGATGGCTGAAGCTTTTATTCTCTTTACTCTGCAGAACAAGTGATACAGAGGGCCCTATCTTGCACCCGGCGCAAATGACTTTGACGCATGTATCATTCCTATTTTGCACCCGCGCAAAGCGGACTTTTCCCTCCACAGACACACGTCGGTTAACTAAGAAATACACTTGCGCTCCCCGGGGCGGTTCAGCGCAAAGAGGAGGCGTGTTCCGACGCAAACTTTCCCTCATGCTATTTTGCTGTTCTATAAAACAATTGCGCCACTGACCAGAAAAAAACTAGTCTAAAGTCAGTGGCGCTTTGCGCGTTGTTCATTATGCTATTTTAAGGGCGCTTGCTTGACCATAATGTATAGCGTGCACACCTCGCATACACTTTGATTCTCTCATCAACACAGATGCAGCAGTTTTTATTTTTGCAAATCATACATTATAACAAGGAAAAATATTACCACACGAGGGAAATCATTGTGGTGTCCATTTAGATGTGAAAAAATAGGCATAAATCTAGCTTATACATTTACCCAAATTTTTCAGGCAAATTGTAGTAATGACGGATCAGACCTGTTTGTCCAATACTGACAAGACACATATGTATATAAGGACATCTGACAAATTAGTTTGTCCGTCAAGAACCAGGAAAAAAAAATCTGAAGACTGCGAAATCACCTTTACCATAATGTAAGTACATTAAAAACCTTACTCTTTAACTTACCAGTTAAGTTAAGCTTTCTCATATTTTTTTGATTTGGGTGGGTTTGTCCCATCCCCAATGTCACTTCTCTTTCTTTTACGGCCCTGACGAGAACATTGATCTCCTCGGCTGTGAACCGATTCTGAAGCGCGCCTGGTAAATGCGCCATAATAATAACAATCCGCCATGCAACATGCGCACCTGCTCTTAAAGGGTATGTTGGATGACGCTCTGATTGGTTTATTTCACGTAACGCCCAAACCACACCTATGAATAATGAAGATATTTCAGACCAACCCCTTTTAAACTTGCGTCGGGCGCAAGACGCATTTATCCCGCCGGGAAAATAGCAACAGCGCCGGGATCCGCCCACAAAGTTTCTTGCGCTTTGCGCTTTGACACTTGCGTTTCAGATCGTTAAAATAGGGCCCAGAATCTCTTTCCAAGCATGTGTCCTTACTTTTGCAACTTTCAAGCTCATAATGCAATTTTGCATACGGTTAATGTGAAGAAATAACATGTTAACACAATCTCACTGCAGAATGTTCCCAAAAGCGTTTGCTCCACATCTGAGTGCTTTCCACTGCTCGACCCACACCAGAACTATGACGGATTATTCAATGCTGCCATCTAAAGGAAGGACTTATTATGTCATGTAATATTGCATTTCCTTTAGATGGCAGCATCTCCAATGCACATTTTTTTGTGCACAAAACAACTAAAGAAGAGAAATAAAGCTGTTAAACGTGTAGTGCAGTGAAGCCTGCTGAATGCACAGTTTGGGTGATTTTAATTCAGGCAGTGTTGAAGACTAAAATCCTATCAAACACAAAACTGAAGCAGATTGGAAACAATCATGCAAAAACAGCTGTGAGAATCTTTCCATATAATGACTGTGTATATACAGCGTACAATTTCTGAGTTAACATTGTTTTTTTTCTTCAGTGCATTAAAAGGGGAATGGGAGTGATGCAGTTTCTCTTCGTGAGATATAGTCCAGCAAAATACAGGACAATTAGTGGTCTTTACAAAAGCATGTATCACTGTTTCTAGTGCTATCACCTGGTTAATCACACAACAAAGCAGAAGTAACCTTCATAACACCCTAGCAACGGCAGAGAAAAACACTAAGCAACAGCCACTCACAGACGAGCACCACTCAAAACCATCACCAGCGAGAGTTATATATGTGCTCTTTTGTGTGTCAGCGGAAGCATCTATGAGTAAATAAAGAAATAAAGTGCCAGCTGTCAGTTACAACTACTCAAAATGCAAAATAATTCCTGGAGCTGCACCTTATTTTTCAACATGAAAACTATTTTGTACAGCTAAAATAACTGGAAGTGAATGACACCGGACGCCAGAAACATTCAATTTCAAAATGGCAGCATTAAAATGAACGTGGAATGGAATAATGTAATGAAGAAGAGCAGTTATAAAGAGCTGCAGTGATGCTGAAGGACTGATAAACGCAGCAGTTCTGGTTGAGCATCATGTATATGTGAATGTGTTCATGACCAGCGACTCTTCCTCAGTGCGTCTCCATCAGCAGCGAGGCTGCACTGTAAAAAATGTTGGGTCATTTCTAAAATCACTGGGTCATTTCTAGTAATAACCCGGCTGTTGGGTTAAATACGTATGCTGTATGTACACGTGTGTATTTTGAATTTATGTACACAATTATGTATATTTAAATTAAATTCTAGACTCTGTAATTTAAACATATATTTGTTGAGACGTATTTATTGTTTTATGCAAATAAACAATCTGTATTTGAAAACAAAGTGTATCTTATTTATTAAATTAATGTCATAAATAAAAAATAAATAGTTAACTTAACGGTTGGGTTACTTTTAACCCAATGCATTGTGTTAAAATAAACCACAGTTGGGAAGGTGCTATACCACCCTATCGTTGGGTTACTCGTTGGGTTATCTTTAACCCAACATTATTAAGAGAGTGGCAACATTCACAGCTCTGCTTCCATAGCTTTAGAAGTCTTTTAAATCAACACACTGGAAGAAACCAAAGGCACGTATACTTTGAGCAACATATAAAGATCTATAAGTTTTACTAAAATACAGACTGTCCCAGCACACAGAAATGTGTTCTAAGATCGTTCTACTAATGTTCCCATTGAGTTGTAAAACATTATTTCTGAATGTTCTCTGAACGTTAGGGATGCTCCGATTGATCGGACGCCGATCATGATCGGCCGATATTGCCTAAAAATAGATTGATCGGCGAACCCCAAAAGCGCCGATCAAAAAAGCCGATCACGTGACGTAAATTACTCGCGCGACTTTTTCCCACCTGCATGCGTGGCGCACGGGCACACAACAGCAGAGTGGAGCTTGGCATTGGCAACATGAGTTCTCCTTCACCGGAACGAATAGGGAGTTTCCCAACGGATTGAAGCGCGCGTCCGAGTGAAGTCCGTGCACCGCGCGAGCCACAACAGAACGCGGTATCTGCGCCACTGATCGCTGCGGCAACGAGCACTTTGATCACTTGATAAAAAAACAACCATTTCAGCGCTAGATCGCCTCTTATTTAACAAATGAACAAAATGAATGCTCTGAGTTAACTGGAGATGTTTTTATTTATTTATTTATAACTACATCAGATTCAGATTCAGATTATTTTATTTAATGCCATGTCAGCATTCAAAGCTATTTTCATGGCAAAAATTCAATTATAAAAATACAAATATCATATAAATACAATAAAATAAAACAAATATAAACAAGAAGTCATTTTATACAATATATATTTTAAAATGAACATATGATAAAAAATCCAAAACCTTTTCAGGCATAATCTCAAGAATATGTCCTTTAATGAAGTAACTTCATAAAAGAGCATTCTGCTCAACTACATCAGACGTTCATAATAATAACAGAAAAAAACTTGCCATAGTTTTGTCCTTTTATCAGTAGCCAGTTTTGGTGTAACAAGTTGTACATTTTGTTGCCAATTAGTAAATGTAGTGGGTGTATTAAGAGGCTACAATTTCCAAATATGCCTAAGTGTAACTTGATCCCCTCCCATTAGGCTGATCTGATGTGTGTTGGTCTGCCTGACCCCTCTTTGTTTGGAATAATTTAATGTTACTCTGCCTTATTTGGGAAAGCTGGCCTACAGTAGCCTTAAGACATCTCATTTTCTAAATACAATTAAATAAACACATTTCTACAAATGGTGCAAACTCTGCTAGATAAAAGATTCCCATTCCCCTGCCATTCTGTGATCGGCAATCGGCAGATCATGATTTTGGTGATCGGTAATCGGTGATCGGCCCCAAAAATGCTGATCGGAGCATCTCTACTGAACGTTCAAATCAACCAGTTTTTTAAATGTTTAAAAAAAAAAATAATAATAAAAAAAAAATTATTTTCTTGGTTATGTGAATGTTAAGGGAACATTGCATTGTATCATTCTGCAAACATAATTGGAATCTTACTTTTGAATGTTCTCTGAACATTCTGAAACAAGTAGTAACATTTACAAAATGTTAGACGAACATCCAACTAGAACATTTTTATATATATTTTTTTTTTATAAACAATATAGGCTAATGTTTTGAGAACATCATTAAAGACCAGATTACTGTGAACAAATATTATTTGAAGGTTACTGGAAGAGCGTTTGTTCATAACTTTGAGAGAATATTAGCCAAAAACTCAAATAAGCCTGGATAATTTGATCAGATATTACTATTTAAGGTTTATTTTAACGACAAGGCTGACACTAAATAAACTGGTGCATTTGTGCTCCAGATCTGAAAGATTCCTCAGATCATGTGTTGTTGAGGACATGTGTGCTGGCGCTATATTAGCAGATCAGGCTTATGATTTTTTACCGGACACGCCATGAAATAGGTGAAAAATTGTGAGTTTTACATGGGCAAATGATCTTTAGAAACGCTAAAAAATCTTGTTACTATTTGATCTCATTTAGATATTCATATCTAAATCCTCATAGGTTCGTCAGTCCACCCAAATGAACTACTAAAAACTACATCTGCAATGGATCATAATGTTTCCACAGAAAGATGTTCTTGTAGTGTCGTATGAAGAGTGAGCAGTGAAAGGCTCTGACAGCAGTTATGAATCACTCAGGTCGAGCTTCACACTGACGTGGATGCTTGATGGCGCGCTCAAGGAGTCCAGCTGAACATTTAGTAATTACGTCATTATTTTTCTGAGGCTAGCAGAGGAGAACTGAAGGAAGAAATGGAAAGGAAAGGTTCTCACATTTTCGTTTTGGTCCATTGCCAGTTCATCAGATTTGCAAGATCTCAGCTCAATGCCGTACTGAAATATTTTTGGATTATTCTTTCCAGAGAGCCGGTGATTAAAGAGAGCAGTCGAGCAGAACAAGCGTGATATGAATACACATGGATTATCTTTATCTGACTGATAGTAAGAGGAACTTGGAGGTCACTAGCTGAATCACTCCTCTGGTTATATAGTGTTGTGAAGATGATGCCGTTTTTTAGTCCAGCGTCAGAAATGAAAAAGCTCTGCAAAGTTTCAAAGTCCCTCCAAATCATAAGGGGCAGGACATTTCCCCAAATACGGTCGAAGTGCTCGACCAATCACAACACACTGCTCCAGCCGACCAATCAGAGCACAGTGTGCTTTTCAGAAGGAGGGGCTTCATAGAGACAGGAAGTAAACAGAGCGTTACTGACAGACTGGGAAGAGAGGAGCCGCAACAATGGAGAATATGAGGAAAATAATCAACATTCAAGCAGGAAAACCTGTTCTAGTAGAGCCTGAAACAACATCAAGACTGTAAAAGTGTCTGTTACTATACAGCGTATTTTAGCACAGCGAAGCCAATGTATTGAGGAGGTTTTATGATTAAACGTGTATGAAATGTGTCGAAAATCTAGTGATTTGACTAAGAAACCCTGCAGGAATAAAGACAGTGTCAAGCTTGTTTCAAGCTCCAGGACGTCCCTTAGCAAACCAGGATCCACCTCTGCATCGGGAAAGTGATTTCATGCCCTCCTCTGCGTCACTGCAGCTTACCAACCGCAGATACCAGAGGGAAACTCATAAGCGTGACTCCTTTGATCCTGCCATCATCTGTGTGTATGAATGAGAGGAGGGAAGTGTCCTAGTGAGCCGTGAATCTCATCTGTGCTCTGGGGGAAGCGTCAATATTACTGATTATGAGCCACATCATTATGGCTATTAACTCTATATAGAGGAGTCTGTCATCAGGCTTTGATTTGGAAAAAGCAACACAATCACAGTGACGTATTATAACACAAAGGCCACATACACACTGCAGCTGAATTAGGTTGTCACGAAAAAAATAGTCTATACTTGTCTACAGTGTGTATGGAACTGAACTAAACAATTAGTTGTTAATGAGATATTTTAACACATCAGAGACACGTCTCTCTTCTATAAATAGGCATTTCTAACACATTTTTTATAATAAAAGCACGAAATCGTGCTTTGGTAAATCTTTAAGTAAAGAAATTCATAAAGTGATTACTGCTGTGCTATTTGGAAATGTCTGAAGTTGAAGCTTTATTTCTCGTTAATTTAGCCACTGTATAAAATAAATACCTAGGGTTGTGTTTGTTCTCTTCTAAGAGTAAGCACTTTGAAAAGTAAGCAGATCTAGCAGTTTTTAAGGCCTTTCTGTATGCAGTAACACTGTCTTTCCACGAAATGCGAAATACCTCTAGTTTTGTTTTTCCTACCAGCTGCACTTCAATTTCTACATTTTCTTCATACTAAGTCATAATTATGAGATGAAAAAGTCAAAATTGATATATAAAGTCGAAACCATGCCTTAAAGTGGTGGTTCAGGATTTTGGACATCGGACCTCATTTCCAAGTTAGCCTGGGTGTTATTTATCAGTGGAGACAGTTTTCAAAAACTTTTATCTAGTCCTTCCAGTTACATAGTTCGCCAGTGCTAGGCTAGCATGAGTCAACGGTATCTGCTAGCCTGCCATTAAAAACAGTTTTACCCACTCCACAGTACACCAAAAGCAAATAATTATAACGCCAGACTATCAATGTAAATGTCTGTTGAGAGAATAATGTTAGAAATCGAACTACTCTTGCATCTGAATGATCGCATTACATTTACAGGAACTAGTTTCTCAGCAGCGGCGGAAGTTTACTTTGCTCCGGTTAGTAGTACTCCGCCGAAAAGAAAACACAGAACAGAAGCGCTCTACAGTCGGGACGTTTAATAGGTAGCTAGTAGTAGCCTTGAACAATGATATTGAAACATTCGATTGTAAACGAAGGAATTGGCAACATGGTGATTCGGTGTGCATTTCGAAATTGTAAATACAGCGGCAGGGAAATACACTCACGTGATTGTCATGTGGACCGGCTCTCTCGGTTGCCTAGGTAACTTAACATCACTCCGCCGCTGCTGTAGACTGTGCTAATAAATACAGTATAACTATTGCAATGCGATGAAAGGGTAGTTTGATTTCTTACATTATTGATTTCATACAACAGACATTTACATCGATAGTCTGGCGTTATAATTTATTTGCTTTTGGTGTATTGTGGAGTGGGTAAAACTGTTTTTAATGGCAGGCTAGCAGATACCGTTGACTCGCGCTAGCCTAGCACTGGCGAACTATGCAACTGGAAAGACTGGATGAACATTTTTGAAAACGGTCTCCGTTGAAAACACTCAGGCTAACTTGGAAATGAGGTCTGATGTCCAAAATCCTGAACCACCCCTTTAACAAATTTTAACCTCATAAATATGACTTAGGGCCAGATTTACTAATAGAGCGCAATCCCCAAAAAGTATGTGAAAAAAGCGTGATTTACTGACGACGCGCACATTAATGAACAGTTGCAGCCAGATCATTTCCATAATGACCAACACAATCTACTTAGTGCAACACAAACTAGCATCTGTTTTAAGACATGCTTATTTTGAGCGGTAAATAATGGTGCAAATACCAGTAAATTGATGATTGCAAACCTTTAATAATTTAAATACTCTCCTCTCATAAATACTGAAAGGGAAATTACTACAAATGCATAAGCAATCAGATCAGCCACAAAAACAACCCTGTCTACACTTTTCACTCTAATTTTTCACTGCGTGTCTTTAGTAAATCCTGACAGTAGTTTAATGCCAAAAGAGGGTTTGCGCAAGCTATTAGTAAATCTGGCCCTTAGAATGTCATAATTTCATCTATTTATGTCTTAATTATGATTTACAAAAGCATGATTTTTTCTTATGTGGTGGAAATGGACTGTATGTGTGCGGTGCAAGAAATCACAGGGAAAGAGGTACGAGCCTTGACTCATTCGTGTTGTCAGTTCTTGTTATAAAACACAGCGAACAAGAACAAGCCCATAATAAACTAAAATAAATCACTTTATATTGAAATTAAGACCAAGATATCATGACCCGCACATGAGCCTAGCCCAAACAACAAACCCAAAAACACTTAAATAAGGCAAAGCAAGGCAAGTTTATGTATAGAGCACATTTCATACACAATGGCAATTCAAAGTGCTTTACAGAAAGGAATTAAATTAATCACAAAATAAAAGCAGGGAAAATAAAAACAGTTATGAAAGAAATGAAAAGAGATATATGATACAGTTATCAAATTAATTTAAAGAGTAAAAAGATGATACATAGATAAACTTCTTATCTGGCAAATAACCAGTGTATCATCTTTTTCACATCTCCCAGTTTTAGATTTTCCCATGGTGATTACACAGTGTCTGTGGTGTTCTTTCTGCGCCTAAGAAATCTATTGGACGTCTCCGATGGACCCGATTTTTCCCTAAAATCGGACAGAAGGAGCTCTAGGACTGACTCACGGGGTAACCTCGGGTTCACGAACCCATCAGTCCAAACCTCAATAACCCATTTGTTCGGAAGCTCTAGGAATGTAGTGGATCCAGTCCGCACTCCACAGAACCTCGAGTTTAATCACGTCAAACTCACTCCTCCACCACCGACCCAGGCCATAAGCAGGGTTTACTCACTCCTTCACCACTGACCCAGACCATCAGCAGGGTTTACTCACTCCTCCACCACCGACCCAGGCCATAAGCAGGGTTTACTCATTCCTCCATCACTGTCCCAGGCCATCAGCAGGGTTTACTCACTCCTCCACCACCGACCCAGGCCATAAGCAGGGTTTACTCACTCCTCCACCACCGACCCAGGCCATCAGCAGGGTTTACTCACTCCTCCACCACCGACCCAGGCCATAAGCAGGGTTTACTCACTCCTCCATCACTGACCCAGGCCATCAGCAGGGTTTACTCACTCCTCCACCACTGACCCAGGCCATCAGCAGGGTTTACTCACTCCTCCATCACTGACCCAGGCCATCAGCAGGGTTTACTCGCTCCTCCACCACTGACCCAGGCCATCAGCAGGGTTTACTCACTCCTCCATCACTGACCCAGACCATCAGCAGGGTTTACTCACTCCTTCACCACTGACCCAGGCCATCAGCAGGGTTTACTCACTCCTCCACCACTGACCCAGGAAATCAGCAGGGTTTACTCACTCCTCCACCACTGACCCAGGCCATCAGCAGGGTTTACTCACTCCTTCACCACTGACCCAGACCATCAGCAGGGTTTACTCACTCCTCCACCACTGACCCAGACCATCATCAGGGTTTACTCACTCCTCCACCACTGACCCAGGCCATCAGCAGGGTTTACTCACTCCTCCATCACTGACCCAGGCCATCAGCAGGGTTTACTCACTCCTCCACCACTGACCCAGGCCATCAGCAGGGTTTACTCACTCCTCCACCACTGACCCAGACTACAGCAGGGTTTACTCACTCCTCCATCACTGACCCAGGCCATCAGCAGGGTTTACTCACTCCTTCACCACTGACCCAGGCCATCAGCAGGGTTTACTCACTCCTCCACCACTGACCCAGGCCATCAGCAGGGTTTACTCACTCCTCCACCACTGACCCAGGCCATCAGCAGGGTTTACTCACTCCTTCACCACTGACCCAGGCCATCAGCAGGGTTTACTCACTCCTTCACCACTGACCCAGACCATCAGCAGAGTTTACTCACTCCTTCACCACTGACCCAGGCCATCAGCAGGGTTTACTCACTCCTCCATCACTGACCCAGACCATCAGCAGGGTTTACTCACTCCTTCACCACTGACCCAGGCCATCAGCAGGGTTTACTCACTCCTCCACCACTGACCCAGGCCATCAGCAGGGTTTACTCACTCCTTCACCACTGACCCAGACCATCAGCAGGGTTTACTCACTCCTCCACCACTGACCCAGGCCATCAGCAGGGTTTACTCACTCCTTCACCACTGACCCAGGCCATCAGCAGGGTTTACTCACTTCTTCACCACTGACCCAGGCCATCAGCAGGGTTTACTCACTCCTCCATCACTGACCCAGACCATCAGCAGGGTTTACTCACTCCTTCACCACTGACCCAGGCCATCAGCAGGGTTTACTCACTCCTCCACCACTGACCCAGGCCATCAGCAGGGTTTACTCACTCCTTCACCACTGACCCAGACCATCAGCAGGGTTTACTCACTCCTTCACCACTGACCCAGGCCATCAGCAGGGTTTACTCACTCCTTCACCACTGACCCAGGCCATCAGCAGGGTTTACTCACTCCTTCACCACTGACCCAGACCATTAGCAGGGTTTACTCACTCCTCCACCACTGACCCAGGCCATCAGCAGGGTTTACTCACTCCTCCACAACTGACCCAGGCCATCAGCAGGGTTTTATCTCTCTTACCCAACCCTCAGTGCCAGTTGAGTTCAGTTTAGAATGAAAAGGAGGATGCAAAATAAAAAACAGTGTAATCAGTCGAACGTACAGTGGCACAGTACTCATTCATAAGTACTCAGTACTCATAATAAGACATGGCAACACTGCAAGAGCGATAAGCAAAATGGATATGGGATTTTTCATGTTTTATTCCATTAGGCGAAAAATATATACAGCAGTTTAATTGTTTACAACAGCACACTTCTCCTCAGCAAGCCGTTTCAGAACATTCACATCCATAATACAAACAACATTGTTACAAGCTTGAATATAATGAGAGCGGTGGTTTGCACAACTGCATATAGTAATAATAATGCATCAATAAGACATTTTTTAATTGAGTATTGTTCTGAAACAACACACCAATGCAAAGCAATTGATTTTGTTAAAGCTACTCCATTAGTTCTGTGTTTTTATGTTTTATTCATTTCGATCAATGTAGAGTATATAATTGCTCTGAGCAGCTTAAGTGCAGTCGAATCAGTGCTTCAGAAAGTACATCCAGTAACAGCCAATCAATGCTGTCGACAGCCAGCGTGTCTACAGTTCACCAGCCAACGAGCATTCAGACATTACACTGAGAGATTCAGAGCTCAGAACAAGAGCACAACATGCACTTTCTGTCTCGAACCACTGCAGAATCTATTATGAAGGTTTCAGGACAGTGCTATTAAAGGTGAAACCGTTAACAGTAAAGAGTTTCTTCAGGACAGACATGATCCAATTATGAGACAGCGAGAGTCTTCGTCATGCTCAGCTTCTGTTCACCGTTCTGCCCGCGGTCATGATGAGAGTGCTAGTGAATCCTACACTTCGTGTGTGTGTGTGTGTGTGTGTGTGTGTGTAATAATCTAGGGGAGAGTGGGGAACAACCTAATGCTTTTTGACTTTCTCAGTTTGAGTAAACCTATTTAGGGTTCAGGGTATTTTTTTTTTTCCCACATTAATTTCCCACATGTCTAGTACAGTTATGTGGTTTTGTTTCATTAATACAGTATTTACGCCGAAAGAATGGAAGTGAAATGTGAAAACATGCCCCATAGTACACTGTAGGATGACCATATGAGAGATTAAAATGTTATAAAAATATATACAAGACAAACTAAATATTTTGTCAATAAAATACAATTATTAACTTTTTCATTTAAAATAATGGCATTTTTTAATAATTAAAACTTTTTTTGAGTTTAACAACAAACACACTGCAAACAGATGTGGTAAAAACCACAATCACATCATCATCACACCCTTGCTCTAGTTTACTTCTTCTACTCATATAAAAAAAATCAATATCATGTCCAAAAATCAAATTCAGTAATTGAAACTCGACACTTTTTTCTGCACATACTTGAAACCAAAAATAAAGTTTCAGGATAAAAATTCTCATTGAATTTGTCACACATTTCTTGAACCAACACAAATAAAGATGTAAGCCTAAAACAGTACATAAAGCATGAAAGACAGTCTCTTTTTGAAGACCAGAGCTGTTATTAGAATCCAAAACAGAAATAAAAGAATTGACCGCAATGGCCCCATGCAGAATTCTCCATTGCAAATCTCCAGTCTTTTTTATAATGGTGGTTTATATAATTCAGGTTTTACATTTTTACTTAAAAACTGAACGCCATGGGGTATCAATTATTTTGTCAAGCATTTTTTTGTTAAGGATAAGAACATTTTATACAGGTCTTTTCCGTTACAGGAAAATAAAATCAACTGAAAGGAATTTTCCTTGTTTTAAAACTACACTGTGTAACTTTTTTAGTTTATTCTTAGCTAAAAACACTTAGTTCTTTCAAAAATATATGTGCTCATTAATGTATATTTACTTCGTTCAAGTAATAATGTATTCCCGTGAGTGTATAATATGCCATTGAAAATACATACGGGTGGGGGGTTCTAATGTCGATCGCCATGTTGCCCCTCCATCTTGAAAGTACATTAGCTAAAGAGGGACATACGGTTAATTAAAGCTTCGCCTTTCACTCATGGACGAGGTCGAACTGGAAGCCATGTTAATCTTGGACTACATTGGCCACCATAGGAGTTAAAACGAAATCGGAATTGAGAGGAACAGAAACTAATATTCACTGGATGGTCATATACCTTTTCACCGCTAGATGGGGGTAAAAATCACACAGTGTAGCTTTAATAAAATACCTGAACACTCTTCAAAATTCGGCTGAATTAGCAAACAGGGAAATGGGTCTTCGCTATCAGGGATACTGGTCCCTGAAAAAAAGTCCTCCAAGATCAAGTTCTTCAATTGTCAAGGTTTCCATTAGCTTGTTTAAAAACGAGTGATCGAGCGATTAGATCTTAGTCCCAATTTTTTGTAACGGCCTCTATGTCCTTAAAATGAGGTCCTGATAAAGACACTAATGGACTTAACACAACCACTCCTGAGTTCTGTAGCGCCTCGCTGAATCCCTGAAGAAAAGTGGAAGAAGAAATGTCCAGTCTTGCCTTCAGAATCAAAGGTTCTTCAATAGCCAGTAAATGGAATGGAAATTCTCCGTCTTTTGGATGTGAAAAAAACTCCAAACTTTAAAGAGGTTCTGATAAAAAGGAGAAAACTCTGAGAGCTTCAGACTTTTGGGGTCCATCAAAAAAAGGGATTTATCCAGGGCAAAACCTGCAACGGTTCGTAGTAAAGCGCAACTAATCGCCCTCCAGCTAACATTCACTAGCCCATCGAGAAGTAAACACTAACGCATTATTCATCCTGGAAGCGGATAAAACACCTGAGTGTCCAACCGCCCCCCCAACAGCCAAGCACCAGTCCTCTACGCTCCCCGCGGACGCCACCTTTACTGTCTCCTGAGTGAGCACAAACCCTCGCTGGGCCGACATGCTTCCTACACACGGCCCTAGATATAGTACAACAACAATAAGAAAACAAAAAGACCAGAACAAACAAAAAAACCAAGAAAAAAGCAGAGTAGAGAAATTGATAGAAAAAAAATCACTCACAGCACTCAGCACCAATCACGCCCAACACTCACACCGGAAGAGAGAGAGAGAGAGACAGAGAGAGAGACAGAGAGAGAGAGAGAGAGAGAGAATGCATGTAATCATCTGTCTCTACCACGCTTCTCAGCAGCATCTCTACAATAGTGTCGGGTTAGTGTGTGTGTGTGTGTGTGTGTGTGTGTAATTATCTGAAGCGCTGATTTCCTGAAGATGACTGGACGAGCTCTCTCTCAGACGGGCCGGACTCACACGACTGACTGACTGACTGGGCTTGAAATGTGCTGTATCTCAGAATTAGACACATGATGGTTAATTCAACTCTAAAGGCCTTCAGTTTGATGTACATAACCATGTTTCTTACACACTGCCGTTGTGCATTTGTATGATTGATAAGTGACGCGTGTTCTGGAACACTCATTAAATCAATGGGATCTCCAGCCAAAGCTGCAACACAAGCCTGCTTACAGGAGCTTTAGTAAAACTTTATAGCTCTAAATTTGCATGTAAGGCACGTTATTTCACATTTATCTATGTTCATTTGATGGTATAATACAGTAGCATGAGGTGCTTCTCTTTTTTTACTCCAGTGTAAATGCATGTTCTGTTTGACATTTACACAATTAAAGCAACAAGCAGCCAATAATATATGTGCATATTTAATCCAGCCAATCATAGCAAATGCCCGGTCACCTCTGACCCGCTGGTGCCGCTGTTAGACAGTGTTATTTGAGAAAAACTAGTGGTTTATACATTATTCAGTCTTATATTGTTGTTTTATATGTTTTGTTTTGTTTTTGTACCTCCTCAGAAAAAACCCTGGAAGATATTAGACGATTTATCTTCCTTCAGCTGCTTATGTAAACGTATTTCTGCAGAACTCCTGTGATGTGTCTGTTTCTACTCTGGCAATATAAAACATCACACCCATGAGCATCTGATCTGATCTGAGAGCTGTGGGATTTCAGTCATGACTACAGTCGATGCAGGAGATCAGTCAGACGGTCCTGATGGCAGGTTTCTCTCAGGCTCTCGGTTCCCGTGGCTACGGTCTCCATGGCGATTCCTCAATAGCTGCTCTATGTGATGGCCACCCATCGAATGTGGAGGTTATATGTGCACCTTACTGTGAGCTCAGGTCATCATGCAGTGACTTCAAATGGTGCTCTTAATATTTGCTGCCACATTATCCTCTGAAATCAAACACAATACATCTATAAATCACAGAGACCACTCAAACTGCGTTTTTCTTCTATAAACAATCAGTGAATGCATTCAGGGTTTATTTCCTGATGTAGTGCAACACTTGTGTTCAATAGTATTACACATTATAATCCTGAAGAGAGATTGGCCAATGAGGTAATTGAAGAGCGCAACCATTCCAATGAAGCAATGCAAATTAAGCTGCATATTTATACATTTGTGTAAATATTATTTTTTTGGCACTTTTTATCAATACATGTTTGTTTGATTTAGCTCAGGTGTTGCCACAGTCTACAGTAGTTTGTTTTAAATACCTTTTTAAACACTTAATATCAAAGTTTGTAATGTAATTTCTCTAAGAAACAGATGTTTTTGTTCAAGTCTATTAAAAAAAACAAGGCTACTACTTTTGCAGACTGTGATCCTATCTCTTCTTGTTTGCTTCAGGCAATTTGTATAAGATAAAATGGAGCAATAGGACTGCATATAATTTTTTTCATATTTTGAGAATCTATTCCAGATATCTAGATGAAAAACATCCAGCAGCTCCTTTTATTCTCAGTTGTGAATCTCTGTCCTCTCAATCCTCCCCAGCTCCACCTCCCCAGATCTGTCCTCTGAACCCTCCACCTCCCCAGCTCCACCTACCAAGATTTGTCCTCTGAACCCCTCCACCTCCCCAGCTCCACCTGCCCAGATCTGTCCTCTGAACCCTCCACCTCCCCAGCTCCACCTACCAAGATTTGTCCTCTGAACCCCTCCACCTCCCCAGCTCCACCTGCCCAGATCTGTCCTCTGAACCCTCCACCTCCCCAGCTCCACCTGCCCAGATCTGTCCTCTGAACCCCTCCACCTCCCCAGCTCCACCTGCCCAGATCTGTCCTCTGAACCCCTCCACCTCCCCAGCCGAGATCTGTCCTCTGAACCCTCCACCTCCCCAGCTCCACCTGCCCAGATCTGTCCTCTAAACCCCTCCACCTCCCCAGCTCCACCTGCCCAGATCTGTCCTCTAAACCCCTCCACCTCCCCAGCTCCACCTGCCCACATCTGTCCTCTGAACCCTCCACCTCCCCAACTCCACCTGCCCAGATCTGTCCTCTGAACCTCTCCACCTCCTCAGCTCCACCTGCCCAGATCTGTCCTCTGAACCCCTCCACCTCCCCAGCCCAGATCTGTCCTCTGAACCCTCCACCTCCCCAGATCGATCCTCTAAACCCCTCCACCTCCCCAGCTCCACCTGCCCACATCTGTCCTCTGAACCCTCCACCTCCCCAACTCCACCTGCCCAGATCTGTCCTCTGAACCCCTCCACCTCCCCAGCTCCACCTGCCCAGATCTGTCCTCTGAACCCCTCCACCTCCCCAGCTCCACCTGCCCAGATCTGTCCTCTGAACCCTCCACCTCCCCAGATCTGTCCTCTGTATCCTCCACCTCCCCAGCTATGTCAAGTCAAGTCAAATATATTTATATAGCGCTTTTCACAATACAGATTGTATCACAGCTGCTTCACAGTATCAATCAAAACAACTTAACAATGTTTGTTTATTACTGGAAAAAAGACATCTAAGTTTGGTAGAGCTGATCAATGGTGTGATTGGTTAATTAATTTGAAGATCCCCAACTGAGCAAGCCAAAGGCAACAGTGGCAAGGAACCGAAAAACTCCATCCAGTGACCTAATGGTGTCCTAACACCCCATCAGATGACCCAATGGAGAAAAAAAAAAACCTTGGGAGAACCCAGGCTCAGTCGGGGGCCAGTTCTCCTCTGGTGTTTATGAACTAGAGGCCGAATTTACAGTAACTAAGATAAAACATTTATATGAATGCCTGGCTAAATAGATGCGTCTTCAGTCTAGTTTTAAACTGGGAGAGTGAGTCTGAGCTACGAACAATATCAGGAAGGCTATTCCAGAGCTTCGGAGCTAAATGTGAAAATGCTCTGCCTCCTTTGGTGGATCTGGATATCCTAGGAATGACCAGAAGCCTTGAATTTAGTGATCTTAAAGAGCACGATGGATTGTAAGGCGATAGAAGATCCGTTAAATAGACTGGAGCTAAACCATTTAGAGCCATTTAGAGTCAAAAGCAATACCTTGTATTTAATACGGAACTTTATAGGTAACCAATGAAGTGATGATAAAATCGGTGTTATATGTCCTCTGAACCCTCCTCCTCCCCATCTCCACCTGCCCAGATCTGTCCACTGAACCCTCCATGTCCCCATCTCCACCTGCCCAGATCTGTCCTCTGAACCCCTCCACCTCCCCAGCTCCACCTGCTTAGATCTGTCCTCTGAACCCATCCACCTCCCCAGCTCCACCTGCCAGATCTGTCCTCTGAACCCTCTACCTCCCCAAATCTGTCCTCTGAATCCTCCACCTGCTCAGATCTGTCCTCTGAACCCCTCCACCTCCCCAGCTCCACCTGCCCAGATCTGTCTCTAAACCCCTCCACCCCCCAGCTCCACCTGCCCAGATCTGTGCTATGTACCCCTCCACCTCCCCAAATCTGTCCTCTGAATCCTCCACCTGCTCAGATCTGTCCTCTGAACCCCTCCACCTCCCCAGCTCCACCTGCCCAGATCTGTCTTCTAAACCCCTCCACCCCCCAGCTCCACCTGCCCAGATGTGTGCTCTGTACCCCTCCACCTCCCCAGCTCCACCTGTCCAGATCTGTCCTCTGAACCCCTCCACCTCCCCAGCTCCACCTATCCAGATCTGTCCTCTGAACCCCTCCACCTCCCCAGCTCCACCTGCCCAGATCTGTCCTCTGAACCCTCCACTTCCCCAGATCTGTCCTCTGAATCCTCCACCTCCCCATCTCCACCTCCCCAGATCTGTCCTCTGAACCCCTCCACCTCCCCATCTCCACCTGCCCAGATCTGTCCACTGAACCCTCCACCTCCCCATCTCCACCTGCCCAGATCTGTCCTCTGAACCCCTCCACCTCCCCAGCTCCACCTGCCCAGATCTGTCTTCTAAACCCCTCCACCCCCCAGCTCCACCTGCCCAGATCTGTACTCAGTACCCCGCCACCTCCCCAGCTCCACCTGTCCAGATCTGTCCTCTGAACCCCTCCACCTCCCCAGCTCCACCTGCCCAGATCTGTCCTCTGAACCCTCCACCTCCCCAGATCTGTCCTCTGAATCCTCCACCTCCCCATCTCCACCTCCCCAGATCTGTCCTCTGAACCCCTCCACCTCCCCATCTCCACCTGCCCAGATCTGTCCACTGAACCCTCCACCTCCCCATCTCCACCTGCCCAGATCTGTCCTCTGAACCCCTCCACCTCCCCAGCTCAGATCTGTCCTCTGAACCCCTCCACCTCCCCAGCTCCACCTGCCAGATCTGTCCTCTGGACACTCCACCTCCCCAGATCTGTCCTCTGAATCCTCCACCTGCTCAGATCTGTCCTCTGAACCCCTCCACCTCCCCAGCTCCACCTGCCCAGATCTGTCTTCTAAACCCCTCCACCCCCCAGCTCCACCTGCCCAGATCTGTACTCTGTACCCCTCCACCTCCCCAGCTCCACCTGCCCAGATCTGTACTCTGTACCCCTCCACCTCCCCAGCTCCACCTGCCCAGATCTGTACTCTGTACCCCTTCACCTCCCCAGCTCCACCTGCCCAGATCTGTCTTCTAAACGCCTCCACCTCCCCAGCTCCACCTGCTCAGATCTGTCCTCTGTACCCCTCCACCTCCCCAGCTCCACCTGCCCAGATCTTACATGCTCACAGAAGTGTGTCTTTGTATCTATTAGAAGTAGTGAGTCCATAATTGCTCTGCAGCAGCAACGTAGTAGATCTCGTCCTCTAAGACCATACACATTAACATTGCCATATTCAATAACATGCTAAAAATATTTAATTATTGATTAAATTATTATAAGCAGTTAAAATGTTGCTATTTTGTGCATATAAATACATTAATGCATATTTATCGTCACGTTGGGTCTGTTTAGTTGGTACTTTGATTTAGGGTATGTTTACACAACAACGATGAACTAAAAACGGAAGAGTTGTTCCTTCATTTCCTTCATTGTCAAAGTGACCCCAGTTCCCACGGATCCGTGAAAACCACTAAACACGTTGTATTCTGCTGCCAGCCCAGTACATGGTGATGTCACAGTGTAAAAAAAAACTACGCGCCTGTAGACTGAAAACGTAATACGCATGTCACCGTTTTCACAGATTTGTGCTTTTGAAGCTTACACAGAGTCGATAAAGGTATCGATTTTTAAAACTTGCACTTTGAAACCCGTTTTCAAAAGTTTGCGTTTGTCAGGCCCCCAAAATGCTGTTGTCGTGTAAATGAACGGCCAACACACATAAAAAAGTATTTTCTTTTTTAGTTGTGTTGCGTAAACACTACGAGCAGAACCTAAGTTTACTTGCTTGTTTTGTCCCTGTTCATTTATTACCTCGGTTACTCATTCGTTTATTAATTAGGCTCACCTGTTTCACATTTTCTATGTGTATAGCGCTTATTTTTCCGTTGTTGTATTTTGATAGTTTTGTTCACTCTTCTCCAGTGCACCGGCGTCTTGTTATATTGAGATTGATTTTTTTTTTAATCCTTACCTCGCCTCTCAATCACTGAACCTAACTATGACTTTATCTTTACATTTTCATTTAAAATGTAGAATCTAATGAATTACTGGCAAATGAGTGCCAAAAAGTTTGCATGCTCTTGGCACACACATAAGAACATTTTTACGGTTTCTGCCTTAATCAATCCCATTTTCTTCCTTAATCATGACACAGGGTAAAATCCATGCTATTTAGGATCAAATCCGATCATACCTGCCTTTTATAAATGAGGACCTTTTTTCACTTATTGCCCTCATGTTCAACAACCTTTGGTGATCTTGATCATTCAGTGAGCTGATGGAGGCACTTTATTTTACAGCCCTGTTCTGCATGTACGTACTATGTACTTATTCTAGCACTTACAATAATGGGTTATGACTAGGCACTAACCTTGAACCTATCCCTAAACCTAACGTTAACCCATACAGTTACCTTATATCCTTTCTTGGGTAACCACGCTGTAAGTGGTTCATCAAATAAAATGCATCCTGGCAGGCCAAACCACGAAGATATGGGCCAAACTGGTCCATAGCCCAACCCTAATGACACTTAGAAATATGCTGTAATGTGATATGGTTATTTTTCATGGGGAAATTTCGGTGACAGTTGAACCAGTCAGGCCTGTGTTATTTAAAGAGAGTCTTCTGTCTTTTTTATTTCTGGCATGAATCCCATAAGCCCTTGGAGACTGTTATAGGTAAAATGTAATTGTGCTACGAAGTCTAAGAAAAGAGACAATTACCATGACAGAAAGAAAGCTCAGGCACACTCTAATCAAATCACAGCATATTGAAATCCTACAGACAATCCAATTGCGGCACAAGTAAGCATATCCATCCCATGTCTGTAACTGAAATGTGAATTAGATCAACGCTTCACCGATCCTGACTTTCGAGAGGCTCAGACTGGCAGCTTTAATGCTAAAATACTCTTTGACATGACAGTCAGCTTGTTGCAGTCTATAAACATTGATTTGGTTTGCCTCTTTTTAATGGTTAAACATTCACTGATTCAATGATCAGCAGTGATATGTGGTTTCCTTTAGTTGTATATCACTGTTGGAGCTTCTGCCTGCATCGATCAGGATCTCTTTCAGGATTTATGACGTAACTGAGACCAGATTTCCTGCTATCCTAAGAGTTCAGTGTGCAGATAACTGTGAGTAACCCATTCATCTGTAGACTTCACCCAAATAGTGTACCAGTTTGACTGAACAATTGGTAGACTAAGGGAGTGTTTGGAAAACCTATTAGAAAACAGTCATTATGTTGACTTGACAAATCTTTTTATTATTTATATTCTCACACTAAACTGTTTCAAGATTCCGTTCTAGAGTGTTCAAGCTTGGGTCAGTCCAATATTTGGGATTGCTGTAGTTTTTTGTAGTGGATAATCAAATTAAATCCCACTCCATCCCTTTATCCATCTATACATAATGCATCAAGACCTTAACAACCAACCAGAACACCCCAGCAACATCCTAGAAACCAGGCAGAACACCCTAGCAACATCCTAGAAACCAGGCAAAACACCCTAGCAACATCCTAGAAACCAGGCAGAACACCCTAGCAACAGCCTAGAAACCAGGCAGAACACCCTAGCAGCATCCTAGAAACCAGGCAGAACACCCTAGCAACAGCCTAGAAACCAGGCAGAACACATAGCAACATCCTAGAAACCAGGCAGAACACCCTAGCAACAGCCTAGAAACCAGGCAGAACACCCTAGCAACAGCCTAGAAACCAAGCAGAACACCCTAGCAACAGCCTAGAAACCAGGCAGAACAGCCTAGAAACCAGGCAGAACACATAGCAACAGCCTAGAAACCAGGCAGAACACATAGCAACAGCCTAGAAACCAAGCAGAACACCCTAGCAACAGCCTAGAAACCAGGCAGAACACCCTAGCAACAGCCTAGAAACCAGGCAGAACACATAGCAACAGCCTAGAAACCAGGCAAAACACATAGCAACATCCTAGAACATTAGGAGCACCCACCTAGTAACCCAGAAACTTTGAATTTCATAATCTCAGCCTTAAAACTCATTATTTTCTCACTTTTCTTTCTTTCTGGAACTCATATGAATGTGTGTGTGTGTTAGATATTAGTTTTAGGTGTTAGAATAATCAATAAAGTCTTGTTTGTATTTTAAAGAGAAGTGTTCTTGTGTTATGCGTTTACGAATTTAATGTCTTAAACTGATGATCTCAGTTACCTTGCTAATAAAAAGTGTTTTCACTATAGTCTGGGTATTTATATCTGCTGCAGAGCTGATAGTTACGGCCCGTTCAAGTGAACGCTGGACGAGTCATTTGCTCGACCGTAAAATAAATGATTCTTTAAAAATCCCTATAATTAATTAATTCCCTCAGAGCTAAATTGACCTGTTACTCTTACAATTCAGACTGATGTATGCACAATTAAGATCTATTAATTGCTTGATATTGAGTCCTATTTAGTGGTCAGTGTCTATTGTTTTCTATTTGACTCTGTGAAGACATTTTTGCCAGGAAACACATTTCGTTGTGATGGAAAGAATGGGTTGCAAAAGCCCATGAATCAAAAGTCTGTTGACTGGAATATTACCAAAAAAAGCAAGCAGCTGCCCAGTGACTTTGCAGTCCTCTGGAGGGCAAGAGTTATGGACATTATACAAAGACACGATCTATGAAATACTGGCCCTGCGGAGCGGTTATAGAGCGTGACAGCATGAGCTGCTATTAGCTGCCTTTCATAACTACAGTCTAATATAGAGCAAAATCCTTCCATCTGTACGGCAGAATGACTCCACACTTCACCAGTTAAAGCCAATTATCAGCTTCGATAGACGACAAAACATAAAGACAGTTGAACAAACTGTTTTGACATTATCATGTCTTGTATCATCATTATAGCGGCATATGTATATAGTAAAGCGTATATTTCAGTAAGTGTTTTACGGTTTAAATTAAGATGCAAAGCCTATAATAACAGGTTGCTACTTACCTGTGTGTGTTCAGTAAACCCATCTTAGAATATGCTTCATAATGGTGGAAATGTTCAGTATTTATTGTCAGTCAAATTCTTAAGGTACAATACTGTGTGCATCGACACAGAAATTTACTTTTTTTTTTTAAATGCAAACTTGACATAAAATATGAATGGCTGTATATTAGCAGGTCACCACAGATAATCAAAGCAGTTCAACTAACCAGCAAATAATGAATGGAAAAGTCCCAGAGACTCTTGTGTGTGGAACTTAATTCAAAGTAGATCAAAAGACGCCTTACCAAAAGCCTTACTTCACAAATGTCCACTTAGAACTTCAAACGCTTTGGTTAGAAGTAAAAGGGAGGCAGCATGTGTCACGACTGGATGTGGTTTTGTTTTGCGTTCATGCTTTCATGTCTTTTATTCTGTAGTTTAGTTCCCGTTTCCTGTCATGTGTTTCTCTTGCCCTCGTGTGCTCTTGCCATGTGCTTTGTCTTTGTATCATGTTCTGATTGGTCATTCTGCTTATGTGTCCTGTTTTCTCATTGGTTCATTATTTGATTGTTCACAGGTGTTCCTTGTTAGTCATTAGTCTGTGTATAAACAGCCGGCATGTTTCATTGTTCCTTTGTCTAGCTTTGTTCATCTAACCGTTGTTGGAGAGTCTCATGCATCTAGTCTTGAAGAACCACACAGTATAATAGTTTCAGCCTACATTAATTTTGAACAAATCGGTCAAGTGAATCATTCCACGACTCATTCAGGAAAATCTAAAGACCTACAGGCATAACAATGTAACCGACTTAGTCACTATAACATCCTCACCAAAAACACACAGACTGACAGTTTGTCTGCAACAAACGCAAAGTGGAGTAATACAATATCAGCACTCTTGGAACGATGATCAACCAATAAGATTCGAGGAAACTGTGTAAAAATATATATTATGTGTGTCTGTACACATAGGATATTTAAGGATTGACATTGCTGATGGTGTAAGTTGGAGTGAATTACAAAGACTTGTAAAAGACTTGTGTTGACACACACAGGGTTTTGGAGATTTAATGACTCTTAATGCATGAAGACAACGCAGGACTTCTCATGAACTGATGAATTTTACTTACGATGTGATTATATGAAAATCTCTTCCACATTGATATGTAGTTCTAGTTGCCAACAGAAGTAAGTCATACAAAATCTGTGCAATAAATATCAATGTTCATTTGCATATAATTGATCAATTGCAGTCTTTTGATCACTTGAATTTGTTGCCTCGCAATTGTACAAAAACGTCTTGATTTTTATTTTATGGCGGAAACGAGCTTCCATTTCTGTTTTTTTATCTTCTGCCAGATGATGATAATAAGTCCAATCATTTACTGCAGTAAATTTACAACACACGTCTCATCAACAAGACAATAAGCAATAGTAATTATATGTATATTTGTATAAATACCACACTAATCTCTGTGTAGGGTTTATGAGTACATACAGCTGGTTCTGTATGGTTTCATTCATATCATACTGGATCCTGAGGACTCAAAGACAGAAAGTGAGATCTGACACTAAATCCAGCTTTAGGCTCAGATGATAATAAAGCTGATACGGGGAAATCCAGCGCCTCAGCAAAAGCTGCCATCAAAACTAATTATGATAGCAGAAGCAAAGATGATCAGTGGAGTGATGTTCAAAACTCAATCACTCAGCTCATACTGAACTGTTCAGTGCATTTCATTTATGAGTGAACATTAATAAAGTTAGCTTAAAAAAAAACTATACTTATAATATACCTTCAAAAGGTTTGGTAATATTATGAAATGTGAATATATAGTAAAGTGTAATTTATTCCTGTGATCAAAGCTGAATTTTCAGCATCATTACTCCAGTCTTCAGTGTCACATGATCCTTCAGAAATCACTATAATATGATGATTTGAAGCTCATGAAACCTTTCTCATTATTATCAGTGTTGAAGACAGTTCACGTTTTCGTGGAAACTGTGATGCATTTCATTTTTCAGGATTCTTTGATGAATAGAAAGTTCAGAAGAACAGTATTTATTTGAAATTAAATAATCGATGTGTGAGATCGTTTTACAAATAGTTTGTTTTGAAATGCCAAGCCTGTCTTCATTTATTCTCTGTTTCTCTCTCTCTCTCCGGTTTCATCTCAGAATGAATCCATAGTGAACATGCATTTCATATCATCAGCTAAGCTGTCTGACAACTATAGGAACAGAAGGAATTCATCAAGGTGCCAACAATATTCATCATATGCATTCAGATCTGTAATACTAATCCTCACTTGCGAGAGGTTTTCCACTCCTCAGCAGTTTATCTGCGAGTGTTTATAATCAGAGTAACACTGAAATCTGACGCGGATGCTCTTTACATGACTTACACCACATGTTGAGAAAGGTTACTGTCACTCATTCCCGTTCCGGAGAGCCGGATCTCTGCCGGATCACGAGTCCGGGACAAATGAGGCTGTACCAGATGATAAAACAGAGAAAGCTTTTGAAATTCATAGAATTTTGAAACATATTCTCACAAAAAAAATCTCACAAAAGACTGTCATTTCTCATCTAAAAAGTAATATAATTTTTTCGGCTCCTAAAAGAAAGTGATTCTGAACTGAAACGAGTCGTCAGTAATTCAGTCTCACTTCCTGCTGAATCTACATAGGTTTGTTACTCATTTGCATAATGCCAGCCTGTGGTCTTGATTGGCTGAGCAGCGTCTCTTAGCTCCGCCCTCAAACACTAGTGTATCTGAGACTGGAAGAGTTTGGTTCGTGTGGAGAAGACGCTGTTTTCTGCTGACAAAGCAAATCCACTTTGATGAGATTGATACGATAAAACCCACGCCATCGTTACTGTTCGTATCACTGTGTGTCAAGAGCTGAGATTCAGATATGATAATGAGCGTTTGCTTTCTGACCAATCAGAGCAGAGCAGCTCTCAGAGAGGCGGGGCTTAGATACTGAATCTTTGATGGAAGCGTTTCAGACACTGAGAGAAAACAGCTGATGCTGCAGTGGAGATTATGAGAAAATTAATGTGTTTTTGACCTTGGATGAATGTGAACCTGTTGGAGGAGACGCCAAAAGAACATTAGGAAAATTAAAAATACCATAATAGGGGCACTTTAATAGGACATAATTAATAAAACATCTTTATCATGCTACAATGTTTTCTATGGGTTTTATAACTTAACATTTGAACATCTGAATTTCTTAAATGTATAAATGTATAATTTTTTTAGGAATTAATTTTTTCATTGCACACACACTCTTAAAAAATTGTAATTTTTTGGCAAGATCCTTTTGAAAAGGATCTTTAGATTTTTAAAATGTTCTTATCATCACTAAGAAAAATGGTTCTTTTAAGAACCGATCAAAGGTTCTTTGGGAACCAGAGATGGTACTTTATGGCTTTAGGAACCTGTATTTTTAGAGTATTGGATGATTATGCCACATTCTTGACTTCAATTAATCTCCAGCCGTTGATTCTGACTGAGTTTACACAGAGCCGTAGTGCAGTTTCTCAATCTCTGAACTTTCATCAAACACACATTTATATTTCATGATTATTTGATAACCATTTAATTTCTGTCAGCTTCTGAAAAGAAGGAATGAAAATCAGATGTCCAACATTAGATAGCTTGTGTCCATTCCTGACAGTAATGAAAGCTTTTTGTACAAATTCTGAAGTGCTTGTTTTCTGACCTCTTATTTCTCAGGACGTTCCTTCTTTTTCTGCCCGTTTATTGCACCAGATGGGAAGAAATCATAAGTTTGATAATGCATACTATTACTGTTGCTCACGGTGTTGTTGTGGAGTGATGGAGCTGCTACTGAGTTACTAATATATATATATATATATATATATATATATATTACATTATTGTGAATCAACCTTTTTTTTTTTCTAAAGCCCATTCTGTTATTTCTAATGTTCATTTACAGAGAAGCATTTGCAGCAAAATTCACAAACACACAATCGGCATGTTTTTATTGTTCAGTGCTTTGTGTCTCAGTCAATACAGCAACACACACACATGCACGCACGTACGCGCACACACACACACGCACACTCTAATCACGGAAATGCAAATATAGGATTTCTTTACCTTTAACAGCAAAATGATTGACATGCTGTGAGATATACAGAAAATTTGATGAATTTGTCTATGCAAATAATTTCAATGCAGAATCTTGATTCTTGATTCATAATGGATTGTAGAAAGAATAATGCACAATCCTCTTTCCACACTGAGCTGGTGCTTTATTTTTAGCCACATGAAACCGTATAGATCCACGAAGCGTTTCTGCTGACAAACACACCGGGCTTGTGTGTGTGTGTGTGTGAGTGCGTGCGTGCGCGTGTGTGTGTCCGGACCGGAAAGACTTCAGGTTGTTTGTGTACTAAAGTGCACAGTGTGAGTTTGTGTTATTGCAGCTCGCCTTCTTCAGATAGCTATAGGAAAAGCTGTGAGCTCCTTCCACATCAGATGAACGACCATGCAAGCTAATTGAAGCATTATGGGTATTATTTAGTCCGATGGCTCAAGGGCGAGAGCACAACAAACAGTGTGATACACAGATGATGAGAACTCACACAGGCCCTGATCCATCAAACATGAAGATTATTAATAATACAGTATACCAGAGTTATAGATTTCAGATTAGACAGATCTTAGTTTAGCGCTTGTTGTGTATTGATGTGACGTCATCGACGGGATCACGTAAAAAGTGGAGATAAAGGATGGATGAAAGTTAAATCTGGTGTCTGTGTGGTTCGATCCGAAATTACTAGAAAGTATATAACATTGGCGACGAGGATGCTACATCAAGGACTCACTCGTTAGTTAAATCGGAAAGTGAGTTAGACGTGCCTCACGCCGACTAGTTTATCTCAGTTAACTGAAGTCTAGTGGAGATACAGCACGCGTTAAAGATGGACGGTACTGTTCCTAAGTTCAACTGCTACAGTGATCCAGCCACGTTGGGTCCGCGATGGACAAGATGGTTAAATGCATTCGAACTTTTTGCCGATGGAAAGGGTTTGATCCTGACTGACGATGCACCTGACGCTACAAAGCAAAGAAGGCGAGCCTTGCTCTTACATCACGCTGGGACAGATGTGCAGGATATTTTCTCCACACTCGCTGACACAGGAGGGCCAACTGGTTACGTGCAGGCAGTAACAGCACTGAACGCATACTTTGTGGCTCAGGTAAATACGGCGTTTGCAAGACAGTCGTTTTATCAGCTAAAGCAGAAAACGGGACAGACCGTGCAACAGTTTACCACATGTTTAAGGCAAGCGGCAAAAGATTGTGATTTTGGAGCTGATAAAGACAATCAAATTAGGGATGCTGTTCTGAGTCGGTGCAGCTCTGAATATGTGCGTAGGAAATTGCTGGAGGAAGGAACGGCTTTGACACTTGCTCGCACTCTAGAAATCGCAGCGCAGTGCGAACGTGTTGAACTGCAGATGGCGGCGTTGCACATTTCTCCAGACACTGAAGAGAAAGAGACGGTGGGTCTTGTGTCCAGAAAAGGAGTGAGAGATCAGAAAAAACGAATGCAATATAGTAAAAGAAGTGCTGATTCAAACAAATCCTGCTACAGATGCGGACAGACAGGTCATTTTGCAAAAGATTATAAATGTCCCGCACGTGGAAAATCATGCAGAAAGTGCAATGGACGAGATCATTTTGCAAAAATGTGTAAAACAAAGGAAAGTGTAAGACAGACAGTGAAAAGAGTTGAATCAGATGTGAAAAATCAAGACTTTGCATTTGTTGTAAGAGAAGAGAGCAACATGGACAGAATAACATTTTCAGTTGGAGGTGTCAGACTACCCATGTTAGTTGACTCAGGAGCAACAAGCAACATAGTGGATGAAGGAACGTGGGAAATGCTGAAAGAAAAAAAGATCAAGTGCAGCTCTGCCAAATCAGACAAAAAACTGTATGCATACTCAGCAAGTGAACCCTTACCAGTGAAAGGAATTTTCTGGTGTGAGGTCGGAATCGGAAAACGCGGCACAACAGCTGAGTTTACAGTTATTTGCGGGAGAGGGGAGCCACTGCTCGGAAAAGACACAGCAGTTAAATTAGGAGTGCTGAAGATTGGAGCTAATGTTGCTGTGGTGAGTGATGTGAACTCCATGATACGACAGAAGTACCCCAAATTGTTCTGTGGAGTAGGCAAACTAAACACAAAACAAATTAGTCTGCACATAGACAGCACAGTGATACCAGTTGCACAGCCCCTTAGACGTGTCCCATTCCACCTCAGAGAGGCTGTTGAGGAAAAAATAAATGAGCTGCTCCACATGGACATTATCGAAAAAGTCAATGGAGCAACCCCTTGGGTAAACCCAGTTGTCATTGTACCCAAAGCGAATGGGGAAATAAGGATGTGTTTGGACATGAGACAAGCAAACACTGCAATCATTCGTGGGCGGTTCCCGATCCCCACAGTGGATGAACTGTTGCAAGGTATGAATGGGTCAGTCGTTTTCAACAAACTAGACCTGAAATGGGGGTACCATCAGCTGGAATTGACCCCGGAATCAAGAGACATCACCACGTTCGCCGTTCACAATGGCATATATAGGTTCAAAAGACTGGTGTTTGGAGTGTCATCAGCAAGTGAGCAGTACCAGCACAAAATAGCCACTGTTCTAGCTGGCATTGAAGGAGTAGAGAACATATCAGACGACATCATCATCCATGCACCTGACAAAGAGGCTCATGAGAAAAGAATGCATGCAGTACTAAAGAGATTGGAAAGCTGCGGCTTGACTCTGAATGTAGAGAAGTGCCAGTTTAACATGGACAAATTGGTGTTTATGGGCATGCTGTTGTCAGTAAAAGGCATAGGCCCGACGGCAGAGAGGGTGAGAGCAGTTGTGGAGGCAAGAGAGCCTGAAAACGTCTCAGAGGTGAGAAGCTTTCTCGGTTTAGCTGGCTATAGTAGCCGCTTCATACCTCAGTTTGCGAGCATCTCAGAACCTCTGCGCAGACTAACAAAAAAAGACACCAAATTTCATTTCGGAACTGATCAGAAGAAAGCTTTCAAAACTCTCAAAGATAAGTTGGCTGAGGCCACAACACTGGCTTACTTTGACAAGGACGCACCAACTAAAGTCATTGCTGATGCTGGACCAAAGGGTGTTGGAGCAGTACTAGTTCAGGAGCAACGTGAAGTAATGGTTCCTGTCTGCTATGTGAGCAGGAGCTTGACAGAGTGCGAACAAAGGTATTCGCAAACAGAGCGCGAAGCACTTGCTCTGGTCTGGGTATGTGAACGATTGCACCCTTACGTTTATGGTCGGAAGTTTGATCTCGTCACAGACCACAAAGCATTGGAAGCAATTTATAGCCCTCGCTCAAAACCATGCGCACGAATCGAAAGGTGGGTCTTGAGATTACAGCCTTATGATTTCCGGGTGATTCACATACCTGGAACACACAACATCGCAGATCCTCTGTCACGTCTGCTGGGCCCATCAGCCAAAGGTGAGATGCACACACATAAAGCAGAGGAATATGTGCGGTTTATAGCAGTTTGTGCCACACCCAGCGCCCTGACCACCAAGGAAGTCGAGCAGATCTCAGCAAATGATGTGGAATTACAGAGACTGAGGACTGCTATTCAAACAGGTTGTTTTGATGACTGTCCTGCACACAGACATATTGCAGGTGAGCTATGTGTCATTGGCCAAATAATACTCAGAGGAACAAGAATTGTTTTGCCACAGTCGCTGCGAGGAAGAGCATTACAGTTGGCACATGAGGGTCATCTTGGTGTGGTAGGAACAAAACAACACCTGAGAACAAAGGTTTGGTGGCCCGGAATGGACAGGGCCGCAGAAAGACTTGTGAGGACATGTCATGGTTGTCAGTTGGTAGCGAAACCAGATGTTCCTGAACCGCTGTCGCCCACAGTGATGCCTGAAGGGCCATGGCAAAATTTAGCCACAGATTTACTTGGTCCTTTACCGGATGGACATTCGATTCTGGTTGTTGTCGACTATTACAGCAGGTACTATGAATATGCAATCCTCAAGTCAACAACAGCAGAAAAAGTGATTGACCGTTTGGAAGACATTTTCAGTCGGCACGGACTTCCCTTAACAATCAGGTCAGATTGTGGCCCACAATTCAAATCCAGTCAGTTCCAGGCTTTTTGTCAGGAGAACGGAATACACCATATCAGAACAACTCCAAAGTGGGCGCAAGCAAATGGAGAAGTGGAAAGACAAAACGCATCACTGATGAAACGAGTACGGATTGCCCATGCTGAGGGCCAGGATTGGAAAAGAGAGCTACGTAAATATGTGACTGTCTACAGGTCCATACAACACGCCACAACGGGCAAAAGCCCAGCGGAACTTCTTTTTCAGAGGAAGATCAGAGGGAAGTTACCAGACATCACAACTCCACATAGTGACCTTGAAGCTCGAGACAAAGACGCGGAGCAGAAAGGAAAAGCCAAGATATACACAGACCAGAGACGAGGCGCTAAGACATCAGGCATAGCGGTTGGAGATCAAGTGCTTGTGAAACAGGATAAAACAGACAAATTCACAACAACATTTCACAGCACTCCTCACAAGGTAGTACGCAGAGAAGGTAACAGCGTTGTTGTTCAGTCACCCACTGGAGCAAAGTATGCGCGGAATACGACATTTGTCAAGAAGTCTTTTTTTTTTTGGTCTGCGGAAACACCAACATTGGATGGCGAAATGATATGTGCTCAGGAGCCAAGTAATGATAAGGAGCAAAAGGGAAGTGCAGAGGATTGCAAAGGGAACTGTGAAACATTTCAGAGAGAGGAACAGATTCCTAAACCTTGCAGACCCCAGAGACAAATCAAATTGCCTGAAAGGTTTAGAGACTATGTTGTTGAGTGACTGATAAAGGTTAGGCTATGTAAGAAGGAAAAACAAGTAAAAATCAGATTAAGAGTTATGTTGTGGTGCGATGCATCTGTTCAGAAAGCATTGCTGATGTTCTATCAAGATGTACAGTATTACTTTGTACTTTGAATGTTCTGAACGGTCTTAATCTGTAAGAAAATGTGAATGTTTAATTTGGATAAGTTCATATTCAAGTAGAGGGGGGATGTTGTATATTGATGTGACGTCATCGACGGGATCACGTAAAAAGTGGAGATAAAGGATGGATGAAAGTTAAATCTGGTGTCTGTGTGGTTCGATCCGAAATTACTAGAAAGTATATAACAGCGCTCATCAAGCTGGTTTCGCTTCAGAGCAAAGAAACATTAGACAAACTGTTTTTAAATTCACCATATAGTCAAAATGGACAATTATTGGGGGTTTTTAATGGAATATTGCAGTGTTTATTATACATGATTTATGAATGAATGAAGACAAACATGCATTTTTTTAATGCATTCTTAGCTAGAAGTATGGTTTTATATTTTTTATTGTTTGGAAAAGATGAAGTCCCGCGAGTGACATGAGGCTAGATGCTAACTTCATTTACTGTTCAAATAAAGAACGTTTTAAAGAATGTTTGACTTATTTGAACTCAAATTCAAAATAGACATTACTGAATGCATGTGTCACAGTACTGGTGTGGCTGAAGAAGACTCACAGGCAAGAGATCCACTTGAAACAGTTTACTTGGAAATAGGAACAGACAAGCAGGCTGGGAGACAGGTAGGCACACACACTAACATTACCATCTAGGATGCATGAAGCTGACAACTAGATTAACGACTAGATTTACGACTAACAATCGACAAAGGAAGGCTAGACAGGAGGGAACTAAATACAAGTACAATCAGAGTGAAGACAGGTGATACAGATCATGAGGACGCTAAACAGGAGAATGATTAAGGGAGTGAGTTCAGGTGAGGAGAACAGGAGGATTCTGGGGAGTGTAGTTCGGACGCAGACAGGCAGGTGACGACGAGTACTCTGACATTACCCCCCCCTCCCCCTAGGCACGTCCCGCGCCGTACAATACAGAATACGGGAGGGAGGGTGGGCATCCTGAAGTCCGTGCCAGGAAGGAGGACCGGGTACAGCAAGCCGGACTCCAGGAAGGTACAGACGGCCATGGCGGAGCAGGCCAAGGGCGTGGCCGGGGCGGAGCAGGACCAGGGAGCGGCCAGGGCGGAGCAGGGCATGGACGAGGCGGAGCAGGACCTTGGCGTGGCCAGGGCGGAGCAGGACATGGGCGTGGCGGAGCAGGTGAACCCTCGGGCGTCCAGGGCGGAGCTGTAGGGCCCTCGGGCTTCCAGGGCAGAGCAGGCTGTGGAACTGACCACGGTGGAGCAGTAGGACCCTCAGGCGGCCGCGGCGGTGACGACCCTTCGGGCGGCCCCGGCGGTGAGGATCCTTCGGGTGGCTGTGGACCCTTAGTTTCCCACGGCGAGGGCTTTGGAGTAGGTGATCCCTCGGGCGTCCAGGGCGGAGCTGTAGGGCCCTCGGGCGTCCAGGGCGGAGCAGGCTGTGGAACTGACCACGGTGGAGCAGTAGGACCCTCAGGCGGCCGCGGCAGTGATGACCCTTCGGGCGGCCACGGCGGTGAGGATCCTTCAGGTGGCCACGGTGGTGAGGATCTTTTGGGCGGCCGTGGACCCTTAGGCGCCCACGGCGAGGGCATTGGGCCCCCCCCCCCCAAAATTTTAATGGGAAAAATAACAGGGTCAATACAAAGTTCAGGGCTGGATTGAACCAGTGGTGGCGGAGTCTCTGAATTGGAAGGAACCACCGAGGAAAGGGTCTCTGGGCTGTACGAAAACAGCGGTGGAAGGGGCTCTGTGCTGCACGGCGTCAGCGGTGAGGGCTCTGGGCTGAACGCCGTCAGTAGTGAGGGCTCGGGGCTGCACGGCATCAGTGGCGAGGGCTCTGGGCTGAAAGGCGTCAGCAGTGAGGGCTCGGGGCTAGGATCAACGGGCTCAGGCACAGGAACAACGGGCTCTGGCGTAGGATCAATAGGCTCAGTGCTGGATGGAACCAGCGGTGAAGGCGGTATACTGGACGGGGCCAGTGGTGAAAGCTCTGTGAAAACGTCTATTAAATCAGTGCGGAACAGGGACTGAGGTGAAGTCTCTGTGCTGGACGGGACCAGCGGTGAAGGCTCAGCGCTGGGCGGAACCAGCGGTGAAAGCTCTGTGAAAACGTCTATTAAATCAGTGCGGAACAGGGACTGAGGTGAAGTCTCTGTGCTGGACGTGACCAGCGGTGAAGGCTCTGTGCTGGATGGGATCAGCGGGGGAAGATCAGCGAAAACATCTATTATATCAGTGCTAAACAGGAACTGTGGTGACGAGGGCCTTGAGCTGGACGGAGCCAGCAGAGACGAGGGCTTCGAGCTGGGCGGAACCAGCGGAGAAGAGGGCTTTGAGCTGGGCGGAACCAGCGGAGACAAGGGCTTCGAGCTGGGCGGAACCAGCGGAGACGAGGGCTTTGAGCTGGGCGGAACCAGCGGAGAAGAGGGCTTTGAGCTGGGCGGAAGCAGCGGAGAAGAGGGCTTAGAGCTGGGCGGAAGTGTTCCGGATTTGGGGTCGACGCTCTCCAGACACCGGAGAACGGTTTCCCTCCAATTCAAACCGGTGGTGTCTGGGAGGTCGATCCGGTGATGAAGCGTGGCTCCGATCCGGAACAGGACACACAACCTTTCGTCGTTGAGGGTGCTGTGGAGGGCGATCCGGAGGAACCCCTCGACGAAAGAAAGGAAGTGGTGGCATCTTTCAGCCAGGGCGATAATTATTACCCCATCGTCCATCTTGGGGTGGTCGATTGTTCTGTCACGGTACTGGTGTGGCTGAAGAAGACTCACAGGCAAGAGATCTACTTGAAACAGTTTACTTGGAAATAGGAACAGACAAGCAGGCTGGGAGACAGGTAGGCACACACACTAACATTACCATCTAGGATGCATGAAGCTGACAACTAGATTAACGACTAGATTTACGACTAACAATCGACAAAGGAAGGCTAGACAGGAGGGAACTAAATACAAGTACAATCAGAGTGAAGACAGGTGATACAGATCATGAGGACGCTAAACAGGAGAATGATTAAGGGAGTGAGTTCAGGTGAGGAGAACAGGAGGATTCTGGGGAGTGTAGTTCGGACGCAGACAGGCAGGTGACGACGAGTACTCTGACAGCATGATTTCTATGATACACTGCAAAAAAGGATTTTCTTCTTCTGTACAAATATAAAACATTCTTAAATCAAGATACATTTACTGGAAAATGGACTGAATATATTAAGTCTTGCTTTCTGAAAAAAATGGTTTAAATGAAGTGAGTTTGTGCTTAAAAGAAGAAGAAATATCTGTCAGTGAAGTCAGAAAAATAATCTTGTTTTCCCTTTGAATTAAGTTTATTTTTCTGATCCTACTGGCAGATATTTGTTCTTGCTTTAATCATAAACTCACTTATTTTTTTTTTTTTTTTCAGAAAGCAAGACTTATATATCTTCAGACATTTTGCTTCTCCAGTAAATGTATTTTGATTTAAGGATTTTTTATAATTGTGCTGGAAAACAAGACAGAAACACTGAGGAAGAACATCAGGTTTTTTGCAGAGTAACATTTTAAAAATATTTTTGTGCTAGACACAATTTGAAGACAACTAATATATATGTGGGAATTTAAAATGGACACTTGACAAAAGGATGTTTCTCTTTGCTGGAATGTAAGAATATTAGCTTAAACAGACTACCCTGAGTTTTTCTCTCTCCGATTTTCACTCAGAAATTGCTAGTAAAACAATCATTAATAATTACAAAAAAGAGTAAGTAAGCATGAACTTTTGTAAGTAGAAAGATTGAAATAGTAATTTCTTGTAATGCCTCTTCACAATGACTCAGCTGTGATTGGATAACTGGAGTAACCAGTGGACCAATGGCGTCGCAGCATCTCTAATGTTGGTTTGGTGTTTCTGAAAGTCAAAGTGTGTGATCACAATGATTTGGTTTAATTCCCTCCAGAAGCGTCTCACACACACGAGTGTGTTCCCGAACACCAGTATCCGAACGCTAGAGAACATGACAGCGTTAATTGTGTTTCGTCTGACACTCTGAGACACTCGTTTATGATGGAGGGAAAAAGAGCCCGATCGCAGAAACTTTTGCACCAATTTCTTAATTTTCTCTCTTGAACACATGTGATGGGAACGCTGCTTTATTCACAAATGTTTTGTTTAATATTCCAATTTTATGCACAAGTTAAAGGCCCACTGAAATGCCTTGGAACGTGCAGCTTTAAAGGTTCTCTAAGCGATCCTGGGTGACGTCACTTCTTGTTGACGTTCAAACTATTGTCAAACAAAACGGAGGCTAGCTAGACCCTCCCTCCTCCACATCTCGTCTCCTCCCCCTCCCTTCCGTGCTATTCCGTCAATTTAGAACAAAATAAAAGAATTTAACGTTACCCACCTGTCCAGCAAAAACAGAGCAAGCTGAATGTCGGACTGGAAGCCCTTCTGCCGGCGGAGTTCTCGCCATCTTTAGAATGCTTTACCGATGTAAATTCGGTACTTCGCGCGTTCTTTATCCTTTTCCCTCTTCTTTGTAAGTTTATCATCGGAACGTCGTCTCTTTGGTCGTGTGTCGGCCATTATTCAAACTTCCCTCTTGATGCTTCTCTCTCCTTCACACACCCCCTTCATGTGCACGCGCACTAACCCCCCAGACCCACCCTCAAATACTTCTTGCCAGTGATTGGCTGGAACACAGTTTGTTATGTTTCGTGGTGCGGTAAGCCAAGTTTGTTTTTGTTGCCGTTTGTGGAGCCTGTGGTGTCTACAGAGACCATGGTTTTTTACAGTGTGTTCAGGGGGCAAGCAGCTAGCGGATAGTGAGGAGATGTTTGCTGTATGTGACAAAAAATATTTTGGCCTGACATCACTTAGAGCACCTTTAATTTCCACTGAAACAGGAAGTTAAGGCGGGACATATTGAATGACTCCTCCCCCTTTTCAAATAGCCAATAGCGTTTAGTTTCCCTCACAGACTGACAGCACTATGGAAGTGAACCCGAGCGCTGATGATACGCTGGATTTAATAGTAGAGATGTGAATATACTCTAGCCATTTCATTCTTAACCAATGTACAGTTGGAAGCAACCGAACACACACACATATATTGCTCTGTGTCTGTCAGCGGTCGCTTCGACCAGGTGGTGTTTATAGCAGAGGGGGCGGAGCTTCAGATTCCTGAGAGCATTTGATTGGACAGAAGATGTGATGAGAAGCTGAAGTCCGCGGTGATGTCATAAAATCCCCGATCTATTTTAGCGGTGAGAGTGAGAGACTGTACGTTCTGAATACTTATATCTCCTAAATGCGAATTTTGTCGTTGTTTTGGAACACACAAGCTTATTCATAACTTAATTAAGGCTAACATGTTCATACTAAAACTTTAAATTCGCAACTTAGAATGGAAACAGTTGTTAAGAGCTAAACAGTATTTATTTGTCAGTATTAATCCTCAAACATCTGTTGCAGTTTCTGACCTGTTATTACAATTACTGTTAAGTTTCCCGGCAATAAGTGGTTTCATTTACTGCAATCCGTTAATATCCTCCCAATTAGGAATCATTAAAAATTTGAAAAAATAATATTTTTTGATAAACAGAAAATAAATCTGGGCAATGTTTTATTATTCATAATGTTTTTTGATTAAATGATGTAAAGTAATTTTGGTGCAAGGCAATCCTGAGAGGAAAATCACTTTAAGACTATTAAAAAGTCCAGAGTTTCTAATAATTGCAGCAGTTTTTCATCTGTCAAAGCTGTGAAGGAAAATGTTCAGTAAAAGCTCATTAGTGTTGAGGGAAATAAAAGCTCTTGAGCCTTCAGTCATTAATCTACTTCATCAATGAGCATCAACAGGCTCATTAAAGCAAACGAGCACAGGACAAATTATAGAAGACATCTTTGTTTTATTAGCAAACGCGCAGACGTTTCCCCTGAGGCTGGAGGACTAGCCACTTATTACATTTAATATTAATCTGTATTACTGCAGTTTAAGATGGTCATGTAGTTCCAGTTTAGGACTTTTCTAATGAAATTAATTCATTAATTTCAGTGTAATTATAGGCAGTGGGTTATGTGTATAATAAATTAAAACTAATTCGACATTATCAAAATTAAATTATCCATCATCAAATGTCCCAAATGTTCCCTGACTGTATCATAATTGATCTGTGAGATTGATCAGTGAAGTATCGGCAAATTCAAAACATTACAGCATTAAAAATGTAATTTATCTTTAATGTGTCACTTAGTTGAACTCATGACAGAATTTGCAATTGAGCTTTATAGTGGTGCATTAAATAATATTAACAGATACAAGTTTTGTTTTTAACAGTATATTAGTAAATGTTGAAATTAACATTAACTAAGATTAAATGTAATGTTAACATATGAAACCTTAAGTGTTATCAGAATAAGTATAACTGCTTTCACTGTTATTTCATAAGAAATATTTTCACTGCTCAAAATACTACAGAATCAATTTGTCATGTCATTCCTAAAAGCAATATACTTTTTGCATTAGCTACCCATACCTGTAAGCTATAGAACTAAGTTGAATAGGCATGAAACGAGCGTAAAGAGAGAGTTTGTGCTGTTTGTGCTGATGTTCAGCAGAGCAGGGCTGATTGAGTTTGGATGCTGTTAAATAAGGCCAGAAGACATGATGAAATTACACTAGAGTTAATATTCCACGTGATCAGAGGCTGCGTTTACACTGGGCATTAACATGCGACCTGTATTCGGATGTTGTCCACACACACACACACACACTGAAGAGACAGACGAGTCTAAACGCGCTTCTGATGGCAATGTTCTCGATCAGTGTGTCCCGGTCCGGAGGGAGTCGAGGACGCTTTGTGATCGGATCTCAGTGTAATGTAAACACTATCAGCCGTCGTGTGTGTCTGCATTCACAGGTGGACCTCATCACTGCTCATCCCATCAATGTAGAGATGAAATATGCACAAAAACAAGTGCCTTAAAGTTCATCATATTTTACGAACAGACCTTTTCTGTGTTTAAGTGCTATAATCGTGTCCTTGGTGCATCTACCAACCCAGAAAACTTGTGTAAAACTTGTGTTAAAGTTAAACATGATGATGAGATGATCAATGTAACTCCACAGCAACTACATAAATGTCTCCACTAACATTCAGAAACGTCCAGGTCTTCTGCTACTGGTTATTCTGGGATTCTGGATGAGTGAGATCGGCCTGTTTTGTTATAGGAGGATCTTTGTTGACATCTTTGTACGCATGCGCGAGTGGTTGTGTGGCAACAAAACAAACAGTATGACGGGCTGTAAAGACGCGACGAGCACTTTCAAGAGAGTTAGCGGGCGAAATCCACAATATATAAGCACTTTAACATCTGAAGACCGGAGGAGGTTTGGAGAGAAGCTCAAAATTTGTATTGGTGACAAAATCGAAGTTATTCATAGCCCATATGAGATCTGGGATGACAAAAAACGTTGGTCCGACTCGCCCGTGTCTTGGCCACCAATCTGCTGGGGAGACATTTATTCTTATTTAATAGAAACCGCTGGACCCTTCACTCATGAAAGATTAAAGGCTTTCAAAAGTCTGGAGGCCTATGATTATTTTGTTTCTCGAAAAGTTGGGCCAGTCTCTTGGTCTCTGCCTCGAGCTGCTGTTTTTTCGCTGCCTGGTCAGAGCAACTGGCGCTCGCTTACCTCTCTGCCGTGCGCGCGCGCGGTTTGGAGCACAATATCTGTCTCGCATCCACGCTCGCTCTAGATTACGGAATATTTTAACTAATTTGCGGTATAACTAGCTCGATCACGAGTGGCTCAACAGGTAGATATATAGATAAACTCATCTTTCAGGCATTTGACCGACCGGGTTGACACTTCAGCGTGAGAAATCGGGGGTGTGGCGTGAGAATTGGGTCAATTGCGTGAGTCTCACGCTGAATGCGTGAGAGTTGGCAGCCCTGTATAAACACATAGTCACTAAGACTTACCATGAACAAAATGAGCCTCACAAACTTGATAAGAAGCTGCAGGAATCCAGGCTTTCTTCGGAGCATCCAGGTTCAATCACCTAATTGCACGCAACCATTTCTTTCGTTTTTCGCGATCCTTTTCGGAGGGAATTCGAAAAACTTTTTATCAGGCCCCCAACAAGCCGTACAATCGACCACACAGCAAGAGTGAACCATCCTCTTCTCTAAATCCTCCTCCAAACGTGCAAAACAATCAAATTACAGGTATCTAGTGGTGTTTCCTGCAACACGATTCCCATGATGCAACGCGACAAACATAAACAATGACGTCACAAAAGATCCGCCTATTGCCGGAGTTTCTGAAGCTCGTGTAAAGACTCCGCCCTCTTCTGAACGGAGGCGGAGCTGCAGCTCATTTGCATTTAAAGGGACACACACAAAAACGGCAAGTTTTTGCTCACAACCAAAACGGGGCAAATTTGACAAGCTATAATAAATGATCTGGTATTTTGAGGTAAAATTTCACAGACATTCTGGAGAAACCATAGATTTATATTACATCTTGTGAAAAGGGGCATAATATGTCACCATTTTTTTTCTCATGTTGTAATCATTTGTGTGGTGTTTTAGGTCAAGTCTCTTTAAAGCCAGAAAAGAACAGCCTGCTGTGATTGGTCACCTGCATGGCCTAGCCTGCTGTGATTGGTCCACCGCTTAGAGTGCGTGTCGGAACTGTAATGCCTCTTTACCATTACAAATAATAAATCTATGACATCAGTATTGCCATACCAGTTTGTACTAAGTCTGATAATAGGTGTGTTCGACGTGAAGTGGCTCACTTTGTGGAATTCACTCGCTTTGTGCTTTGTAACTTTGCAGATGTTGTTTACATGCACAAACAGCTAAAAGTAAAATCAAAAAAGAGTAATAGGTGCAGATACATATTAACTCTTTTTCCGCTATTGATGAGAATTTCCATCATTTATGAAGCAACGGAATTCCGTATTTTCAGTGTTTATGGCTGTAGTCTTTTAAAAAGGCATCTGATATAATAAACTAATTGCAATGTAGTGTTGTAAAAAATATAGATTTTCTGTTAGCCTAGATATAGCGATACTGAAATATTTGAACCACTTCTAATACTCATTTCTCACAGAATAGATATACGATACCTACTGCACTTTCTCTCTCTCTCATCTCTCCCTCACTCACTCGTTTCATTTGCTCTGGATGAATATTGTTGCTGTTACAGGTCTTGAATATCGGCGAGGGATTGCGCATAATTTTATACATTCCTGCAGATTTCGTGCTAAAAGCCAAAGTGCGGCACATAAAGCCGCCTCTCAGTACTGAATTGAGTTCTTTTCCATTTCGCTTAAACAGTCAAATACACACAAAATAATGTCAAAATGCCGGTCATGGCGAGTATTGACATAAGCACAGTCAGTTACATTTTAAGTGACATGAACCGCTGAGAAAGAAAACGCATGTGTAACAGTATAATGGATCAGTGCATCAGGTCTTAAAGTGACAGCAGCCTAATAAACCTGTTGTGAAATTACGTGATAATATAAAAAATATCAATTTGGCAGTTTGGTCAAAATTGTGGCCAGTGAAAATGCTGAGTTGCTAGTAACTTTGGAAAACCACTGTCCACAGTGACAGGAGCAAAAGAGTTAATGTCAAGCCCTGGATCTGCGTAAACCAGGAGGAGCGGATAGAAGTTGTGTACACACATAACGTGATCATCACACATTCAACAGTATATACTGTAAAAATGCCTAATGTCACTGAATGAAATGTTGAACACATGAAGAGGACTGAAAAGACTGAAGCTTTGATGTGTTGATGGACTCGATCTATGTTTTGATCATCGTTCTGAATCTCATCCGGACGAAGACTTTGACAAAAACACCTTGTTTTCTGTTAAAACATACTCACAGTCAAGTGCTGATAAAAGAGAATGAATAAAGCTAGAATAAAAACAGAGGTTATTCTCTTTTCTTTCTTTTTTTGTTGTTGATATATTGACTGTTTACATATTCATAGCCTACAACAAAAATTATGGGGGCCATGACATTTTTGTGAATATGATCAATGATGCTGACGCTGGCTGGCAACTAAAAAATAAAACGCTGGTGGGGAGGCAGTTAACACACATGTATACACATAAACATAATTGCAGGAAATATCTGTCCTGCATGTCGACATTTTGCTTTCCCAGCAACAACATCATCCTCACACACACCACACACACTCACACACACACCGCTCAGACGCAAGCCTCGGGCTCACTTTGCTGATTCACCATGTCTCTTTTCATTACTTCAACCCACGATTGGCCTCACACACTCTCTCCCGACGCACACAGAGGAGACTCAAGGGCAGAACCGCTCCGCATTCACACATCCAGCGGGATCAGCTCTCCTCGGGAGGGGCAGAAAACTAACATTTAAAAACCTCAGATTTCTCACAATTCTTGAGCAAAATCAAGAAAATCTAGTAGCACATGCCACAGAAATCTCCTGCAAGAGGAAAGCACACAGTCTCGAGGGAAATAAAGCGAGGTGTTTTCCTCCGAGGACTGGACGTGGCGGATCACACAGAAGATGGAAGCCGACGGTTATGTAAGCTTCATGTGTGTGTCATCCTCACTCTTCAGTGCTACACAAGACGCTTTCCAGATCACCCTCAATAATGAGCCTTTCGCACTTAATGCTGGGACTTAAATGCGGGCGATTATGTGAAATGAGATGTTATTATAAGAGGTAAACCAACAGATTGTGTCATTATTCTCTGCACATCACTCCTGCTGTTTTCTGCTCGGCACTGAATACGCAAGCTCAGAAAAAAAGCTGACACTGGGGCAGAACCCTTTCTAAAGGCAAAAGAGTGCATATTAGTACCTCAAAGACACATATTGGTACCAAAAGATACATATTAGTACCTAAATGGTACATATTATAACCTTTTTAAAGGGTACAGTGCCAGTGACAGCTTTCTTACCATTTTTTTCAGAGAGTGAACGATCTAAAAACTTGAATTAGAATGAACGTCTTTGAGTGTGTAAAATGCAAAATGAATGCAAAACATTTGCAAGGCTCCAATTAGGCTCGCTTATATTACAGTAAAAGCTCTGGCTTCCTAAGTCAGTGGTATTGAGCCTTACGGGCTCCCCAGCGCTGGAAAAATCAATACACATAACACACAGTTGGCTTCGCTTTCTTAGAGAGAACGCATGCTGACTCTCCTGGAGAAACGCCACTGAAATATTCATGTTTGTAACCAGGGGAAGTAAGTTGTGATTCCTCTACTGTGGGTTTTTTATTATGCAAATCCTGTGAATAAATATCTTCTGTGGCACGCTTAAAGCGATAAGCTCATTAATGTAATGCACCCTGAACATTCGTCAGGTGTAGTTGGACGGGGTTTTTCCAAGCCAATCAATCGCAGCACTGGAGACTATAGTAACCGAGACTGGACAGCTGGGCATTTCATAATCAGCAATTGATTTGGTTAAAAGAATAGCAGATTACACACCAAAAAGATGGAAAAATTGCAGTTCATACACACTTCCAGCAGCCTAACCTTTCATCATAAGTGTCAAGTCAAGTCACCTTTATTTAAATAGCGCTTTTTACAATACAGATTGTTTCAAAGCAGCTTTAAAGTGATAATAGGAAAATAATGCAACAAAGTTTGTTTCTAGTAGAATAGCTTCATTAATGCATCTCAGCAGCCCAGGAGAATCTCAATAAAAGGTTGAAATTGTGATGCAGAGAGTAGCTCTAGTGCTCAATCTGCATCGTGACGAACGGTGTTGTAAATCAAGCCTGTCTGCTTAAGAGGCGTATAAATAAAGAACTTCTGACTGGAATCAGGCTCGTTTTGTGAAGAAAACCCGACAATGAGATCAAAACGTGCCGTGAACCTCTAAAAAACAAGCATGGGTGAGTAACGTACGTCATACGCACTGATTCATGCATGCAATGTTGCACCGCCAATCAATCACAGCACTGGAGACTATAGTGGCCGAGACTGTACAGCTGGGCATTTCATAACCAGCAATTAGGATTGTTTGGTGGTCAACACTGCAAAAAGATGTAAAAATTGCAGTTCATCCACACTTCCAGCAGCCTAACCTTTCATCATCAGTGATGCATCTCAAACACAACCCAGGATGATATTTATAAAAGGTTGAAATTGTGATGTAGAGAGTTGCTCTGCGTCGTGACGAACGGTGTTGTAAATCAAGACTGTTTGCATGCACTGTTTGCTTAAGAGGCGTATAAATAAAGAATGGCGGCTTTTTCAAGGTACCAATCAACTTCTGACTGGAATGAGGCACATTTTGTGAAGAAAACCCAACAGTGAGATTGAAACGTGCCTCTAAAACCAGCATGGATGAGTGACGTACATGCGCATGGATTCATGCACGGTCAACAAGTCTAGTTCACTAGGATTGGTTTGGTGGTCAACACTGCAAAAACATGGAAAAATTGCAGTTCATCCATACTTCCAGCAGCCTAACCTTTCATCATCAGTGATGCATCTCAAACACAGCCCTGGAGGATCTCAATAAAAGGATGAAATTGTGATGTAGAGAGTAGCTCTGCGTCGTGACGAACACTGTTTGCATGCACTGTCTGCTTAAGAGGCGTATAAATAAAGAACTTCTGACTGGAATCAGGCTCGTTTTGTGAAGAAAACCCTAATCTGAGATCGAAACGTGCCTATAAAACAAGCATGGATGAGTGATGTGCGCATGGACTCATGCACGCTCAACAAGTGTAGTTCCCTGGATGTGAACTCACCAGTCGTGCTGCGGCTCGTCGATGACCAGGAGGATCCTGAACCTGCGAGACGCCGCTGACGGGCTCTGCTCCACGAGTCCCGCTGACGCCGCGGTTTGCTTGACGGCGTTGGTGATGGAGCTGAAGAACCCGGAGCCGGATGAGCCGCTGGAGCCGGTGGACGGGGCCGGCTGAGGCGCGGGGGGGGACTGGGCTGATGGAGTCGGGCTCGGGCCGCTGGGAGGAGGAGGAGGAGGAGGATCGGGGCGCTGGAGATCCGACATGTAACCGTTGGGAAGGTTCGCGATGAAGCTGCTGTCGGAGAGACGACGGCGGAGGAAGTTCATGGCTGGTGACGGTTAAGCGCTCAGATCAGATGTGTGTGTGTGTGTGTGTTTGTGTGTGTTGATGTTGCTCTTCCTACACTGACAGCTCGAATGCCAGGAAGAGATGCTCACACTGTGCCTGTGTCTCTCGCTCTCCCTCGTTCTCCTCCTCTCTCTCTCTCTCCCTCCCTCGCCCTCTCTCTCTCCTCTCTCTCTCTCCCTCCCTTGCCCTCTCTCTCTCCTCTCTCTCTCTCTCTCCCTTCCTCGCCCTCTCTCTCGCTCTCTCCCTCGTTCTCCTCCTCTCACACGTTCTCCCTCCCTCGCCCTCTCTCTCCCTCTCTCTCCTCTCTCTCTCGCTCTCCCTCCCTCGCCCTCTCTCTCTCTTTCTCTCTCTCCCTCTCTCTCTCCCTCTCTCGCTCTCTCTCTCCCTCTCTCCCTCGCTCTCCCTCCCTCTCTCTCTCTCTCCCTCGCTCTCTCTCTCTCTCCCTCTCTCTCCCTCGCTCTCTCTCTCTCTCCCTCTCTCTCTCCCTCGCTCTCTCTCTCTCTCCCTCCCTCCCTCTCTCTCTCTCTCTCTCTCTCTCTCTATCTCTCCCCCTCCCCCTGTCCCTCACGATCTCCTGCATCACTGCTTGCGTGAGTGTATTACGCTTACGCTGAACCGCAGCTGCCGGACGGGGTTTCCAGTGAATATACATGGAAGGAGGGGAGATGAGATCCCCCCCCCCAACCCCCCCCCCCCCCCTCTCTCTCTCTCTCCTCGGGATCGGGATGACCTGCAGACCCTGGGAGGACGATGGGATGGAGGAATAGGTGTGCAGATGGTGGAGACATGGCTCTAAAAGTGTCTTATAAACATTTATCCTGTGCCATCGTTCAGTTCAAATATGGCAAGCCCATGTTATACACTGCAGAAAACACAATCAAAATGCATGATGAGGAATGGTGATCATGATCAAGAGAGACATTTGAAAGCAACAGACATGTTACATGAGGTTATGTGATCTGCTCAAGGGTTCAGTGGTGATGGTGTGCGTCTGGGTTTAAACAACACTGAAGCTGCATCCGAAGCAGCACATATGAGACTAATGCATTTATATAGAGATTCAAATTATGAATTTTTATGAAACAATCTGTATTGTAAAAATCGCTATATAAATAAAGGTGACTTGACTAGTGAGTGTGTGTGTGCACGTGTGTGTGTGTGCATGTGTGTGAGTGTGTGTGTGAGAGTGTGTGTGTGTGTATGTGTGTGAGCATGTGTGTGTGTATGTATGTGTGTGAGCCTGTGTGTGTGTGTGTGTGTGTGTGTGTGTGAGCATGTGTGTGTGTGTGTGTGTGTGTGAGCATGTGTGTGTGCGCGTGTGTGTGTGTGTGTGTGAGCATGTGTGTGTGTGTGTGTGTGAGCGTGTGTGTGTGTGTGTGTGTATGTGAGCATGTGTGTGTGTGCATGTGTGTGAGTGTGTGTTTGTGTATGTGTGTGAGCATGTGTGTGTGTGTATGTATGTGTGTGAGCATGTGTGTGTGTGTGTGTGAGCATGTGTGTGTGTGTGTGAGCATGTGTGTGTGTGTGTGAGCATGTGTGTGTGTGTGAGCGTGTGTGTGTGTGTGAGCGTGTGTGTGTGTGTGTGTGTGTGTGTGAGCATGTGTGTGTGTGTGTGTGTGTCTGTGGATGCGAGTCTGTGTGAGGCCCTGTTTACACGAGAACGCTCGCGGGTGAAAACGTAAAAATATTTTATCAAATGTGCCTTTCGTTTACACGCCGACGGCGTTTTTGGGGCTTAAAAACGCAAAAAAGTGAAACCACCCTCCAGAGTGGAAATCTTAAAAACGCTCCACCGTCGCGTTCCCGTCTAAAGCCTGTTTTATGCTTCTGCGTCGAATCGACGGCGTACCCCCGCAGACCCCTCTGCGTCGCCGCGAACCCCTCCGCCGTAGCTCGACGTGCACCTCCAAAAAATTGTAACTACGCGTCGAGGCGACGCAGACCACAAGGGCTGTGATTGGTCAGATGCACCGCGATGCAACTCAACCTGACGCAGAACCATAAAACGGCCACGACGCCGTAGGAGTGACGGCGTAGCTACGCCATGGAGTTGACGCAGAAGCATAATGAGGCCTTAAAGGGTAAAAACGCAAATCTGCTCACGGTGGCTCTCGTCACGTATGCGTTTACGTCACAGGCATACAGGAAAATAACCAACATGTCGGATTATTTCCATACGTCAGACCTTCAAGTTGCCCTAGTGGCTGATAAACGTACAAGAGTCTTTTTTGCTGTTCGCTTCACCATGTTTTGATTTCGTGCTACTAGGGAGAGAAGTAGAGGGAAGGTTGTACGCAGGCGCGCGGACTTGGTGTTGTTGTGTGGCAGTGCTTCACATCGCCCCCTAGCCGCCTGGAGTGCATACTACATCGAATTTCACACACTTTTGCGTCACCGTATGCACGCAGATTCCCCCCCATAACGCTCGTCTAAACGCAGAATAAAAAGTGATAAAGCAACGCCACGTTTTCTCTTCAGATCGTTTCCGTGTAGACATAGCCTGTTTGTAAATAAAGGTGACCTCACTTAACAGGATAAGAAGATGTGAACAGGTTTTATTAGTGGCTACTACAACTATTCTTAGTGTAAGTCATAAGAACAATGCATTACTGTAAACTCCAGCACATAATTCAGACACAGAAACAGGCATAAATGAATCCTGCGGGATGAGTGAGATTGAGAAGATCATGCTGGACCATGAAACAGGTGAAAAAATCCCCCCCTCCCCCCCCCCCCCCCCCCCACACACACACACACACACACACACACTGAAAGAGGAACTAACAGAGAGACAAAGGGTTAAAGCGATGTTTGCTCATCAAATAGCATGAGTTCTCAAGTTAAATTAGATGACGATCTTCATTTCTGTGTGAAGCCCAGCGGGAACAACTACATGCTGATGGCACACAGGAAAAATAATAACCAATATGAACATAATTACATTGTGTCTTGTGTAATTAGAGAGATGAATCCAAATGAGATGTTGCAGGTTTTCAGCTGTTCATCTCAATTTGTACTCAACTGATACAAGAACCGACTGACACGCAGTGTTTCAACCACACTGAGACGCAGAGATTTCTGATCAGCTGAACACACATCGTATCGCTGTAGACCAATCACAGCAGTCTGGGACCGGCTGACCAATCAGAACAGGCTGGGCTTTTCAATAGGCGGGGTCAGAGCCCGTCTAACAGAGAGCCTTGGCACTTCCTATTAGCCCCATTGTATCAGCTTGGTTGCAGTTCCATTAGAGTTCCACTGGAGGTGATCGCGGGCGAGTGCAGAATGAATAGGAGTCTATGGAGCTAGACGGCTAAATGTATCTCTTTCTCCTGCTTGTCGTTGAATCAACGAAGATTTTATTGTTGATTCCGCAAGTTCAATATAGATTATAGTCCAAAAGTCGAATGAACGAGTACTTATGTCCTTTCGATTTCTTACAGGTTAGGTCGTTGTTGGCCGGAACACGCTAGCATTCTGCTATTATGTGACGTCATCACATTTTTGAACGGATTTTTAGAACAGATAAGTGAACTTAAAAATGCAATTTTCAGCTGAGTGTATTATCTTAGCCCCCCCTTTTGAATGCAACTTTCAAATTACATGACAAAAAATTACATCCTGAGAAAAGTGGATTTCTGGGGGAGAAACCCCATAGACTCCCATTCATTCTGCACTCGCCTGCGAGCGCCCCCGCATGGACAGAGACATGTTACTGCAGCCAGTCCAGAAACCGGAAGTAACCAGACAGTGCCAATTCTCTTCTATTAGACATTCTCTGGCAGGGTTTAAAGAAACCGGAGCGTTCAGACAGAGGGTGAGCAACAGTGATGCAACAATATAAATTAGGGATGCACCGATACCGATACTGATCTCATGTACTCGTACTTATAAAAATGCTCTGATACCAACAACCGATACCAGGCAGATTGTGTACAGTGTTTGTATCCAGACAAAAAAACACTGACAACAGAGAGTATATATACCTCTTATTTTGGTAATTGGTTGATTAACTACTCGGTTAGGGAACGAGTATTGCTATAGCTATATGCAGTGGGGGAACTCCTTTTCCTCGATTTACTGAAGCCTATATGTAAAACGCATTTGCAGCTGCACAGCTAGCACACTGAGCGTCTGGCTCGCTCATAGGCTGTGCTGCGGCAACTGCACATCCAATGGCGCGGGCACCACCCGCCAACGGGGCGTGGCCTCAGCCTATAATAATCCCCGAATTCGCCATTATAGCAGGTTTAATGACTGAAGCGACAACTCGCCATGTTACTACAGTGCGGCCGGCTACGCAATACTCGTTCCCTAACTCAGGGAACTGAGGTTACGTGAGTAACCGAGTAGTTCCCTTTCGAACGGTCACTTCGTATTGCGTAGCTATACGCAGTGGGGACGCCATGCAAAATGCCGCACCGAGTAACTGGTTGCCAGTGCAGCTCAGGAACCCTGAGCGTACAGAACAAGCCATAACCCACACAATATGTATATAACAGACCAGACACCGTCAGGTCTAGAATAATACATCTAAGTCAGTAACAAACCAACATATCACATCAATAAACCCAGACACCGTCGGGGTTATTAGTATATGAACATATAACCGGCCAAAGCAGGTTTTATATATATGTAACTGGCAAAAGCGGGTTTTATATATATATGTGAATGTGATTGTGCACAGTAATATATGACAAGACCGGACACCGTCGGATCTTAATCATACCGAAAGCACCTTCGCCTGTAGGGAAGGCACTTCCATATTATAGAAACTCATAAATGTGGAAGGTGAGGACCAGCCGGCCGGATCACAAATATCACGAATGGGAACGCCAGATGACCAAGCCCATGACGAGGCCATGCCTCTGGTCGAATGGGCCTTGATATCTATAGGGCAAACTTGACCCACTGCGGTATAAGCCATAGAAATAGCATCCACTATCCATCTAGACAGTCTTTGCTTAGTGACTGGATCCCCCTTGGATCTACCACCAAAGCAGACAAAAAGCTGTTCTGATTGTCTAAAAGACGCAGAACGCTCCAGATAGATTCTCAGTGCTCTGACAGGGCAGAGAAGATTAACCTCTCCATCCTCTGCAGAAGGAGGGAGGGCTAATAATGTCACCACCTGTGCTCTGAAAGGTGTTGAGAGCACTTTGGGTACGTAACCATGCCTGGGCTTGAGGATGACTCTGGAGTCATCTGGACCAAACTCCAAACATGCAGGGCTCACAGAGAGCGCCTGCAGATCTCCCACTTGCTTGATAGATGCTAATGCCATCAGGACAGCGGTCTTCAGCGAGAGGGGTCTAAGATCAACCGACTGGAGCAGTTCAAAAGGCGGACCTTTCAGAGCCCCCAGGACCGTGGAGAAGTCCCAAGGCGGCACAGAAGGAGGTCTGGAGGGGTTAATTCTCCTAGCACCTTTCAGGAATCTCACGACCAGGTCGTTTCTTCCCAGTGACTGGCCAGCCGCTAGAACATGATGTGCTGCTATGGCTGCCACATACACTTTGAGCGTGGACGGGGAGCGACCCGCGTCCAGCAGCTCCTGCAAGAATGAGAGAACCACAGATATCTCACATGACTCTGGGTCAACATGATTTTTCGAGCACCAGCTGGAAAAACCCAACCATTTTGAAGCATAAAGGCACCGAGTCGACGGGGCCCTAGCTTCAGATATAGTGCTTAAAACCTTCTCAGGAAGGTCCCTGGGTACCCGTTGAGGGGCCAAACATGGAGGGCCCATAGATCGGGTCTCGGATGCCACAACGTCCCGTTCGCCTGTGTGAGGAGGTCTTTCCTCAGTGGGACAGGCCATGGAATTGTGTCCGATAACTGAACCAGTTCCGGGAACCACGGTCTGGTTTTCCAGAGAGGGGCCACCAGAAGGACTGGGCACCTGCTCTCTCTGACCCGCTTGATGACTTGTGGAATCATCGAGACGGGGGGAAAGGCATAAAGGGGGCGGTTGGGCCAGACATGGGCCAGCGCGTCAATGTTCTTCGAGAAGAACACTTTGCAGTGGGTGTTGGTTCTCGATGCAAAAAGGTCGATTTCGGCCTCACCAAATACCATCCATATCAGACTGACCGTCTGTGGGTTCAGGGACCACTCGCCGAGGGGAGTGTTGCCCCGTGAGAGCATATCCGCACCCACATTCTGGGCACCCGGGATATGCACCGCTCTCAGAGAGCTCAGGTTGGTCTGTGCCCATAAGAGGAGGTCTCTCGCCATCGCATGCAGGTTTCCTGACCTGATGCCCCCCTGGCGATTTACGTAGGCCACTACTGACATCTTGTCTGTATGGACTAAGACGTGGTGACCCCTGAGGTTCGACAGAAATGCCTTCAGGGCCAACCCAACTGCTTTCATTTCCAGACTGTTGATAAGTAAGCTCTGCTCCGTGCTCGACCAGAGGCCGGAGGCAGGCATGCCCTCGTGCAGCACTCCCCAACCCAGGTTGGACACGTCTGTAAGAACCACTTTCCTCCTGGAAATTGTTCCCATTGTCACACCCTCGTGATACAAGTCGTGAGCCCGCCAGGGAATCAGGGTTCTTAAACAACCGTGATTCACCATAATGCGTAAGCTGCCTGACTGCCATGCATGGGTTGGCACACGGCGTTTCAGCCAGTGCTGCAGCGGGCGCATGCGCAGTAATCCCATACGGAGTACTGGTGATGCTGCTGCCATTAGACCAAGCAGTTTCTGAAATTTCTTCAGCGGCGTTCGCTCGAGAACAATGACAGCGCGACTCACACCAGAGTGCGCGCTCTTGGTGCGAACGCTCGCAGGCTCGTTCAGAGGGCGCGCTCTGGTGTGAGTCGCGCTGTCATTGTTCTCGAGTCTAAAACTGTGCCCAGAAAGATCACGCTCTGGCTGGGGGTTAGTTTGCTCTTTGAAACATTGATTGTGAAACCCAGGCATTTTAGATAGCCGCGAATCAAATCTATGTGAGCTAATAGCTCGACTCTCGACTGTGCCAGCACCAGCCAATCGTCGAGTTAATTTAACACTTGCACTCCCTGATGTCTCAGACGAGAGAGCGCTGCATCCACACACTTCATGAATGTACGGGGTGCCAAAGATAGACCGAACGGCAGAACAGTGTATTGATAAGCCTGGCCCTCGAAGGCGAATCTCAAGAATGGCCTGTGACGAGGATTTATTTGAATGTGAAAGTAAGCATCTTTTAGATCCATTGTGACAAACCAATCCCCTGGGCGAATTTGTGCGAAGATATGTTTGATAGTTAACATTTTGAACGGCCGTCTCATAAGAGCTTTGTTCAAAATCTCAAATCTAGAATGGGTCTGAGACCGCCGTCTTTTTTCGGAATTAGAAAATAGCGGCTGTAAAAACCCGTATGTTTTAGCGCAGGGGGGACTAATTCTATCGCCCCTTTTGCTAACAGTTTCTGTACTTCGGTGCCAAGCACGTGACCCACGTTACTTCTCACCGAAGTCTCGAGAACCGCCTGAAACTTTGGGGGTCTGCGAGCGAATTGGAGCGAGTAACCTCGCTTTATAGTGTTTATGACCCAACTCGACACATCGGGGATAGCTTGCCAGGCTAGAACCAGTGTGGCTAGGGCTTGACACACTGATTGGGACGGGCCGTCTAACATAGGGGGACCTAATACCCTTATATTGTGATTTGTGCACACATTGAGTATTGGACTGACTGTACAAGCATTTGCGTGTGGGGAAGTCAGTGTTACAACAGGGGAGGGGCCGCCTAGTGAAGGGGGACCGTGAACCCATGTGTTGTGCTTGTGAAACATGCTCTTTTTGTGCTTTATTTGGGTTACCGTGAAAACGGCGTTTGTTTGCAAAGACGCGCTCACTGTTGCGGATCTGTTTGCAGTAATAAAATCCCCAGCCACCTGAACTGAACAGGGGGCTGTGGGAAGTTTTGTTGGCTTCTTTGAGGGTGGTCCGGCGAGCGCGGGACACGTGCCTCAGGGTCCGGGCCAGCCTCGTCCATAGACCGGAGGAGTTTGGCCTGGTAAACCTGCAGCACGGCCATCGTGTGCAGGGCCGATGCAGCCTGACCGGAGGCGGAATATTACGGTATTACGGCATGGTTTGTAAGGGTGAACAGCTCTAGTTCACCAGCTTGCAGCTGTGTTCGGGCAGAGATGAGCGGCCAACGCCTCTTCGAGGGGCGGCAACGACTCATAGCCCTTTTCCGCCGCGCCGTCCACGGAGGAGAGCATTGCGAAAACTGCGGGGCCTCGTGTAGAATAAGGAGTGCGCCAGGCCTTGGTAAGCTCCTCATGTACCTCGGGAAAAAATGGCGCTGGCTTGTGACGAGGGGCCTGTTGGTGCCCCGGCAGAAACCAGCCATCCAGCCGACTTCGATGAGGTTCAGCGGGCACGGCCCACTCGAGCTGGAGGTCTGCGACGGCCTGCATCAGGATCCGAAGCATTTCAGCATCGGAGTTAGTCCTGGTAGCTGAGTCGCTGGCCGCCGGCTGGGAAGCCATGACGGGGTCGAAAGAGCCCGGCCATTCTTCCTCAGATACGGCGATAGACAGGCTGTCGTCGTGCTCGCTGGGCCCGCCGAAGGAGACGAGGCCCGCCACGTGGGGGGGGGGGGGGGGGGGGGGGGATGGCGCTGATCTCCCTCAACAGGACCGGAGATGATCGAGCTGGAGAGAGTGAAGCACGCGGGGACGTGGCCGGCGTGCGTTCACTAACATCCATGCTCTCAGGTTGCCGTTGGCTATGGCGCTGCTTCTTCCTGAATGTGCAAACTTTGTGAAATTATTAGTTTACAAATTTGCCAAAGAAGCAAAAACATTCTGTTTGAAATACCAGATAAAAATTAATTTATGCAGCTTTGAAAGGAGATTACAAAAGAACACAATGGAAAATAATTAAAAACATCAAGAAAAAGCTAACCTAAAAAATTTGTTTTTAGGTTGGATTTAAAAATGCTTATATTTTGTGCATCTTTAATATGAGAAGGAAGAAAAACCATTGGCTATATTTAACTGGCTATTTTTATAGCCCTCTATTAGTAGATTTTAGTAGATTTTGCATTTCTCCCTAAATGCATTCTGATTTATATAGTGTTCTATTAATTTTCTTATTTTTATTTGTATTTAATAGGATCTTATACCATATTCCATACAAATATCTTTAGTGACATTTTAGAATTTGAATGTGCAAACTTTGTGAAATTATTAGTTTACAAATTTGCCAAAGACTTCCTGTTGAAAATGATCCAGATGAAAATGAATTTATGCAGCTTTAAAAGGAGATTATATAAACACATCTGCTATATTAAACCAGCATATGTATAACATGGCGGTGTTAAATGTTGCTAGAATATGATTAAGATGCTTTCTGTTGTACTATTGTTTACAGTCTGTATAAACCTCTCGTGTTCTCTGCTAATATTTGCCTGTGTTTCCCTCCAACGATAAGTGCTGCATTAATTATTAAGCTGAATGTCATATTTCGGAGGTCTCTGTGTGTAAGTGCATTGTGCTGATCAGGAATGATTTCAGGGAAGCAGTGTGTGCTTTTTAACGGCAGGCAAAGCGAGATGCGACAGTCCTCAGATGTTGGGCTTTAAACAGAGAAAGCGCAGGAATAAGAAGTGAATGCGTCTCCATGGAAACTGCAGTAAAGTGTGAGATTGTGTTATTGTGTGCTTGAGAAAAGAGCCAAGGTCCAGATGCACATATAATCATCAGTTCCTCCACCATCACCGCCTGTAAACCAACCATTCCCCTCAAATTAGCCTTCGCTGTGAGACACACACACACACACACACACACACACACACACACACACACACAAAACATGAAGAAACACTAAAGTGGGATTAATTCAGTGTGTTTTTGGCCACTGAGAGTCTCTGCTATTTGATGACGAGGTTCTCTCTCACTTGACATTATAATGTGCACTATATGTACAGATGACACGTGTGAAAATGCTTTATTGAATTGAAACTATTTTCTCATCACAGTATTGGCCCTTGCATCTGTATTTTATTTAATGCTCAATAACATAAGACAATTGTCAAGCAATTACATACAAATACATATAATAAAAGAAAGAAAAAACAATGATTATACAAAAAAAGATGACGTCAGAGATATGACAAGAAGGCATACACTACAATTGTATTGATACAATAACATACATTAAGGAAAGCTTTTAAGTAACCTACATGTATTTCCTTTAAATATTTCTGCATAATATTTAATAATTTTGTTTATTATTTATATAATGAAGAGATTTAAGAAGTGAGATTAATTCAGTGTCAAAATAAGGATAGGATAGAATACCATTTGCAAACTTTTGTTTATGAATGAAGAATTTGTCATATAAAATAAAGAAATTAACAATGTACTCAAGGGGTTTGTTTCATTATAATAAAAAATGTCTTTTAAACTGAAAGAATGTATAACATTGGTAGAATCATATGTCAGACCAAAATTGTTGTATCTGCATAATATTTCAACAAAGCTGCATCATCGTTATCATCATCATCATCATCATCATCATCATCATCATCATCATCATCATCATCCTGGTGTTGTCATTGCTGTCATCAGGCACGTCATCGCTCTATAGTAGATTTGTCCTTATTTACATATATAAATAAATAATAATAGTCCAACGCTCAATCCTTCAGCGCTCTCTAGTGGCTGTTCATGAAAACAGCATTTTTAGAGGTAGGATTTCTGCCACACACACACACACACACACACACACACACACACACGTTCCTTCCCTTTACCTCATTACCTCACTTTTGTATATTAAGGGCATTTTACGGAACTCTGAAATGCTGTTTGTTTATTGATTAATTGATTTCACACAAGGACTATAACTAAAGATTTAGTTCTACATGTAAAGAATAGCAGATTCCACATGATAACGATACAGAGGAACAACATTGCTGGAATGGAATCACTTTCAGAACGATTGTCCCGATAAAAACGATAAAAACTTTGACATCCAATCAGAATCCATCCTGCTTTTATACGCTATGTAACTTTTTTTGTTCAAGATTTAAATAATCAATAAAAGTAATAACGCAAATACATCATCAATTCTTCTTCCAAAACATGTTTTTGTCTTACTATATGGCAAGCCTATTATACGTGTTTATTTAGACCTTTATATATATATCACAAAAATAAGACCTTTCATTCAAAGGTTTTAAAGTAGGTACACAAATGAAGTCTTAATCGCTTTTCCATCAGTACTAGATTGAATAGTAGAAAAGTAATATTAAAGGCTACTGAAAAATATGGATTTTGTTAGAAAACTTACACTTATGAATGTAAAATTTGATTTATTCAATCTCTTATCATACTTCAAATATCCCAATATTACATTTTCAAAATGCAAATCAAACTTAAAGAGTAGGCTACTTTTTCCTTAATAAACATAACTTTTTCACATGAATACCAGAAGATGTGTAGGCCTGTTTCCTAGTGCAAAGAGCAAAAACAGCATCAATGTCTTTCTTAAACTTACTAAGGAAATGTTTGACAGGGTAGAATTAGTGCATTATCATGAAAGAAAATTATTTCACCTTGTTTGTACCAAAAAACTTATGCCAAACACTTAACCAAACACTTTCCCAATCAAGGTCATTAACACATTTAGTCCAATAAGTAGAGCAAGATTTGGTGGTTTTAGACTGTACATAACACATATTACCACATACTGTATCAGTTGGGTTAATTATGGGCATTTCAGTGTTTATTTAGACCAGTCGGGAACTCGGGATGGTGGGATTTTGCGTCATCCGTCACTCGGTGTGCCTCGTCACTTTAATGAACAGTTCACCCAAAAATTTGTGTCATTATTTACTCACACTCAAGTTGTTACAATGCCGTACGAGTTTCTTTCTTCTGTTGAACACAAAATAATATTAAGCTGATTTTTACCACCAGGTGGACTTTAAGTGGTCACAGAACAGAAGCAGAAACGCAGTACACTCTCAAAAAGGATGTTAATTAATAACACATTTTTGTGTTAAGGCTATTTTAACACATTTTGTGTAATTTTAAGTTGATCATGTGTAAAAAGAAAGAGAGAGAGAGAAAGAGAGAGAGACAACACAGTGTGTGTTAACTATCATCCAATCACATTGGACAACAAGCTTGGCTCCCCTAAATGTGGAGTGTGAAATAATTTTTACAAAACTGTTTTTTGCATCCGTTATTAGACAGTGGCAACGCGAACACAAATGTAACCCACACATTTTCTAGAGGGTCTGCTTAAAGCGGAACACAACAGTATCGTAGCACATGCATCTGCAGGGTTTTTTTTCTATTCAGAAGATGGTGGAAGTTCTGCGCGAGTATTATAGCAAGCCCAAAGGGGAAATTCTGTGCGAATATTATAGTTCAAGCAAAGAAGGATATAGAGGTGAGTAAAGTTGTTAATATGTTGTATTTGTATTAAATGCATTACAGAAGACTTAGATCAGCTAATCTTAACCTGGCCGTTTGTTAGTTTGTGGCAGTTTGAAAAAGGATAAAATATGATCAACAAACTCATGGTTCTGAGTGTTTTTACACCTATTATGGCATTTAAAATGTTCCTAATATTGTTCTGGTAGTCCCCAACAACAGTATTACATGCATGCAATGACAAAAAAACACCTTTGTTGTCTTATAATATGCATTTATTTTTACCGGATTTGCTCACCGACTCCCAAATGATTCGTTCAACGACTCATTTTTCCAAACCCCTCCTTTGCGTGACGCTAATCTGCGGTGATTGGTCAGATGACCCAAACAGTTATTGTTCCCTTTCAGAGGTCTCTCCTATTGCGTAAGTAGCTTACGCTATGGGAAAACTCCTTTTCTCGAGAATATTGAAGTCTTTATGTAAAACGCATTGCGGCTGCACAGCTGACAGCAATGAACGAAGGAGCTCGGTCATTGGCTGTGCTGCGGCAACTTGCTCGAACCAATGACGGGGCGACTCTGAATGCGCGACCAATGAGCGCGCTCCCGCCAAGATGGGCGTGGCCAAGAGCTATATATTGGGCGCCCCGTCATGAGAGTTCTTTAGATTTAATCTCCTTCAGCGAACACCTTCTTCGCTGGATCCTCCGGATTATTGGAAGCCTTCGCCGCCGTGGAAAACCATACCAGCGGGATTGCAACGAGGACGTCAGCACCTTCAGCCGCCTTCAAGCACCTCCTACTGAGCCATCCGGTGCGCCATATACGCAAGTATTTTACATCTGTCCGCCCCGCGACATTTGTGAAAGAGCAATTTTCCAATAAGGCGTTGTTTCAAATGCCTTCCTGCGCGTCGTACAGAGACCTTCTCCCGGACGGGGATCGTCACATCATCTGCGCTCGCTGCCTGGGCCGGGACCACGCAGAAGCTGCATTGACCAAGGGCGGATGCCCGGAATGTGATGACCTGGGTCTCTCCGCACTACGGGCTCGCCTCGCCGCTTTCGCCGTGAGCGAGCCCATCGCCACCCCTCTGTTTGAGCCGCGCACTAAGAAAAAGCGCCGCTCACAGAGGCTTCCTGAACCTGAGCTCAGTGACGTCACGCTGAGCCAGTCTCCGCGTGCTTCACCGCCGCTCTTGCCTTCCCCACCGCCGGTTCAGTTCACCCAGCCGGACCCACACCCCTCTAGCAGAGCGGTGGGCCTTGTGACTTTCGGCGCGTCCGAGGACAACGGGGGAATGGACGACAGCTTGTCCATCGACGCTGCATCGGACGACTGGCCGGGCTCCACTCTCGACCCCGCCCCGTCGACGCTAGCTAGCACGAGCGGGGGCTCCACTATGGATACTGAGATTATCTGTGTCCTCTCTAAGGCCGTGGAAGACCTCGGGCTCGATTGGTCTTCTCCCGAAGAACCAACCCGGAGCCGACTGGATGAGTGGTTTCTGCAGGGGCGCCAGCAGGCCCCTCGGCAAAGGCCTTCTCCCTTCTTCCCGGAAGTTCACGACGAACTCACCAAGTCGTGGAAAGCACCCCACTCTGCGCGCCTAAAGCCTTCTTTTTCTTCTTCGCTCTCCTCAGTGGACGCCGCGAAGGAAAGAGGCTACGAGGGAACGCCGCCCCTCGAGGAGGCCGTGGCCAATCATCTCTGCGCGCCCTCCACCACCGGATGGAAAGCCAAAGCTTCCCACCCCTCGAAGCCCTGCCGCACTACCTCTGCTCTCGCCGGTCGCGCCTACGCCGCCGCCGGCCAAGCTGCATCAGCGCTTCACTCAATGGCGGTACTTCAAGTGTTCCAAGCCAAGCTTCTCCGCTCTATGGACGAGTCTGGCCCCGAACCCGAAGCCTTCAGGGACCTACGCAGCGCGACTGATATAGCTCTGCGAGCCACGAAGGCCACCGCCCAGTCCATCGGCCGTGCTAAGGCTAATTTGACTGTTCTCGAGCGCCATCTGTGGCTGACTCTGACTGAAATGAAGGACGCGGATAAGGCGCCATTTCTCAATGCGCCTATCTCCACCAGCGGGCTGTTTGGACCGGCGGTTAAAGGTTTCGCCGAACGCTTCACTGAGGCCCAGAACGCTTCACAAGCTATGCGTCATTTCCTGCCAAAGCGCTCCAGCTCATCGCAGAGCAGACAGAGACCACCACAGCCGCAGCGGACTAAAACAGCTCCCACCGCCTCTCAGCCCGCGCCTCAGGCTGACGCTCGACGCCGCTCGCGCTCTCACAACCGCAAGCCGCCTCCTGAGCGACGGGGTCCTCGGCCCAAGATTGTGCTGAATCCTGAGCCTCGAAAGCCGTCCTAGCCACAGAAAGGAGAAGAGAGAGTGCGTGTCTCGCAAAAGCCGGACCACTCTCTCTGCAAAAGCTCAAACATTACCCAGTCCCCTTACAGGCGGCTGGATATGTCCATACAGCAGTCAATGGGCCAGTCACAGAGCTCGCTCACCTGCAAACAAACGCCGTTTTTACAGCGACGCACAGAAAACACAAAAAGAGTCTTTTTCTGCCTGCATCACTAAGGGTTCACATGTCCACAAAGTGTGCATTCCCAGATACTGTCAAAACAGTGCCAAATTCATTCCCAGCTCAGGCTGCGCTTCCCATGAATGTAGATCACGTGCCTACGGTCATGTACGCACAACTACACACAGGCACTGTTCACACAGTTATAAATTCATCCCCAGTAAAAGCGGGAAACATTATAAAAGTGACGCGTGTGCCTACCACTGTTTATGCACCCCCACTTATAAACACTGCCCTTACAGTGTCAAACACAACCTCAGCTCAGGCTGCGAGTTTAACAAACACAGCGCGCGCTGTTGTAATCACACACGGGCCCATTCACTCAGCTGCTCAGCGCGCGCCCACGCCTCTGAGAGCTACGAGCTCAGGCGATTCGCTGGCCGGGTCCCTACGTCACAGCGGCCCGCCCCTAGCCTGTATTCAGCCCATATCTGTACAAGCAGCGGCATGGGAAAACATTCCAGATATGCCGAAATGGGTATTGAATATAGTAAAGCACGGATACTCGCTCCAGTTCGCTCGCAGACCACCACGTTTTACGACTGTGGTCGAGACGAAAGTGAGAAAAGAGTGTTCACATGTTCTACGCACCGAGGTGCGCAAACTAATAGAAAAGGGCGCTGTGGAAACTGTTTCCCCCTCTCTGAGCGGGACAGGTTTTTACAGCCGCTATTTTCTCGTCCCGAAAAAGGATGGCGGTCTCCGCCCCATCCTAGATCTCAGACACCTGAACAAAGCACTAATGATTCGCTCGTTCAGAATGTTAACAACCAAGCATATCCTCGCGCAAGTGCGCCCAGGAGATTGGTTTCTCTCAGTGGATCTGAAAGATGCTTACTTTCACATTCCAATAGCGCCTCATCACAGGCCGTTTCTAAGATTCGCTTTCGAGGGACAGTCATACCAGTACACAGTACTCCCTTTCGGCCTGTCCCTGGCTCCCCGTACATTCACGAAATGTATGGATGCAGCACTTTCCCCCCTAAGACGAAGGGGAGTGCGAATACTGAATTATCTTGACGATTGGCTGGTTCTAGCACAATCAGAGAGTCAGTTAATAACACACAGATCTTGGATTATCAGCCATTTAGAATGCCTGGGTTTAAGAATCAATTTTGCAAAAAGCATACTATCTCCCAGCCAGAGGATTTCTTTCCTGGGAATAGTTCTAGACTCGATGCAAATGACAGCGCGTCTCTCATCGGAGCGCGCGCTCACCATCCGGCGCCTTGCAACATCATTCAGGGCGGGCGCGCGCGCCCCCGTCAAACGGTTTCAGAGGATGCTCGGTCTCATGGCCTCAGCATCGGCCGTACTCCAGCTAGGATTGTTGCATATGCGCCCTCTCCAACGCTGGCTCAAGAGCCGCGTCCCTACTCACGCGTGGCGTTCGGGCCACTTTTTAATCAGAGCGAACCACGGATGTATAAAAGCCCTGACGCACTGGAAAGCCGCCGACTGGTACCAGTCAGGCGTGAGTCTGGGTGTGAACACAAGGAGAAAGATGATAACGACAGATGCCTCCAAAATAGGTTGGGGGGCCCTTTACGAGGGCAGGCCTGTCTCCGGCTTTTGGTCAAACCCGGAGAAGCGCCTACACATAAACTGTCTGGAAATGAAAGCGGTCGCTTTGGCTCTCAGAGCCCTGCTCCCACATATAAAAAACGAACACGTCCTGGTCCGAACGGACAACATGACGGTAGTGTCGTACATAAATCGCCAGGGTGGACTCAGGTCGAGCTCCATGCATTCAATGGCCAGGAGACTCATTTTATGGTCCCAGCACAACTTGCGCTCGCTGAGAGCAGCGCATGTGCCAGGCGCCCTGAACCAGGGGGCAGACATGCTATCCAGAGACAAGATTCTCCCAGGAGAATGGGCTCTCAACCCGCTGACGATTCAGTGGTTATGGAAAACCTTTGGCAAAGCGGAGATTGACCTCTTCGCCTCCAAGGAGAACGCGTACTGCTCTCTTTTCTTCACGAAAAGCACGGACGCGCTCGCCCAGAGCTGGCCGAACCGCCCCTTATATGCCTTTCCCCCGATCGCGATGCTGCCACAGGTCATCAGTCAGGTCAGAGAGGAGGAAAACGAAGTGCTGCTGATAGCCCCACTCTGGAAGAACCAAACATGGTTTCCAGATCTGATGCAAATGCAATCTGCACCACGGCCGATTCCACTGAGGCCAGACCTCCTCAGTCTGGCCAGCGGGATGATATTTCATCCCCGCCCCGATCTGTGGGCCCTTCATGCATGGCCCCTCAACGGGTTCCCAGGAACCTCGCGAGCGGAGCACTAAAAACCATCGCTGAGGCGCGGGCGCCCTCCACGAGACGCTTATATGCCCAGAAATGGAAAGTGTTCAGTGACTGGTGTAATACCAAGGGCCTGAACCCTGTAACATGCGAGATTACGAGTGTACTCGTTTTCCTACAAGGGCTTCTGGAGGCGGGCCGCACCCCCTCCACGCTCAAAGTATATGTGGCTGCCATCACAGCGTCACACGACCTTGTAATGGAACATCCATTGGGAAGAAACGACCTAATTATTCGTTTCCTAAAGGGCGCCAGGAGGATGAACCCTTCACGCCCCCCCTCAGTGCCGATCTGGGACCAAGCTACGGTCCTAGACGCTCTTAAAGGGCCCCCGTTCGAACCACTCCGAACCGTGCACCTTAAACAGCTCTCGCTCAAGACGGCGCTCTTGCTGGCACTCGCCTCGGTCAAGAGAGTGGGCGACCTGCACGCGCTTTCAACAAGCGCTGCCTGCCTAGAATTCGGACCTAACGACTGCAGGGTCGTCCTTAGACCGAAACATGGGTATATTCCTAAAGTGCTCACCACTCCCTTCAGAGCTCAGGTTATCTCCCTAACTGCGCTTTCGTCTCCAGCAGACGAACACGACGCTAATCTACTCTGCCCCGTTAGGGCTCTCAGAGTGTATTTGGAGCGTTCTGCCCTATTCAGACAGACAGAACAACTGTTTGTATGCTTTGGCGGCCGTACGAAAGGTTCCGCCGTTTCAAAGCAGAGAATCTCTCACTGGATAGTCGAAGCTATAGCGCTGGCTTATGAAGCTAAGGGACTTCAATGCCCCTGGGGAGTCAAAGCACACTCCACCAGGAGTGTGGCTTCTTCCTGGGCATGGTCGAGCGGGATACCGATCGAGGATATTTCTGCGGCGGCAGGCTGGGCCTCACCGTCCACATTTATCAGGTTCTACAACCTACAGGTCCCGACATTGCATTCCAATGTGCTATCAGCATAATGCTAGTTGAACTGCGAGTTCGTATCTAGATAATGTATGTGCTTGTGTCACACTGAGCGCCTTCTAGCCGCTCTGTATTTTTTCCCACATATAAAGCTCGCCTCTGCCGGCTAGTTGGATGATAACTTTGCTTTTCAGCTTAGGCACCTGCCTCTGGCTATTATAAGGCGAAGTTCAGTACGCACAGCGTTTTGCATGGTGTTCCCATAGCATAAGCTACTTACGCAATAGGAGAGACCTCTCGAAAGGGAACGACTCGGTTACTAACGTAACCTCGGTTCCCTGAGAGGAGGGAACGAGTATTGCGTAAGCTGCCGTGCTTGTGCTTGGTTAGTTCGCTTCAGTCGTTTTAACCTAAAGAACTCTCATGACGGGGCGCCCAATATATAGCTCTTGGCCACGCCCATCTTGGCGGGCTCTGACGCGCGCGGGCGCGAAGCGCGCTCATTGGTCGCGCATTCAGAGTCGCCCCGTCATTGGTTCGAGCAAGTTGCCGCAGCACAGCCAATGACCGAGCTCCTTCGTTCATTGCTGTCAGCTGTGCAGCCGCAATGCGTTTTACATAAAGACTTCAATATTCTCGAGAAAAGGAGTTTTCCCATAGCGTAAGCTACTTACGCAATACTCGTTCCCTCCTCTCAGGGAACCGAGGTTACGTTAGTAATCGAGTAGTTTGCGTTAGCCCAACGCATAAACTTATTGATAAAGCACTGCTGTACTACAAGGTATTGCTCTATTCTTTATGACAACTCCAATAACAACGACAAACATTTCAGATATTTCAAAAAAGAAAAAAATGACAATTGGAGACCTAGAAGCTGCGCTGAGCGTAACTTACACAACACACACAAATATTGAGCATGCTACAAAACACATAAAAGCAACAATTATTAATAATACTTACAGGTTGTGATTCGGAGGAGGAAGCTGATCCAAATAAAATTGGTACTGAACCTTCCTTCAGTATCAACCGGCTCGCGAATCCACACTTGAAAGCATTTGTTTGTAAAGCAATCGTCATTAAAATAACGCGAACACAGCACAAAGTTCGGGCTATACTTGTGTGGTATAGTTGTATATATGAACTGTAGACACTTAGTCTTCAAATGCTCCTCCCTGGGCCGTGAAAAAGGGTCGCTTTTGATTCGCACTTCAGAACACAGCGTCTTGTTGTCGACATGATGTTTTCAAGTTTTCCCTGGTGTCTGCGTGCGTAATGAGTGGGCGTATCTTATTCAAATAACTTGTCAAGTTGACGTCATCTAGATAGAGAAAAAGCATTGTTCGTCTATCGATTCATATCAGCGACTCAGAGTCGACTCTTACTTTTGAGAGACAATAACTTTGTATACGGTGAACTTTCATATTTAAAACTTTGCAGGATGTTTTCGTTCACTTAGATCTATGTTACACACTACATGAAAGGTAATTTTCAAAATTCCATAATAGGTGCCCTTTAACGGATTAGTTCACTTTAAAAAAAACTTTTGCTGATAATTTACTCACCCCCATGTCATCCAAGATGTCCATGTCTTTCTTTCTTCAGTCGAAAAGAAATTAAGGTTTTTGATGAAAACATTCCAGGATTTTTCTCCATTTAATGGACTTCAATAGAGCATCACAGTCCCGCCCACAGCCGGTGCCAGAAGTAAGAATTCAATACAATTTCTCCACTGACAGTTGGGGTATAAGCCATAAAAACGTAAACAGATGGTAGACTTAAAACTATCTACGGCTGTACTAAGCGATTGTATATGCTCATATAAACGCAAAAGGTTATGGGGCACTAACCTTGTTTTGAGATAAATGCCTTTAATTCACGATGTCTTGGATAAGTAGCCTACTTCATTACTCACAATCCTGAACAATCCCACAATCCCACAGTGATGCATCTGATTGGTGGAACTGGAAGTCGTGTAACTGTCTGGTTAAACCCGCGAAGGTCCGTGAAGACTGAAGATCATTAATAAAAATTTAAAAAAACCTTTGTTGTGTTTTTTCACGGTACACTTATCAGTGCAATCATGATCTTCTTGGCTGCCATGATGGCTTTTTTCAAGGAGGAAAAGTGTTCAAAGGGGTGAAAACCACTTCAAATCGGGTCATGTAGTTCAGTGTAGTTTGTCCAAGGGTCAGCTTGTGGGTTTTGTAAGGGCCAGCATGAGGGACAAGACCTACAAAGTTGTGGTGAGTTTTGCAGGGAGGTTGGTAACGTTAGTTAGCATTATCGTTCACTTTAGCTAGGCTACTGTAGCCTTCATATGGTATGAGTCATATCAGGCATTTTATGATGCCACTGTCAAAACAATATTTAGCCTAGGCATACCCCCACTGAGCAATGTGACGTCGGAGTGACGTCTTTTCTATGTAATTTTTGGACGTCCAATTTCGGTCCACTGAAGGGGTTGTTTTGTAACGTCTTTTTTTGTAATGTTTTGTAATGTTGACGTCCGTGGGACCAAATGTGGTCGTTTGTGGACGTCTTTTCAACATAAAATTAGACTAATTTTAGACGTCGTTTCTATACAACTTCTATAACTGTAGTCCCATGTTTCAAAAGGGTGGAGGACATGTTTTCTGTACCATGTATTAAAATTTACGCATTTGGCAGACGCTTCTATCCACAGTGACTTACATTGCATTACACATTTACATTCCAATCAGTTTTTGCTTTCCCTGGGAATCAAACCCATGATCTTGGCGTTGCAAGCGCCAACGCTCTACTGAGCTACAGCATTATACCTTAATATGCGTCTCCAGTTATCACCTGCTGCTGAGACAATCAAATGGAGTTTTTGGAAAATTATCTTAAATAATTATAAATAATCTGTATTCATATGTATTAATCATGTTGATAACAACAATGTTGATATTTGTAATTAAAAAAATATTGCATATTAATCATGTACATTTCCTGCACCTGTAATAGATATCCAAATGAGGTCCAAAAATATGACCCAGTTCAAAGGTCAAATGTTGAACGTCAATATGACGTCCAAGTTGGGTCATGGTTGGACGTCCAAATATTGGACCTAGTTTGGACGTTGAATAGATGTCCGGAATTGGTCATGGACCGACGGACCCAATATAGACATGATCTGCACGTCTATCCGATGTCCAGTGTTTAGTGGGCCTCTTCATGCATTTAGGTACTGAACATTTGTGTAATAATTCATGGCAAGTTAATAAACTGAATATGATGGTGGTCCAAGAGCAGACCATGCACCGGTCCATGCATCAGACCGGTGGCGTGGTGCACTTTCTGGTTTGCTGACCATCACTTTTTAATTTTCACTTGTTGTGGATATTAAGAAAATACATTAAATGTTATTAAAATTAAGGATGAACGAACTATAACTTCATGAATAAAAAGAGCACGGACCTCAACCTGTCCTGTCAGCAGAGTGTCCTGTGTCATAAGGGCTTTGAAATAAACACACAAACTACACACTGAACACACACGGAGGAATGGACGCTGGGGAGCAGCGACTCTTTATGGGAGGCTGTATGATTAAACTTGCACAGACATGTGAAACACCTGCGATACACACTGAAACTCTTGTGATACACACTGAAACTCTTGCGATACACACTGAAACACCTGCGATACACACTGAAACTCTTGCGATACACATTGAAACTCTTGCGATACACACTGAAACACTTGCGATACACATTGAAACTCTTGCGATACACATCGAAACTCTTGCGATACACACTGAAACTCTTGCGATACACATCGATCGAAACTCTTGCGATACACATTGAAACTCTTGCGATACACACTGAAACACTTGCGATACACACTGAAACACTTGCGATACACACTGAAACTCTTGCGATACACACTGAAACTCTAGCGATACACATTTTATATAAAATATTTATAGCTTATCATGCTTTTATCATACTTCTACGTTCAAAACGCTGAAGCAAATAGTATAGCAGGACATTCTATTGCTTAATGTGAAAAACCATTAACGTGACTTAATGAGACATTATTAAAAATTAAAAGATCAAATTCTGCACACACCTTATTAATAAAGTACATAAAAGCAGATGAGCCCAGAATATGAACGCACCGCATGAATTACACGTTATGTGTTTTCCTAAAATTAAGCCCTTGATTCAGGGAACAGGGAAATATTTTACCACTCCAAACGCCATCTTCATTAAAAAAATATTATTTTGTTTATTAAACGCAAAGTTTTTTATTTCAAAAGCATTTCTCAATTCAGTTCATATTTCCAATAAACGAAACTCAGAGCCATTCCCCCGCCTATAAGCGGTGATTTAGGCTAAATAAATAAGTTAAATAAAAATATTAAAAAGCACATATTAATAATAATATAAACAAATACAACACTTAGCCTATAAATGCCGAATGCTGGTTTTAGTTTTGCTTCAAATAAATAAAGTAGTTTAGGCTTTAAAATAAATATTGTTTGTGGACTAATTAATGCCATGTATAATGTAGGCTATGTTTATTTTATATGCTACTATATTTTTCATTTTTGTTTTGCATTGAATGCAAGTTTCAATGTGTATCGCAAGAGTTTCAATGTGTATCGCAAGAGTTTCAGTGTGTATCGCAATAGTTTCAATGTGTATCGCAAGTGTTTCAGTGTGTATCGCAAGAGTTTCAGTGTGTATCGCAAGAGTTTCAATGTGTATCGCAAGAGTTTCAGTGTGTATCGCAAGTGTTTCAGTGTGTATCGCAAGTGTTTCAGTGTGTATCGCAAGTGTTTCAGTGTGTATCGCAAGAGTTTCAGTGTGTATCGCAAGTGTTTCAGTGTGTATCGCAAGTGTTTCAGTGTGTATCGCAAGAGTTTCAGTGTGTATCGCAAGTGTTTCAGTGTGTATCGCAAGAGTTTCAATGTGTATCGCAAGTGTTTCAGTGTGTATCGCAAGTGTTTCAGTGTGTATCGCAAGAGTTTCAGTGTGTATCGCAAGTGTTTCAGTGTGTATCGCAAGAGTTTCAATGTGTATCGCAAGAGTTTCAGTGTGTATCTCAAGAGTTTCAGTGTGTATCTCAAGAGTTTCAGTGTGTATCTCAAGAGTTTCAGTGTGTATCTCAAGAGTTTCGATGTGTATCGCAAGAGTTTCAATGTGTATCGCAAGAGTTTCAGTGTGTATCGCAAGAGTTTCAGTGTGTATCTCAAGAGTTTCAGTGTGTATCGCAAGTGTTTCAGTGTGTATCGCAAGAGTTTCAGTGTGTATCGCAGGTGTTTCAGTGTGTATCGCAAGAGTTTCAGTGTGTATCGCAAGTGTTTCAGTGTGTATCGCAAGAGTTTCAGTGTGTATCGCAGGTGTTTCAGTGTGTATCGCAAGAGTTTCAGTGTGTATCGCAAGTGTTTCAGTGTGTATCGCAGGTGTTTCAGTGTGTATTGCAGGTGTTTCACATGTCTATGCAAGTCTAATTTGAACTTGCAAGTGTTTCAATGGGTTTCGTCTCATACGGCCTCCCATAGACTCTCTCTCTCTCACACACACACACACACAGGAATGGACGCTGGGGAGCAGCGACTCTCTCTCTCTCTCACACACACACACACAGACTCTCTCTCTCTCAAACACACACACACACACACACAGGAATGGACGCTCGGTAGCAGGGACTCTCTCTCTCTCAAACACACACACACACACAGGAATGGACGCTGGGGAGCAGCGACTATCTATTATTTACACGATTGAAAGAACTGCTATTAACTGCACATTCACTATATACAATTTACTGGAGGAAAAGGTTCGCGTGACGCGTCGACAGATGTTGGAAGTCGCTCAAAAGGCTCTTTCGCGGTTGTGGCCTTCAGTCGACTTCAGTGAGGCGCGGTGGTTTATGGGATGAGTAGTTCCTTCGCTCGGAAATGAAAATATGTACACATTCTTGTACCTTTTTTTTATTTTCTCTTCGTTTTTTCACTCGAAATGATATGTTGTATGCTTATGCGTTCAGCCGTAGCTGGTTATCCTCAGACATGCTCTAAAACTCTTTAGATACGGATTTTTCCAAAACGTCAATGGGAGAAATGAATGGGAAATTTACTTCCGGCACCTAAGCTCTCTCGGGCTGTGGGCGGGACTGTGATGCTCTATAGCCAATCAGAGGAGTTTAATTGAATCCACTCAAAACTCCGGAGTGTGTGTGTTCAGTGTGTTCTGCGCGTTCCCGCCAATCCTCAGTAACACACAGACACGCTGTGAGTGAGAGATCATGTGCGGTGTGTGTGTAGACTACTTTAATGATTTTAAATGAACGTTGTGAGATCGCGAACTGACATGAGTGACAGCTCTTGAGTGATTGCACTCTTTCACGCTTTCGAGGCTATATAGATATAATCCGTTTAATAAAAGTCTAGTTTTCGTGCTGCTAAAAGGACCGATGATCAATGACATGATGCGAACTAATGGAAGTGTGTGACAGCTTCATCATGCAGGATCAGTCTCGACTGCATGATATTAAAATAGACACAGGCAATCAGAGCCGGATTAACGCAAAGGCAAACTAGCCACGTGCCTAGGGTCCGATTGGCGGGATGGGGCCCAGACAGAGGGACACAAATAAAAAAAATAAAATTTTTTTTACAAATGTCCTATCTACAATTTATTTCAATATTTATTAACTAAAAATAGTGACGATGTTTATCTTAACCATAGACTGTTACATTACGTCACACTAACGCCAGTGAGCCCATCAGGTGCTGCGAAGCAAAAGCCTAAATAGGCACGCAAAGAAGCACAGCTCGTAATGCAGGTGTGTGCGTTGTCGTCATCTATTTTGGAGTGATTGCAATGTATTCTAAATATAAACTTGTACTGTAGATCAGCGTCATTTCTGGAAAAATCATTCACCGCTTTATTACGAGTTTAAAAGAGCGCGAGCGTCATTAACGTGCCCAGACGCGACGCTTTGAATTTGCGCGTACAATGAATAACATCGCGTCGGGAGCTGACTAAAAACGCTACAAAAGTAAAAGACAAGACGTTTGTATTCAAAGTTAAAAAGCCAACACACTACAACATTTTTAAATGTTTCAAATAAAGGATCTCATGGGTCTATCTTCTAAATTCTGCTGATGATTATTATACCCTGTCTGACATCAGCCTACTTACGCCAATAATATCAGTTTAGATTTTTTTTTTCTAATCAGTAGCGATCGTGTCTTTCTCTTCCACTTGATTTGTGTATAGCATATTTAAGCTTGCAATGCATAATATCATATTACTTATATTAATAATATGACAATATCTGCAGTCAATATTGATTAAATGGGAGGGGAAAATCCTGCCCATACCGCAGCTATGAAAAAAATTATAAAAGCACTTATGATCATCTCCTGAAGTGGTATTCTGGAACTGTGAATAAATTGAATAAAACAGCAAAATAACAATAACATCTTCATTAAACAAAAAAGAGATTACCTTAGATGAAGTTTGATTAATATGTACATACAGTAGCCTACTGGTAAAAAGTCTGGACCACCAATTACTATTTTTAATGTTTTTGAAAAAATTTTTTATTATGCTCTACAAGCCTGCATTTATTTGATCAAATACAGAAAAAAAACAGGAATATTCAGCAAGGATGTGTTAAATATATAAAAAGTGATAGTGAAGACAATAAATATTAAGCACCATTTCTAACATTTGATAATAAATCAGAATATTATAAAGTTTTCTGAAGGATCACATGACACTAAATTCAGCTTTGTATCACAGAAATATATTTTAAAGTATAGTAAAATGGGAAAACCATTATTTTAAATTTTAATAATATTTCACTATATATTTTTCTGTATTTTTGATGAAATAAATCCAGGCTTGATGAGCATAAGAGACTTCTTTCAAAAACATAAAAAATAGTAATGTGTCCAAACTTATGTACTGTGTAAGTAAAAATATACAACATTTAAAATTAAATGTTGTATAAATTAAAAGGTTAGGAATCATATTTGTTTCAAGAGTTTTTTTTTATTGGGGGTGGGGGGCCTCCAACATGAATATTGCCTAGGGCCTCCAAATGTCTAGAACCGGCCCTGCAGGCAATGTAAATGCAGACTCAGATTACCCGAAAATATTCTTATCAATATATTTATATAAATTCCATTCCAATTATTTGTAATGACTTGAAATAATCTTAAACGTGTGTCACTGTACATTGCTGTCCTTGTTATTTACATCTGCGATTTACTGGAGAACACACACTCATTTCACACACTCACTGATCTCATTCTTAACCGTCCATTTCACAGTAAAATTAATGTGAAGTTTTAGTAAACTTTAAGGTAAAGTTCAAGAAAATGTTTAACTGTCCATCTGAGATATATATATATATATATATATATATATATATATATATTATAATTTACATCTGCAAGCAACTAATGAATTTTATCACAACGTGCTTATTATGATGCATAAATCTCAATTTTAACAATGAAAAGTAACATACAGTGACGCACGTACAACAACAATAATGTGCATAGATCTGATCTATTGTCTGAACATAAAATATCTTATTTTTGATCATAATATGGTTAGTTTCAGTTAATATTAAAGACTGCATATGTGTAGCTCTGTTCTGAATCTGTAATATGTCCATTACTGTGGTAAACGGGTCTCTTGGGTAAATGACTTGATCAGGTTCATGATTTACTCCAACTGTGCACTAATTTACCTGAATGTACATGTTTTTATAGCGTGGCACATTTTAAAAACAGCCCATTTTATACATTTTGCATTCATTTATACATACCACAAAGCCTTGTAAAAAATTATAATAAACTAGCTTTTTAAACATTTTTCTGATAGGGAATGACATCAGTTGCTGTTTCATGAATAACCAGAGCCATTTTACATGCAACAGCTTGTGTTTATATTATATTTGTCTGCAATTCTCACGTTGGTACTGAAATACATGTATAACTGACTGACGTACAAGTGTTTTAAATCGAGATCTGTATAATCAGAATGTGTGGAAAACTCTGTAGTTTCATAGATGTGTAGTGTGTCGTTGTACAGAATTGCTGCTGAAGTTCAGGAGTGAATGAAGTTTAAATACAGTGATGTCGGATGTACTTGAAGGTAAATCATATTGCAAGAGGATTTTTAAGAGAAATTATAGTGCCTTTTTAAAGCAGTCATGTTTAATGTCATGTTATATTTCTATGCAGTTTTTTTGTCAATCAGTTAAATGTTTTGAGAGAATATCAATTTGTATGTGGTGAAAAATTGTTATATTATTTTATCAATAAAACTATCACAGCATATCTTGTATATAAGACTTTAAGAATATACCAGAGAATTATGTTTTTTGTTAAACTGTTTAATGACATTAAAATAATGTGGAAAAAATTAGAATGGTCACGTATGTTTAAAAGAAAAGTAAAAACTACCTTAAAGTTCATAGTACATATTTATGACAAAGTGACAAAAATGCAACTATTTGTCAACCTTTATTAAACTATCAGGATGTATTATAATACTTTGAACAGTTGTTTAACTGTATATTGGAGGCGCAAAATCTAAAATTCAAAAACAAATGTTCAAGTAAATGGCTTTTATTTTCTACTAGGTTGTTTCGTCTCAGTGCAAATCTCACCAGAATGTTACAATGTAACAGTAACCAGTAAATATATATATATACATTCTTTATATATATATAAAGAATGCAGTATGTAACAATTACTAAAACTGGCACAATGAAGACAATACAGAACATATTGAATTAATAAAGTATTACACCGCAATTCTACGAAAATGGTAGACGTGTAACGATAAAACCTTACAGTGAGTTACTGTAATCTGATTTTAACTGTGAGAAATAACAGAAATACTGATGGTCTCTTTAAAACATCTTTGCTATGGAAGCTTGTTCACACCAACAAACAAAAATAAAGGTATTTACGACTTTTTATCTCACAATTCTGGTTTTTTTCAAAGAGTTGTGAGATAAAAAGTCGCAATTACCTTTTCATTTCATTTATTTGTTTATTTTTTGCATGCTTCAATACCTTGCAATTGATCTGATGTGTGTGTACAGCGAGAACAGTGTGTGTTTCATGACTGACACTTTCCTGGGACTCGTGATGTTCAGATCCGCAGTATTGCTGCTGTTTCCTCACGTCTGCTTGTTTTTAAATGTAAAGGAGGTCGACTCTGGATATCAATAACCATATTTTTGGGGCATGTAACGATAAAGCGGTAAAACCTTACAGTTAGTTACTGTAATCTGATTTTAACTGTGTGAAATAACATTAGTACTGATGGTTTATTTAAAACATTTTTGCTATGGAAGCTTGTTCACACCAACACACAAATATAAAGGTATTTGAGACTTTTTATCTCACAGTTCTGGCGTTTTTCTCGAGTGGTGAGAGAAGAAGTTGCAATTACCTTTTTATTTCATGTATTTGTGTTTTGCGTGGCAGAAATGAGCTTCGAGCGCTTGCAATCGGAGGAAGTTTAGTGGCTTTGAACACAACTGTACACTTCCAGTAGTGATCAGTCGTGGATCTACAGTGTGCGTTTCACGACTGAGACTCAAAGTGCTTGTTTTAAGTGTAAAGGATGTCGAGTCTTGATTTCTGGGACGTGTTCCAGCTGAAACGGGACTGCCTAACGCTCGCTCCCGAACTTCTCCATCTGGAAGATGAGCTGCACCGCGGCGTCCACGTCCGGCACGATGCTCTCGGGCTCCACCAGCGCCGGGTCGAAGCAGAAGTCCCTGTGCCCGTGGAACACCGTCTCCGTCACGCTCCTGCTGGCGTCTCTGGGTAACTGCAGGTGAGGGTTATACACACCTGTGCACACCAGGATGGATTTGCAGGAGGTCGCGGATGGTGACGCGAGCTCACTTTCCCAGCCGTTGTTCTCCGAGTCCGAGTCCCGAGATACGGATCCCGACCCCATGTTGGCCACGGCTCGGCTCTTGCGCGCCACGCGCTCCTCCAGGTACCGGTTGTAGAGATTGGCACCGTAGATGTCAGTCATCAGGTTGTCCCTAAAGGGTTAACAACAACACAAGTCATTAAAGGGATAGTTCACCAAAAAATGTAAATTCTGTCAGTAATTACTCTCCCTCATGTTGTTCAACCCCGTAAGACCTTCGTTCATCTTCGGAACACAAATTAAGATATGTTTGATTAAATCTGAGAGCTGGATCACTCCTCCATAGGCTTCTAAGGGATTGAAACTTGTTCAAAGGAAATGAATAGTTGAAATAAAGTCGTTATTTTTGTTTGTTTTTGCGCACAAAAAGTATTCTCATCGCTTGATAAACTTAAGATTGAGTCACTGTAGTCACTTGGACTATTTTAACGATGTCTTTAATAACCTTTTGGGGAACAAGTTTCAATCCCTTAAGAAGCCTATGGAGGAGTGATCCAGCTCTCAGATTTAATCAAAAATATCTTAATTTGTGTCCCGAAGATGAACGAAGGTCTTACGGGGTTGAACAACATGAGGGAGAGTAATTACTGACAGAATTTACATTTTTGGGTGAACTATCCCTTTAATCTGACGAGGTGCTCTTTACGTGTCACATTTTTTTATTTAATTTAAATAAATGTAGTATAGTTTTATTATTATTATAATTATTAATATATTGTCACAATATATCGCAATACAAAAATGCATCAATGTGTATTGTGTATAGTTCACCCAAAATTAACATTTCTTGTGTGAGAAAAAATTCAAGTGTCAGTACTACATTAAACTACTATATATAATGTTGGATATAATATATAATAATGCAATGGGGAATATGTGTGTGTCCTGATAATGGCAGATATCAGTCCTCAGGTTTTCTCTAATGGCATTTAGAGGGTTAACGACACAAGTAATTTATCTTAAACCCTCTGGTGTTCTTCAAGAGCCTGTCCATCAAAAATGACCGATTTTTCTTTATTTCAATTAAATTAATGTGCTATATTTTAGTTTTTTTATGTACCATTTTGTATTTTTAGGGATTTTATGGTATTAAATAATATTTACACTGTATTTAAAATCCGTTTATTTTTTGAGCATAGACCTAAAAAATGTAATTTCCAACTTAAACTGTCGTAAATCTTGAATGCTTTAGAGCGACAGACTGAATTTTAATCTCTTTTTAAACACGACACATGGCAGATTATTGCTGAAGTGAAAAAAGTTTTAAAAAGCGAAATTAAAAAAAGGTACAGAATTTTACGTTTATTGTTATTAAAAATACAAAAAAATACTATTTTCAATTTTTATATGAAACGTATATTTTCAAAAACATTTCGCTCTAAAACGGTGAGAAAATCAAAGCCATAAATCTAAACAAGTTGTTCCGCATATCTCAGTAAATGATCTTTCAGTGAGAGTGTGTTCGGCTGCAGTTCCAAACGCTTCCACTAGAGCAGTGATTTTCAAACCCTGGGTTAAACTTAAATAATTAAAAAATGGGTCGCCAGTGATTTAAATAAATAAAAAAATCCGTTTTCTAATAATATTATTATTATTATATTATTATTATATTATTAATAATAGCTTTGATTAGAAGTACACTAAAAAAACATTCAAATTCATGCAAAATAAATAATCCACGTCACCTGACCAAAATGAAGACGAAACAACGAAACAAACTGAATGCTTCTCCTGACATGCGTGTTGCCCTCTCGTCCTGCGAACCGGCTTGGGACCAGATTATGCAGAATAAGCAGGCCCACCCTTCTCATTAATATATATAGGCCTACACAAAACACGCACTCGTTCGCTCCATCGGCAGCAACACCACACACGTTCGCTCCATCGGCAGCAACACCACACACACTCGTTGTTCCTTGCGGCTTCCGCAACACACTCACGTTCGCTCCATTGGCAGCAACACACACATTTCAGATCAATATATTTGTTTTCCTTAAAATTGTAATTAACACTAACTTTATTCCCATTTGAATTATAAATATGTTTGCTTTTAAACTGTGTGTGATTTTGGTTGGGTGACAGTTGTAGGTTAAGTTTGACAAGAGTTTACAGTTTGACAAAAGCACAATGTTGTGTTTTAAAATAATAAAATAGTCAACCTAATATAAAAATCACACTGCTCTGTTTAAATAGCAGTAGTAGGCTACAATTCGTACCGTTCCGCATAAGCACCGCTCAACTGTGATGTTTCCATGCACATTTTTGCGCATGTGAAAAGGATGATTTTTTCCTGTCGATATTGCAACGTGAGTGAAGTTGCTACAAAGCCAGTGCTCGAAGTGGGGCGGTACTCACCGGTACGCAGTACCGGCACTTCTACATTTTACTCTTAAGCAAGCGTACCTGCACTTTTTCTTGCTTACCGCTACTTCTCGCATGTAGCCGGTACTCGACCACTGACAGAAAAAGCGCCAGTGTCACGCCCGTTGATATAGGCCTACTTCGTTTGCAGTGCGTATGCAGTGCGTATTTTTTCCGCACCCATGTTAACAGGTTTGAGCTTTCACGGTAGAGATCCACTTTTGCGACACGACTGTAGCGTGGTGTCGCGACGCCTCCCCACATTTGTACTTTGATGGGCGTTCCTCAAGTTTATCGCTATGGGTGTGGTTTTGAGCCAGCAGCCAGTCTAGAACAGAGGACCTGCGAGAGACTTCCCCCCGTCTACATATGCTCTGCTTCTATTGGATAGTCGCGTCACGTTCAACGGAATTCATTTGCATAAAGATGGGCATCAGCCAGCTTTTTGACGCGCAGCATTTTTCCAAATGAAGCGCCGCCTTCCCGGGATGCTTTGCGGGCGCGTTAAAGTCGCGTGACGTCACCCATAGGAATAAAGTGGAGCGCGGCACAACAGAAGTGTCGCACAGACAAGTGGATCTGCACCGTCACACTGCACGCGCATGCTGTCCATCAATGCGCTCCTGGTGCTGTGCGTATAGGCCTAGCAGTGCAGTGATCGTTCCGAGTCTATTTTTGCTGTGCTGCACGCGCTGAATTAAAGTGACAGCTCATGGACAAACACAGATTGACATGAAAATATAATAATCTCACCATAAATGCATTTAATTAAAATGTAGTAATCTAAATGTATTTTTGGACTTGCAGACTTGGAGGAGTTCCGTTTTCGCACGCACGTGCACACACGCACGACTTGTTTTAATACATTTTGTTGTTAATAACAATAAGTTTTGTTCTAAGTTTTGTTTTTCACTGTAGAAATGATGATTTGCCAATGCAAGAGAGTACCGGCACCTTTCTTTTCCCACTTCAAGCACTGTACAAAGCCTATAATAAAGAATAGTTTACCATCAAATACATCGCGATTCGCAAATGTTGAAACATTTTGATTCTAATGAGAGAGTTACGTGAGCATAATGCCCCTTACTTTTACTTTCGCTTTAAATTATTTCATTTTGGCTTGTTTATAGTTATTATTTTTTTAATTCTTGTTCTGAATATTACATTTAAAGAGTTTGTTGTGGAATATGTTTTGTGTATTTTTTAAGCATGCAGCAAACAATAGGCTATTAATTGGTTAAAATTCCTGTATGTAGGCCTATAGCTTGATCAAATTAGTTCAGAAGCGACTTTGCGTTGCAATCGCGTCAAGGATCAGCAAGTGCACGTGCATCATCAAAAGTGGTTAAAAAAGTGCTGAGCTGATTTTTTTCTGCGCACAAGCCTATGGGTCGCGTCAAAAAAAAAAGAAAAAAAAAAGGGTAAAAAAACTCTTGAAAAAGTTTGAAAACCACTGCACTAGAGGAAACTCTCATTCATTTCCAGTGATCATTTCTGACCGCGAGGAGCACAAGTGTACATATTGTTTTCAGGACCATTTATAATGTTCATGTCCATGATTTTTTTGTGTTTACATCGTCAAAACCTTTACCAAGTTTTATACCAATCTGATCAAGTAAAAATTTCTAATTTAAAAAAAAAAAAACGTAACATGTTTTGGTCAAAAATGCCCGAAGAGCAGCAGAGACACATGACCAAACCTCCACTGCTCGAACTGAAACAGTCTAAACTGTATCAGGAGAAAGATGTATGCGCGTTTCCTAAAAGTTTCTCATCCGCTGATGATACCGAGATCAGAAATAAGCTGTCGTTTTATTAGCAAAATATCTTCATTCTGTACATTCACCATTCCATTTGTGGCCTAAAAACGCAATCAATCACAATCAGGAAATAGCATCTATCTTTAGCAACATTGTGAGATGACACGTGTTTAACTCTCTGTGCCAAAACTTTAACCTTTTATTTTTCTTTAGGATTTTCTACTTCATGGGAATGGTATTGTAGTGTTACAAATTTATTAAATGTTTTAATTTAGGTTCAACAGTATTTTAACTGAGAAAGTTCACACAAGTGTTTACCATTTTGAGGCATAGGACATTAACCTTTTTGTTACTTCTCATCTGATGTCACAAACCTGCCTGTTCTTGTCTGTCCAGAAGCTCTCTATTGTAAGTTAAATTGATCAGAGCACTGAGACTATCACCTTTTGTCTTTATGCACTGCCTGGCCATTAAGCTCTATGATAATGTGAAGGTATAGGCGAAGAGTCTGGCTGATTGGATTAGGATATTTACATTACAGTGTTATGCTGATTGGATTAGGATTGGTAACACTCTCAGTCTAGGGCACGTTCCTAAACCTGTACGCCTCATTTACATGCTTTTGTTTCAGAGTGTCTCCACCTTTATGTAACTCCTCCCCCTGAAAGGGTATATGAACTAAAATGTATACGGCCTTTAGTCAGATTTGGGTAAGATTTTGGACGAAGCAGACTACAGCAAATAAAGAATCCTGCTTAAAATCCTGGTCTCCTGGTTTTCGCTTCTGAGTTTTTCTACACTTAAGAAGGAAAAGTTCACAACAGATGGTGCCGTGACCCGGATAGAATTAACTTCACCAGAATCCAGAACTGGACCTCAACGAGGATCTCAACAAAAGCTGACTGAGTTCCAGAACTGGACCTCAACAAAGATCTCAACAAAGATCTGACTTTCAAGTTCCAGACTGAATGTTTTGAATCCAGATTGAACTCAACAAAGATCTGACTTTCCAGTTCCAGACTGAATCTTGAAACTTCAAGCTCAACATTTCCAGTTCCAGACTGAATCTTGAAACTTCAAGCTCAACAAAGATCTCAAAGCTGACTGAGTTTCCAGACGGAACCTTTCCGTACAACCAACGATTTGGTGAGTTTCACTCTATTCAAAGAACCGCTGAAGACCAGTACAAATCTGTTATTCCTCTACGCCGTCAGAAGAAGAGTTAACAAACAGCTGTAGAGTTTGGTTAACTAAGTTTATCCTCTAAAGTTTTATTTTAGAGATGAAAGATATCCTCTGTTTAGGCAGGGAAGATTAGCATTACATGTTAATTTTCGTTTATCCTCTGTGTAGTCAGAGAAGATTCATCCTCTGTTTAACCAGGGAAGGTTAACAACAGCTACACTGTGTTAACAGTTGTTTATCCTCTGCTTTGCCAGGGAAGTGTTTTATCCTCTGTTCGGCAGGGAAAAAATATATCCTCTGATTCAGGCAGGGAAGATTAGCATTACTTGCTAATATTTGCTATCCTCTGTTTTCAGCAGAGAAGAATTGTTTTATCCTCTGTAAAGTTAGGGAAGACTTATCCTCTGTTTTACCAGGGAAGGTGATACATCCTCTGTGTAGTCATAGAAGATTAATCCTCTGTTCAACCAGGGACGTTTAACAACAGTTAAAAGTGTGTTAGCAAAGTGGTTTCTCATCTGATTGCCAGGGAAGGTTGAATACATTATGATGACTATTCATAACTAGTTTATTCGTTGCTTTGTCAGAGAAGTTATGGGTTTATCCTCTGTTTTTCAACAGAGACAAATTGTTTATCTTCTGTTCTTGTAAGCAGGAAAGATTACCGTAAAAGTGCTAGTAATTTGAAGGAAGGTTAACGATAGTTGATCAGTTTTTGAGTGTACCCTCTGTTTGATCAGAGAAGTTTTAGTGTTTTGTTTGTGTGGTAACAAAGAAATCCTCAAAATGTTTAGGAAAAGTGCTAGACTAATCCCCACAACTGAAAAAGGTGGTCTTGCTACCCCTTTATGGACAGACAGTGAGTTCAAGTCATTGTTAGAGGAGCAGATGGACTCCATAGTGACTGAGTCAGTCAGATTGGATTTAAGAAAGAAATTTGGTATTCACCCAGAAAAAGTATGGTCTATTGAAGAATGCAAGAAGGTGTTGGGTGCATGCATCAGGAAGAGAAACATAAAAGGAATTATCTGCTGCCACAAAGAATTTAGCTTATCCATTGCACAAGAACAAGCTAGGTGTATTGCTAAGTTAAAAGAACAGAACAAACAATTGTTCACTCGAGTTTCCTGTCTCACGAAAAAGGTGGGCCATAACAAGGCCTCAACCAAATGTGACTCAGAAGACCAACAGTCAGATTAAACTTATCCTGATTTTCAAGCTTTCTTTGAAACAGATGTAGCTCTCCAACCAGTAACTGATAAGCCTGTAAATTCAGTCAATGTGTGTGGTGCTAGCAAAAGATTGCAGGGAATCGAGGGAACAGAAAGTGTTCCTCCCAACTCTTCTGTTGTTCAAAACCAAACTGTTGCCAAAGCGCTAAGACCTAAGGATATAGAAAAAATATCCCAAAGCTTTACCTTCAGTACGCACAGATTTGTCTGAATTTAGAAGGGCATTGATCAGTAAAATGCGTCTTTACGACATGTCGTTGGCAGAAGTAACACAGCTGATGTCACAAATTCTAACTGAATCTGAATTCAAGAGTTTTGAGTCTGCTGTTACTTCTGAACTACAACATGCCAGAAAAGATAAACTGAGAGAGGGAGTTCTGAAAGCATTGAAGAACATTGTTGGACCCAAAATAGAATGGTCCAAAATCACTAGTTGTGTACAGAAGAATGATGAAACGGTGTATGAATACACAGCAAGATTTTGTCAGTCAGCTGTAACTTACAGTGGAATAGCAGACACTTCAGAGAAGGTGTTAAATGATAATGGTCCATTAGTTCGCACATGGTTTGATGGTCTTTTGTCAGAGCATAGAAATGCATTGCCTTTCTTATATGTCACATGGGCCACTAGAACCTTGCAAAACAACTTGGACAGTTTAGCTGCATGGGAAAGAGACTCTGATGTCAAGGCAAGAGTAAACATTGCAGCAGCATCCTTTAAGGTCAACACAGAGAATCAACAGAAACGCAAATGTCCTAAGAGAGAGGGCAGTAGTTGTTATTATTGTGGTAAACATGGACATTGGGGAAAGGAGTGTAGGAAAAACAAAAAGAACTTTAGACAAGTTAACAATGTTACTCCGCTCCTACTCAGTCTGCTTGTTACTATGAAGCAGCTCGTCCCCTCTTCATTAAATTCGTTGGACAGCTTGTTGATGTGTTAACCATTTGGGCTGTGAGTGCTTAATTTCCCCAGTAACTTACAACAAAGATGAAAGACTTATTTTTGTTTAATAGAACAAAAAGAAAGTGACGGTCTCACCCTTCCTTTGGGGGACACTAAGTTAAGTAGACTCACAGCCTTAAATGTTATGCTACAGCACAGGCCCTTCATCAGTAATGGTGTTAGGTCAGACTGTAAATGTAAAATGCCTTCATGCAGTGTCCACACTGATGAATGAAACAAAATAAACTTCTGTCACCTCCTCCCATTGGGGAAATTGGTTAACTACCCCCACAGCCCCGAACATTGTTTTACAGCGTGCACCAGTCACGAACCCATCCTCATGTATGATGTCTGCAATGACTGAGGATTTGTTAGGGGATGAAGGAGAAATGACTCATGATTGTGTTACGCTTACATACACACCTTCGAGGGAAGTAAAAGAAACTCCCATAGAGAATTCAGAATTTGAGTTGTTTGTTGAGAATGTTGACGGTTCAGCTCAAGTAATTGAAAGTAATTCAGAAACAAGCCATTAGAGCCTATGTGGCATGAACCACATTAAGTGATGTTGATTACAGCAGCCGCAGTATTGTGTCAGGGAAGAAAAAAACCTGGACTAATGTGTCACACTGTAAAGTTGTTCCTCCATCTACAGGGATAGGATATAGGACACGGAACAAGTGAGGAGCCCAGAGAGGAACCGAAAGCAACAGGCTTCGGGGGCCAACTCTGCGGTGAAGATTTCCTCATAGGCCTTCCCTATCCTAGTCCATCCTCACCTCTCTGTTCCTTAGGTGTCAAAGGGATTAAGAAATAGGGAAAGAGGGAACAACAATAGCAGACTCAGAAAAGTTTACAACCCTAGTGTTTTGAACAAATACTGCTCTCCTGTCTTTTGTTTTCTTTGTTACTCTGTGCAGATACCACTGATGACTGTCCGGGACCCATACGCACCGACCTCGTCATCTGCGTATGAAGCCACAAGAAAACCTCAAGAAAATGACTAGACCCACTGCCGAACCAACTATCACGAAAGAAAAAAATACACAACGCAGAGACTCACATACGAAACCTTCAGTCATCCATCAACATGATCAAGATTGTCATACCAGTAACATCACGGACACTCTCGCTTCGCACAAGATAATGATCTTACAGAACAGAGTGGCCTTGGATTACATTCTAGCAACGCAAGGGAGAGCCTGCACCATCATCGGACCTGAGTGGTGGACTGGTTTTAATGGATCCAACAGAGAACTTGGACAAAATCCAACAAGACATTCTTGATCTTTCAGCAGAATTACACCAGATGACTGAAGTTAATTCTTCATGGTTCGGAAACTTGATTGGTAAACCCTGGCTGTGGATAAAGGAAATAGCAATTATGTTGTTGTTTGTTCTACTGGCGTACTATCTATGCGTCCACAGTATCAAGTGTTTCATTCAACATATGAATCACGCCTCTCACGAGAGAATCACAGTTCCTACCAGAAAAGAATATTACCCGTAAAAACTTCACGGACCCTAATTGCATGTTTGTTTCTGTGTCAGCATGCAATTACAGAAAAGCAAACACAGAACATGCGTTATGTGCCTGTAACGATCACAAGTTACAAGAATGAACTTTTAAGTGTTTAAATTTGTATATAATGTGAGAGTTATTAGAACTCTCAAAGGGGGAAATGTAGTGTTACAAATGTATTAAATGTTTTAATTTAGGTTCAACAGTATTTTAACTGAGAAAGTTACCATTTTGAGGCATAGGACATTAACCTTTTTGTTACTTCTCATCTGATGTCACAAACCTGCCTGTTCTTGTCTGTCCTGCTCTCTCTATTGTAAGTTAAATTGATCAGAGCACTGAGACTATCACCTTTTGTCTTTATGCACTGCCTGGCCATTAAGCTCTATGATAATGTGAAGGTATCGGTGAAGAGTCTGGCTGATTGGATTAGAATATTTACATTACACTGTTATGCTGATTGGATTAGGATTGGTAACACTCTCAGTCTAGGGCACATTCCTAAACCTGTACGCCTCATTTACATGCTTTTGTTTCAGAGTGTCTCCACCTTTATGTAACTCCTCCCCCTGAAAGGGTATATGAACTAAAATGTATACGGCCTTTAGTCAGACTTGGGTAAGATTTTAGACTTGGTGACTACAGCATCGCAACAGCAAAGTCTTCAATAAAGAGTAACTTCTGCATTGAAAGATATCCCAACGTCTCCTGGTTTTTCGCTTCTAAGTCTCCTAAACTTAAGAAGAAAAAGGTTTACAACAGTATGAAACTTAGTAAATGTCTTTGGCACTTGCTGTGCTAAAAGTGTCATAAAGGTTAAATGTTCCTGAAAACAATCACACTTTTGCTCCTCGCACACACTGGAAATGAATTAGAGTTTCCTCTAGTGGAAGCGTTTGGAACTGCAGCCGAACACACTCTCACTGAAAGATCATTTACTGAGATATCATACAGCGACAGCATACAGCGCTGTGATTGGTGTGTGTCCCTCACCCGACAGCATACAGCGCTGTGATTGGCTGCCGCCAGCCTCGCTCTGAGGCCTGCTCTCTGATGAGGAACTCTGCGTAGTGATAGGTCAGTTCACTGGGCTTCCCCATCAGGGCGTCGTACTTCAGATCCTGACCCGTGATCTTCTTATAGATGCTCTCCAGACACACCATGAACGTGCCGTGACCAAACCTGAGGACACACATATCATTTACTAATGTTTAGTGTGTAGTGTTCATCTGTGTTTAGTGTGTTTAGTGTGTAGTGTTCATCTGTGTTTAGTGTGTAGTGTTCATCTGTGTTTAGTGTGTAGTGTTCATCTGTGTTTAGTGTGTAGTGTTCATCTGTGTTTAGTGTGTAGTGTTCATCTGTGTTTAGTGTGTAGTGTTCATCTGTGTTTAGTGTGTAATGTTCATGTGTTTAGTGTGTAGTGTTCATCTGTGTTTAGTGTGTAGTGTTCATCTGTGTTTAGTGTGTAGTGTTCATCTGTGTTTAGTGTGTAGTGTTCATCTGTGTTTAGTGTGTAGTGTTCATCTGTGTTTAGTGTGTAGTGTTCATCTGTGTTTAGTGTGTAGTGTTCATCTGTGTTTAGTGTGTAGTGTTCATCTGTGTTTAGTGTGTAGTGTTCATCTGTGTTTAGTGTGTAGTGTTCATCTGTGTTTAGTGTGTAATGTTCATGTGTTTAGTGTGTAGTGTTCATCTGTGTTTAGTGTGTAGTGTTCATCTGTGTTTAGTGTGTAGTGTTCATCAGTGTTTAGTGTGTAGTGTTCATCAGTGTTTAGTGTGTAGTGTTCATCAGTGTTTAGTGTGTAGTGTTCATCTGTGTTTAGTGTGTAGTGTTCATCTGTGTTTAGTGTGTAGTGTTCACCTGTGTTTAGTGTGTAGTGTTCACCTGTGTTTAGTGTGTAGTGTTCATCAGTGTTTAGTGTGTAGTGTTCATCAGTGTTTAGTGTGTAGTGTTCATCTGTGTTTAGTGTGTAATGTTCATCTGTGTTTAGTGTGTAGTGTGTTCATCTGTGTTTAGTGTTCATCTGTTTAGTGTGTAGTGTTCATCTGTGTTTAGTGTGTAGTGTTCATCTGTGTTTAGTGTGTAATGTTCATCTGTGTTTAGTGTGTAGTGTTCATCAGTGTTTAATGTGTAGTGTTCATCTGTGTAGTGTTCATCTGTGTTTAGTGTAGTGTTCATCTGTGTTTAGTGTGTAGTGTTCATCTATGTTTATTGTGTAGTGTTCATCTGTGTTTAGTGTGTAGTGTTCATCAGTGTTTAGTGTGTAGTGTTCATCTGTGTTTAGTGTGTAGTGTTCATCTGTGTTTAGTGTGTAGTGTTCATCTGTGTTTAGTGTGTAGTGTTCATCAGTGTTTAATGTGTAGTGTTCATCTGTGTAGTGTTCATCTGTGTTTAGTGTAGTGTTCATCTGTGTTTAGTGTGTAGTGTTCATCTGTGTTTAGTGTGTAGTGTTCATCTGAGTTTAGTGTGTAGTGTTCATCTGAGTTTAGTGTGTAGTGTTCATCTGTGTTTAGTGTGTAGTGTTCATCTGTGTTTAGTGTGTAGTGTTCATCAGTGTTTAGTGTGTAGTGTTCATCTGTGTTTAGTGTGTAGTGTTCATCTGTGTTTAGTGTGTAGTGTTCATCTGTGTTTAGTGTGTAGTGTTGCTGTTTGATCATGAAAAGCTCCAGTTATTCTCTATATCAGTGTCAGTGTTTCTGAACTCCTGAAACGCCTCCATTGTATCTTGAGTTTCTTCCGGGAACGAACACGTCACAATATTCCTCATTATAATAATTCATACGCAGAATAAAGGGGCGGGGCCTGGTTGAGTTAGTGTGTTAAACTGGCGTGTGTGTATGAGAGTGTGTGAGTGTGTATGAGAGTGTGTGAGTGTGTATGAGAGTGTGTATGAGAGTGTGTGTGTGTGTGTGTGTGTGTATGAGAGTGTGTGTGTGTGTGAGAGAGAGTGTGTGTGTGTGTGTGTGTACCTGGGCGAGTGCGCCTCTGCCATCCACATCAGGTCCATGTTGCAGGCCAGCAGTGGCAGGTGTGTGTGTGTGTGACGGCTCTCATATGAACCGCTCAGATTGCCACTTGTCAGAAGAACGTCGATGATCAGCTGTAAGTTCGTTTCCCATCGGATCGGCTCGCCGAACAGAACCACCGCTACACACACACAACACACACACAACACTACACTGTTACTCGTTTTATTATATTACATTATTGCTATGTTTTTCTTTTATAATATAAGTTCCAGCTAAATACATGTCAAGTACATATACTGTACTCTACATATACTGTACTGTGTTTGAGCTGAACACGTGTGTGTGTGTGTGTGTGTGTGTGTGTGTGTGTGTGTGTGTGTGTGTGTGTGTGTGTGTGTGTGTGTGTGTGTGTGTGTGAGCATCTCACCCTCGACTCTGGGCAGGGTCACCACAGGAGAGGACTGAAACGATAAGGACATCTACAGTTAAACACCATCACTTCGGAGATTACATACAAATACCAGACTAACAGTACAAACCATCTTAAATCCTTTAAATACATTTTTTTACATGCACAAACAACATTCCAGCAAATCTGTGGATGTCAATGTCATCTGAGCTTTCTGCGTTGCAGAAACTGGGCTGTGTTTAGTTGTGTTTCCACTGCTTCCTTCTTCTAATCTAACAGTGTCCTAAACTTCAAACCTGCAGTCACTCGACAAGATAAACCATCAAGCACACACACACACACACTGCACAAACCTTGGCCACGTTCAGTGTAATTAAAACAATAATCGGTTACAAATAAGGTATATTAATAGAGTATAAAGTAGGGCTGCACGATATTGGAGAAAAATGCGATATGCGATAACTCATTAAATAATGCGATATTTGATACGATAATGCTTAAAGTGTGTAAAATAAACTTCAATTATCTTTAAAATATATTTTAAATTATATAATATCCATGTGTTTCACATTCTTTTTGTGACGAGAAAACATCCCTACAGCTTCTGAAAGTGAACAGTTTTACTGTAACGTAAGAAGTGTTATTTTAACATCAGTGTAAACCTCAGGGTTCAGCTTATCCTACATGAGGATTATTTAACAGAAACTGAATAATCAAATGTAAAAATAAACACTGCTTAGTTTTCACTGTATGTAATAAATAAATACTGACTCTTATTAAAGCTACAAAAGTTATTCAGCCGAGAGCAGTGAGTGATTTTCTTTGTCTTTTGTTCATGACCCAGTCATTGCAATCCGTTGAGATATGCATATCGATTTATACATGTGCGATATTTGGATAATTTCGAGATATTGTGCATCCCTAGTATAAAGCTCAAGATATAATCTTGAGTAGAGGAGGGCCATATACCGGTTGTGTCTGAAATCACACACTTCCCTGCTATATAGTAGGTGACTAAAGTAGTATGTATTTATGAACCAGCTACTGACGCTGTAAGTCACATGATAATGGCAGCATGGCAAACGTAGTACATCCAGACCTTAGAGATCGTGACATACATAAGAGTTTGCGGTTTGGGACACACTCACGATTAACCAGTGGAAATTATGAGTGCATGAGGACTGAAATTAGTTGTTTTTGCCGCTTAATTGAGCTTAAACGTTTAAATGATGTGTCAGAATGCCTGTCTTTTGAAAGTATCCTCATAAACCCAGTTGGTTGTGTCTTAAGTGAACGTAAACAGTCGAGAGAGTGTATGTGTATTAGTATATTAGATCCGTGCATTCACTCTTAAAGTGACAGAGGCCTAATATTCCTGTCATTAATGTTAATAAAATAACAAAAAATCAAAGAAAATCCCTCACTGCTCCTGACTGAATAACTTTTGTAACTTTAATAAGACTAAATGTATATTTAATTTACACAGTAATGACGATGCTGTATTTTGTACATATTAATTTATTACCTTATTTCTTATTTAGTTCTTGAATGTTTTCAGATAGGGTGCTTTTATTTGATCACTGACTGTTTATTTGTCTTATGTGAGCTTGAGAGTTTTTTATTTTAATTTTTTACTTACGTTAGTTATGCTAGTAATCGTTTTTTTGTGATATTAAAATTGGTGTGATATTAAAAACTTTTATCATAAAAAATATTGTGACATCGTTATCGTGAAATAAAATTACTCATATTGTGGTATGAGACTTTTGTCACATCGACCACCCATAATCTTGAGTATAGAAAATTAATTTATTATGGAATTTAAAAATGTATTATAATTACTCAATTGCTAATAGACTCCAGATACATTTTTAATAATTAAGATTTTTTTAATGTTTTTGAAAGTCTCTTCTGCTCACCAAGGCTGCATTTGTTTGATCAAAAATACATTAAAAACAGTGAAATATTATTGCAATGTAAAACAGCTGTTTTCTATGTGAATATATAGTCAAATGTAATGTATTCTTTAATTTTGTTAACATTTTTTATTTTTTGATCAATCGAATGCATCCTAAAAGTATTTGAAGTAAAGAAAGTATTATTTAAAAATAAATTGAGCATTTTTTAAATAGTGTAGTGTGAGTGCAGTGAGTAGTGTGAGTGCAGTGAGTAGAGTAGTGAGTAGTGTGAGTGCAGTGAGTACCGCGGTTGGCGGTTATAGCCGCGGATCGGGCGGATGACGTGACGAAATTTTTTTTTTTATTAAATTCGGGCGGGTGGTTTCTATTCTCGCGGCTGTCATCAGCAGCGCCTTGTATCAGAGGATGGCGGGGGGGAAAATTGGTCAAACAGGTTGGTGCGGATGGACGGCAGACGGATGATGAGTTTTGTGATGCGGTTGCGGATGAAATAATAGCCCATCCGCGCATCTCTAGTGAGTAGTGAGTGCAGTGAGTAGTGTGAGTGCAGTGTGTAGTGTGAGTGCAGTGAGTAGTGTGAGTGCAGTGAGTAGTGTGAGTGCAGTGTGTAGTGTGAGTGTAGTGTGAGTGCAGTGAGTAGTGTGAGTGCAGTGTGTAGTGTGAGTGCAGTGAGTAGTGTGAGTGCAGTGAGTAGAGTAGTGAGTAGTGTGAGTGCAGTGAGTAGTGTGAGTGCAGTGTGTAGTGTGAGTGCAGTGAGTAGTGTGAGTGCAGTGTGTAGTGTAGTGTGAGTGCAGTGAGTAGTGTGAGTGCAGTGAGTAGTGTGAGTGCAGTGAGTAGAGTAGTGTGAGTGCAGTGTGTAGTGTGAGTGCAGTGTGTAGTGTGAGTGCAGTGAGTAGTGTGAGTGCAGTGTGTAGTGTGAGTGCAGTGAGTAGAGTAGTGTGAGTGCAGTTTGTAGTGTGAGTGCAGTGAGTAGAGTAGTGTGAGTGCAGTGTGTAGTGTGAGTGCAGTGAGTAGTGTGAGTGCAGTGAGTAGTGTGAGTGCAGTGAGTAGTGTGAGTGCAGTGAGTAGTGTGAGTGCAGTGAGTAGTGTGAGTGCAGTGTGTAGTGTGAGTGCAGTGAGTAGTGTGAGTGCAGTGAGTAGTGTGAGTGCAGTGTGTAGTGTGAGTGTAGTGTGAGTGCAGTGAGTAGTGTGAGTGCAGTGTGTAGTGTGAGTGCAGTGTGTAGTGTGAGTGCAGTGAGTAGAGTAGTGAGTAGTGTGAGTGCAGTGAGTAGTGTGAGTGCAGTGTGTAGTGTGAGTGCAGTGAGTAGTGTGAGTGCAGTGAGTAGTGTGAGTGCAGTGTGTAGTGTAGTGTGAGTGCAGTGAGTAGTGTGAGTGCAGTGAGTAGTGTGAGTGCAGTGTGTAGTGTAGTGTGAGTGCAGTGAGTAGTGTGAGTGCAGTGAGTAGTGTGAGTGCAGTGAGTAGAGTAGTGTGAGTGCAGTGTGTAGTGTGAGTGCAGTGTGTAGTGTGAGTGCAGTGAGTAGTGTGAGTGCAGTGTGTAGTGTGAGTGCAGTGAGTAGAGTAGTGTGAGTGCAGTTTGTAGTGTGAGTGCAGTGAGTAGAGTAGTGTGAGTGCAGTGTGTAGTGTGAGTGCAGTGAGTAGAGTAGTGTGAGTGCAGTGTGTAGTGAGTGCAGTGTGTAGTGTGAGTGCAGTGAGTAGAGTAGTGTGAGTGCAGTGTGTAGTGTGAGTGCAGTGAGTAGTGTGAGTGCAGTGAGTAGTGTGAGTGCAGTGTGTAGTGTGAGTGCAGTGAGTAGTGTGAGTGCAGTGTGTAGTGTGAGTGCAGTGAGTACTGTAGTGTGAGTGAAGTGAGTAGAGTAGTGTGAGTGCAGTGTGTAGTGTGAGTGCAGTGAGTAGTGTGAGTGCAGTGTGTAGTGTGAGTGCAGTGAGTAGTTTGAGTGCAATGTGTAGTGTGAGTGCAGTGTAGTGTGAGTGCAGTGTGTAATGTGAGTGCAGTGTGTAGTGTGAGTGCAGTGAGTAGAGTAGTGTGAGTGCAGTGTGTAGTGTGAGTGCAGTGAATAGTGTGAGTGCAGTGAGTAGAGTAGTGTGAGTGCAGTGAGTAGTGTGAGTGCAGTGAGTAGTGTGAGTGCAGTGTGTAGTGTGAGTGCAGTGAGTAGAGTAGTGGGAGTGCAGTGAGTAGTGTGAGTGCAGTGAGTAGTGTGAGTGCAGTGTGTAGTGTGAGTGCAGTGAGTAGTGTGAGTGCAGTGTGTAGTGTGAGTGCAGTGAGTGCAGTGAGTAGTGTGAGTGTGAATGCAGTGAGTAGTGTGAGTGCAGTGTGTAGTGTGAGTGCAGTGTGTAGTGTGAGTGCAGTGAGTAGTGTGAATGCAGTGAGTAGTGTGAGTGCAGTGTGTAGTGTGAGCACAGTGAGTAGTGTGAGTGCAGTGAGTAGAGTAGTATGAGTGTAGTGAGTAGTGTGAGTGCAGTGTGTAGTGTGAGTGCAGTGAGTAGTGAGTGCAGTGAGTAGTGTGAGTGCAGTGAGTAGTTTGAGTGAGGTGTGTAGTGTGAGTGCAGTGTGAGTGCAGTGTGTAGTGTGAGTGCAGTGAGTAGTAGAGATGCGCGGTTGGCGGTTATAGCCGCGGATCGGGCGGATGACGTGACGAAAAAAATATTTTAATCAAATTCGGGCGGGTGGTTTCTAGTCTCGCGGCTGTCATCAGCAGCGCCTTGTATCAGGATGGCGGGCGGGAAAATTGGTCAAACACGTTGGTGCGGATGGACGGCAGACGGATGATGAGTTTTGTGATGCGGTTGCGGATGAAATAATAGCCCATCCGCGCATCTCTAGTGAGTAGTGAATGCAGTGAGTAGTGTGAGTGCAGTGAGTAGTGAGTGCAGTGAGTAGTTTGAGTGCAGTGTGTAGTGTGAGTGCAGTGAGTAGTGTTAGTGCGGTGAGTAGTGTGAGTGCAGTGAGTAGTGTGAGTGCAGTGAGTAGTGTGAGTGCAGTGAGTAGTGTGAGTGCAGTGTGTAGTGTGAGTGTAGTGTGAGTGCAGTGTGAGTGCAGTGTGTAGTGTGAGTGCAGTGAGTAGTGTGAGTGTAGTGTGAGTGCAGTGAGTAGTGTGAGTGCAGTGTGTAGTGTGAGTGCAGTGTGTAGTGTGAGTGCAGTGTGTAGTGTGAGTGTAGTGTGAGTGCAGTGAGTAGTGAGTGCAGTGTGTAGTGTGAGTGCAGTGTGTAGTGTGAGTGTAGTGTGTAGTGTGAGTGTAGTGTGAGTGCAGTGTGTAGTGTAGTGTGAGTGCAGTGTGTAGTGTGAGTGTAGTGTGAGTGCAGTGTGTAGTGTGAGTGCAGTGAGTAGTGTGAGTGCAGTGTGTAGTGTGAGTGCAGTGTGAGTGCAGTGTGTAGTGTGAGTGTAGTGTGAGTGCAGTGTGTAGTGTGAGTGCAGTAAGTAGTGTGAGTGCAGTGTGTAGTGTGAGTGCAGTGTGTAGTGTGAGTGCAGCGAGTAGTGTGAGTGCAGTGTGTAGTGTGAGTGAAGTGTGTAGTGTGAGTGCAGTGAGTAGTGTGAGTGCAGTGAGTAGTGTGAGTGCAGTGAGTAGTGTGAGTGCAGTGAGTAGTGAGTAGTGTGAGTGCAGTGAGTAGTGAGTAGTGTGAGAGTAGTGAGTAGTGTGAGTGCAGTGTGTAGTGTGAGTGCAGTGTGTAGTGTGAGTGCAGTGAGTAGTGAGTAGTGTGAGTGCAGTGAGTAGTGAGTAGTGTGAGTGCAGTGTGTAGTGTGAGTGCAGTGTGTAGTGTGAGTGCAGTGTGTAGTGTGAGTGCAGTGAGTAGTGTGAGTGCAGTGAGTAGTGTGAGTGCAGTGAGTAGTGAGTAGTGTGAGTGCAGTGAGTAGTGAGTAGTGTGAGAGTAGTGAGTAGTGTGAGTGCAGTGTGTAGTGTGAGTGCAGTGTGTAGTGTGAGTGCAGTGTGTAGTGTGAGTGCAGTGAGTAGTGAGTAGTGTGAGTGCAGTGAGTAGTGAGTCGTGTGAGTGCAGTGTGTAGTGTGAGTGCAGTGTGTAGTGTGAGTGCAGTGTGTAGTGTGAGTGCAGTGTGTAGTGTGAGTGTAGTGTGAGTGCAGTGAGTAGTGAGTGCAGTGTGTAGTGTGAGTGCAGTGAGTAGTGAGTGCAGTGTGTAGTGTGAGTGCAGTGTGTAGTGTGAGTGTAGTGTGAGTGTAGTGTGTAGTGTGAGTGTAGTGTGAGTGCAGTGTGTAGTGTGAGTGCAGTGAGTAGTGTGAGTGCAGTGTGTAGTGTGAGTGTAGTGTGAGTGCAGTGTGTAGTGTGAGTGCAGTGAGTAGTGTGAGTGCAGTGTGTAGTGTGAGTGCAGCGAGTAGTGTGAGTGCAGTGTGTAGTGTGAGTGCAGTGAGTAGTGTGAGTGCAGTGAGTAGTGTGAGTGCAGTGTGTAGTGTGAGTGCAGTGAGTAGTGAGTAGTGTGAGTGCAGTGAGTAGTGAGTAGTGTGAGTGCAGTGTGTAGTGTGAGTGCAGTGAGTAGTGAGTAGTGTGAGTGCAGTGTGTAGTGTGAGTGCAGTGTGTAGTGTGAGTGCAGTGTGTAGTGTGAGTGCAGTGTGTAGTGTGAGTGCAGTGAGTAGTGAGTGCAGTGTGTAGTGTGAGTGTAGTGTGAGTGCAGTGTGTAGTGTGAGTGTAGTGTGAGTGCAGTGTGTAGTGTGAGTGTAGTGTGAGTGCAGTGTGTAGTGTGAGTGTAGTGTGAGTGCAGTGTGTAGTGTGAGTGCAGTGTGTAGTGTGAGTGCAGTGAGTAGTGTGAGTGCAGTGAGTAGTGTGAGTGCAGTGTGTAGTGTGAGTGCAGTGAGTGCAGTGTGTAGTGTGAGTGCAGTGAGTGCAGTGTGTAGTGTGAGTGCAGTGAGTGCAGTGTGTAGTGTGAGTGCAGTGTGTAGTGTGAGTGCAGTGAGTAGTGTGAGTGCAGTGAGTAGAGTAGTGTGAGTGCAGTGAGTGCAGTGTGTAGTGTGAGTGCAGTGTGTAGTGTGAGTGCAGTGTGTAGTGTGAGTGCAGTGAGTAGTGTGAGTGCAGTGAGTAGAGTAGTGTGAGTGCAGTGAGTGCAGTGTGTAGTGTGAGTGCAGTGTGTAGTGTGAGTGCAGTGTGTAGTGTGAGTGCAGTGTGTAGTGTGAGTGTAGTGTGAGTGTAGTGTGAGTGCAGTGTGTAGTGTGAGTGTAGTGTGAGTGCAGTGTGTAGTGTGAGTGCAGTGTGAGTGCAGTGAGTAGTGTGAGTGCAGTGAGTGCAGTGTGTAGTGTGAGTGCAGTGTGTAGTGTGAGTGCAGTGAGTAGTGTGAGTGCAGTGAGTAGTGTGAGTGCAGTGAGTGCAGTGTGTAGTGTGAGTGCAGTGTGTAGTGTGAGTGCAGTGAGTGCAGTGTGTAGTGTGAGTGCAGTGTGTAGTGTGAGTGCAGTGTGTAGTGTGAGTGCAGTGTGTAGTGTGAGTGTAGTGTGAGTGCAGTGTGTAGTGTGAGTGTAGTGTGAGTGCAGTGTGTAGTGTGAGTGTAGTGTGAGTGCAGTGTGTAGTGTGAGTGCAGTGTGTAGTGTGAGTGCAGTGAGTAGTGTGAGTGCAGTGAGTGCAGTGTGTAGTGTGAGTGCAGTGAGTGCAGTGTGTAGTGTGAGTGCAGTGTGTAGTGTGAGTGCAGTGTGTAGTGTGAGTGCAGTGAGTAGTGTGAGTGCAGTGAGTAGTGTGAGTGCAGTGTGAGTGCAGTGAGTAGTGTGATTGCAGTGAGTAGTGTGAATGCAGTGTGAGTGCAGTGAGTAGTGTGAGTGCAGTGAGTAGTGTGAGTGCAGTGTGTAGTGTGAGTGCAGTGAGTAGTGTGAGTGCAGTGAGTAGTGTGAGTGCAGTGTGAGTGCAGTGTGTAGTGTGAGTAGTGTGAGTGCAGTGAGTAGTGTGAGTGCAGTGTGAGTGCAGTGAGTAGTGTGAGTGCAGTGTGAGTGCAGTGTGTAGTGTGAGTAGTGTGAGTGCAGTGAGTAGTGTGAGTGCAGTGTGAGTGCAGTGAGTAGTGTGAGTGCAGTGTGGGCTCACGGGGAGTTTGGGTCGTCTGTTGTGATCCACCATGTCCAGCAGAGGGAAACACTCGCGCAACATGTCGATGCTGACCACGTTAGTGAAGCCCACGCTGATCCACAGGGTTAAGAACTCATTATCAGTGCTTTTATGACCAAAATCCTCTTTTATTCGCAAACAACAACAAGAGATTTGAGGGATTATGATAATCCCATTCCTCAGATTAAGTTTGTAAGTATTATCACATCTGATGACATCATCGAGGTGGAATAAAGGCCAGCAAAAGCCACATTTACATATTTGCATTAAAATCTGCAGGTCAATAATCCTGTATGATGATGAGGTCAATACGAGGAGCATGAACACAAACACTGAAGGATACTTCTTTGCAATGTCGAGCACAGGACCTTGTCCCGACACCAGCACATGCTTGTCATGAAACTGCTTGAACATTCGCAGAGGACTGTGAGACATCATGACCTGGTCTTGAGATATCTATAAATAAAGCGAACAGATTATCATCAATATCAGTCATTATTATCCATACAGAAACACTTCACACCATGCAACAAAAAATGTACAGTAGTCAACATTTGAAGTGGATCAAAACCTTTCATCAAAGTTACACATGAATTATGAACTTTTTTTGATCCACTTCAAATGTTGACTACTGTATTTAGTTTTTGGATAACCGTGACAAACCCTGAGGGTGTGTTCACACTTACACTTCACTTCTCTTAAAACATGATACATTCAGGGTGTTTTCAGACATGTAGACAGTGATTACAATTGTTATAATGTTGCCATTTCTTCTTGGTTTGGTTCTTTTTAGCAAGTATACTGTCTCAAAAGCCAGGTTGATTTGCAGTTTTATTGAATATAATTTAAAGTAAACAAGACAAAGATTGACAAAATACATGAACTTCCCAACAGTAGAATGACACGAAGACTACTAGACAAGAGACAATGCAAACATGACCCAGATCCGGCCCTCATCTGGTACATGTGGATTCAACACTGCCCAGATGTGAGTCGGATCTAGGCCACTATGTTGCTATTTATACACAGAAACTAATGACTAAACAAGGAACAGCTGTGAACAATCAAACAATCAACCAATGAGAAAACAGGACAAATGACCAGAACAACCAATCAGAACATGAGACGTGAGACTAGGGAAGCACATGACAAACAGGAACGGTGAGAAATTACAAAATAAAAGCCCAAAACAGACGTGACAGCAACATTTCTAAACCAAAATTTGGTCTGTGTAAACCGTCCTCTCATTGGTCAGAAGACCCGTGTCTTTGAGATGCTCATTAAACACCTCGTAAACTTCAGTATTTCTATGTGTTACAGATTTTAACAATGAAACAAGTCTACAGGGTGTTTAGTGAGCGTCTCAGAGATTTAATCGTCTGATATAATGCTGATGGATGATGCTGTGAGCGAACAGCTTCTGTCTGACCAATGAGAGCACAGTTTACTCACACACAACTTGTGGTTTAGAAATGTTGCCTTGTGAAAGCGAACCAAACCAAGACGAAATTGCAACATTGTAAAGATTTGAATCACTGATTCGGAACAAAACAAGCGATCTATAGGTCTGAAAACGCCTCTCTGTGAAGCTGTAAAGGGTCAATCACATGGTTTTCTCATTTATATTTGGTCTTATAGTCCACACTTATAATGTTTGTCGATTTGCTGGCAGGTACAATATAGTTTTTAACTGCAAAATCCTTTAATAACAGAATCTTTAGGAAGCTGAAAAACGTTGTTACAGATTAATAAAACACTCAGCACTGAATTATGCTGTCTGAACTGTATGGTAGTTTGTTTCCGCCACAGAATAAAAAATAAATAAAAAAGTTTTTCTCACAATTGCGAGTTTACATCTTACAATTCTATAAAGTCAGAATTACATGATATAAAGTTGCAATTGCGTGTTATCAAGTCAGAATTGTGAGATTTAACTCGCAATTGCAAAAATAAACTCGCAATTCTAACTTTTTTTCTCAGAATTGCATGTTTATATATCGTAATTCTGATTTTATAACACGCAATTGGAAGATATAAAGTCAGAATTGCGAAAAATAAAGTCAGAATTGAGAGAAATAAAGTCAGAATTGTGAGAAATAAAGTCAGAATTGTGAGAAATAAAGTCAGAATTGAGAGAAATAAAGTCAGAATTGTGAGAAATAAGTCAGAATTGAGAGAAATAAAGTCAGAATTGCGAGAAATAAAGTCAGAATTGTGTGAAATAAAGTCAGAATTGCGAGAAATAAAGTCAGAATTGCAATAAATAAAGTCAGAATTGCAAGAAATAAAGTCAGAATTGAGAGAAATAAAGTCAGAATTGAGAGAAATAAAGTCAGAATTGTGTGAAATAAAGTCAGAATTGAGAGAAATAAAGTCAGAATTGCGAGTAAACTTACAATTCTGAGAAAAAAGTCGCAATTATCTTTTACAAGGTTTTATTCTGTGGCGGAAACAAACTTCCATAGAACTGTTAAAAAGCACAGTTTTAAAAATAAACTTCCGTGTGAATGTCTTTAGAACCGGGGAAAGAAGTGTGCAGCACATTTTCCCAGTGCATGAAGCTCTTGTATGTCGAAAGCTGAAGTTAATTTTGATTTCTCATGATTTGACCCCTTCAATGTGTGTGTCAAGCTGAATGAATTTGATACAGAAAGCTCCATTTGACGAGTCAAGCAGCAGAAATCTGCTCAATCTCGACAGCGAGGAACAGAACTCACAGGAACACCCAGTATGTGCGACAGCTGATCTGCCTTCTTCTGTCGTAAGCAGTTTCCAGCATTCGTGACGAAGACAACGGGGACCAGGAACTGTCCCTTCGCGTCCACAAGCTTCTGGAAGGCTCTCTTGGCCGCTGGGATGGGCGTCTTCCCTCGCACTAGGACTCCATCGATGTCAAACAGCAACCCGAAGCCTGGCTCCAGCTGTTAGGGAGAGACAGAGATCCACAATAAAGGTCAAAACATCAAAAACAGGCCTAAAGAAAAGCACACATTACTGGATGAATCAGCGTTTTTGAACGAATCTCTTGAATGAATGATTCAATGACTCACTCATAGAGACTTCACTTGTTTCATTACTGGATGAATCAGTGTTTTTGAACGAATCTCTTGAATGAATGATTCCATAACTCACTCATAAAGACTTCACTTGTTTCATTACTGGATGAATCAGTGTTTTTGAGCGAATCTCTTGAATGAATGATTCAATGACTCACTCATAAAGACTTCACTTGTTTCATTACTGGATGAATCAGTGTTTTTGAGCGAATCTCTTGAATGAATGATTCAATGACTCACTCATAGAGACTTCACTTGTTTCATTACTGGATGAATCAGTGTTTTTGAACGAATCTCTTGAATGAATGATTCCATAACTCACTCATAAAGACTTCACTTGTTTTATTACTGGATGAATCAGTGTTTTTGAGCGAATCTCTTGAATGAATGATTCAATGACTCACTCATAGAGACTTCACTTGTTTCATTACTGGATGAATCAGTGTTTTTGAACGAATCTCTTGAATGAATGATTCCATAACTCACTCATAAAGACTTCACTTGTTTCATTACTGGATGAATCAGTGTTTTTGAGCGAATCTCTTGAATGAATGATTCCATGACTCACTCATTTCATTACTGGATGAATCTGCGAATCTCTTAAATGTTTCAAAATCGCAGCACTGTACCTGAAAATCGGTGTGTGTAACGAATTGTGAGTTTAAATCACCAATTTAAATAATATCTTATACTGCCTTCAAATGCACCTTTGACAAGTGAATAAAATGTATTTGTCATTTCAATTCAAAATTCATTTGTCATTAGGGGTGGTTAATCTGTCTGATTTCTCGATTCGATTCGATTACGATTATTGAAGTCCCGATTCGATTACAGTCGATTTTCGATTATTAACGATTCTCAATTAGCGATTATTGATTTTCCATTTCACAACATTAAACGAAAATACACTACAAGGGATTGCAGTATTAAAAAAAATCAGCTGCTGAATTACTTAACTCTTTTATTGAGTAACAACAATAGTTATAACTTCAGAATTATTTGTATGTAGCTTATGTTCTGTAGAACACAGAAATGAATACATCCCATTGTATTGTGACTGATCAAGTTGAACTAAACAATAACAAATAAATGAAAGGCTTATTTCCTTTAGGAAGTAGATCAGAACCAACATACTGTAGAAATTGGACAATTTTCTTCTAGAAAGACAAGGTGTTGTTCAGGTGGAGGAAGACTGCAGGTTGCAGTCGAAACATGTCAAGGTAAAGAAAAAGTATATAATGCAAAAAATGTTTTTTTGCATTATAAACGGCGGCGGCGGCGGCAGCGCGGGCGGGAGGAGGGGGCGGAGAAGGAGAGATAAACGCTCGAGGGAGTCATTCCGGGGAGCGTTTGCATCAGAAAACGACGGCAGTGCGGCTCGTGAGAGGCAGCTGCGCGTCTGTGAGGGGAGGCAGAGAAGGCGAGAGCGAGACTCGAGGGTTGAATACTTCGAGCCGAGCCCGCAGGGTCGATATCGGAAGTGCGTCGCTGAGCTCACAAACCCCCTGAGGGCAAGAGCTGCGTGTTCCTGGCCCAGGCAGAGAGCGCAGATCACATGGCGGTCTCCGTCGCTGCGCGGGGCTCTGCACGAGCCGCAGGAAGTGCAAGGCATCTTGAAAAAGACGCTCGCTGCTCTTGTAGACAGTAAGTTTTGCAAGAAAAGATACGTCGCCGGATAGCGTAGCTCGCACGGATGGCTGAAGGTGGCGAAGACGGCCGGCTTCTTCAGGCGCTGTCCTAAGCTGGCTTGTCGCTTCCTCGACGGCGGCGGCGGCTTCTCTCTAGATCCAGCGATGCGGCAATAATAATAATAATGCAAAACATTTTTATTTTTTTTAATAATAAAAAATCGATTTTTGAAAATTTAATAATCGATTCATACTCGTCCATAACATACTCGCGATTAATCGATAATCGATTTTTTTCACCACACCTATTTGTCATGTCATTCATTCAAGAAATATTCAAAAATGCTGATTCATCCAGTAATGAAACAAGTGAAGTCTTTATGAGTGAGTCATTAAATCATTCATTAAAGATATTTAATCAAAAACACTGATTCATTCAGTAATGAAACAAGTGAAGTCTTTATGAGTGAGTCAAGGAATCATTATTTCAAGAGATTTGTTCAAAAATGCTGATTCATCCAGTAATGAAACAAGTGAAGTCTTTAGGCTTGTTCGACTTGAACCGGCACTGCATGACATAAAAATACTGCGATAGCAATTAAAAAGCATACAGAGCCGTCTGCTCTCTTATCGCCCTTGCGGTATTTTGATGACATTCACCGATCGGTCTGTGCAGCGCCGGTTCAAGTTGAACAAGCCTAATATGAGTGAGTCATTGAATCATTCATTCAAGAGATTTGTTCAAAAACACTGATTCATCCAGTAATGAAACAAGTGAAGTCTTTATGAGTGAGTCATTGAATCGTTCATTCAAACTCAAAATTCTAATTAATTAAATAGACTGCAGCAATTAACATTTTGTCAGAACCTCTAGTAAATTGCATGTTATTTGTTTAGTTGTCTGTTCAGAATCGTGATCTCTTTATCTCAATTTATCCAGAATTATGCAGCTCTAATTCAAGTGGTATGAAAGTTCACGAAAGTTTCCCAGTTAGTCACGCAAACTTGCCATGTTGACCAATAGAAAGCTGCTTGTTTTTTTTATAAGTGATTCATGTGGAAGATTCGCTTCATAAATTGCTACACTATTGACTGCAAAATCTATATTTCACTAATACGAGTCATATGACTGCATAATTGAAAGAATGTTTGGTCACACTATATTTTAAGCTGGCCTTCCTTGATACAGTGGAACTACACATATACACTGCCGTTCAAAAGTTTGGGATCGGTAATATTTTCAATGTTTTTAAAATAAGTCTCTTCTGCTCACCAAAGCTGCATTTATTTGATTAAAAATACAAAAATAAAAACAGTAATATTGTTAAATATGACAATGTAAATCAGCTGTTTTCTATGTGAATATATAGTAAAATGTAATTTATTCCTGTGATCAAAGCTGAATTTTCAGCATCATTACTCCAGTCTTCAGTGTCACATGATCCTTCAGAAATCACTATAATATGATGATTTGATGCTCAAGAAACATTTATGATTATTATCAGTGTTGAAAACAGTTATTTACATTTTTATTTCAGGATTCTTTGATGAATAGAAATTTCAAAAGAACAGCATTTATCTAAAATAGAATCTTCTGTAATACAATAAGAATTTTTATTTTATTCTTTGGGGAAAATAAATAAAATAAATCAATACTTTTATTCATCAAAGAGGAATTAAATTATCAAAAGTTACAGTAAAGACATTTATAATGTTACAAAAGATTCTATTTCAAATAAATGCTGTTCTTTTGAACTTTATATTCATCAAAGAATCCTGAAAGAAAAAATATTCATAACTGTTTTCAACATTGATAATAATCATAAATGTTTCTTGATCATCAAATCATCATATTATAGTGATTTCTGAAGGATCATGTGACACTGAAGACTGGAGTAATGATGCTGAAAATTCAGCTTTGATCACAGGAATAAATTACACTTTACTATATATTCACATAGAAAACAGCTGATTTTAAATTGTAATAATATTTCACAATATTACTGTTTTTTGTTGTATTTTTGATGAAATAAATACATCATTGGTGAGCATAAGTGTCTTCTTTAAAAAACATTAAAAATCGTACCGACCCCACACTTTTGAACGGCAGTGTATGTGAATTAACACGTGCTTACTATAGTGTTAGGGATTGGTTTTTAGTGTTACCGAATGTTTAAATTGATGCTTTACCAACATGAAATAAAGATATAGATAGAATAAAGATGACATAATGACACAAACACAATGCATAGCCTCATTCCCAGATGTGTCTCCTCAGAAAGCTGATTACGCACAGAAGCGGCTGAAGCTGCGTCACTCTTGACCCCTGATGGACACGTCTCTGGGTTTGTCGTGACTCGTAACATGTTCACTGGAGGATTACTGTCCTTCTGCTGTAATAAAACATCATATTCCCCACAGGGAGTCTCTCGGGAAGATCTCCGATCATCATTCCACGCCAGTTCTCAGAGCAGGATCATGAAACCACTGATGGTTATCAGCACAATCATGCTTTCACTACAGATATTATCCACATCTCAGTCTGTGTGAGGAAGAGGTTTGGTTTCACTGTGCTCAGACTGCTGAGGAATGATAATATCACGAGTCACACGGGTATATATGTGACAATAGCCAACAATACATTGTATGGGTCAAAATTATAGATTTTTCTTTTAAGCCAAAAAGCATTAGGATATTAAGTAAAGATCATGTTCCATGAAGATATTTTGTAAATTTCCTACCGTAAATATATTAAACATTATTTCTGTGAGTGGATGCTGCACAATCGTGAACACAAACGCACAACTTTAAAGGAGATTTTCTCAATGTTTAGATTTTTTTGCACCTTCAGATTCCAGATTTCCAATAGTTGTATCTCGGCCAAATATTGTCCTATCCTAACAAACCATACATCAATGGAAAGCTTATTTATTCAGCTTTCAGATTATGTATAAATCTCAATTTCAGAAAATTGACCCATGTGACTGGTTTTGTGGTCCAGGGTCACATGGTCACGCAGAAGTGAACTTCACTGATTAACTGCAGGTCAGTGAGGGACTGAACTCAGAGAATCTCAAGCTATTATGTTGATTTAACACTCGTCTAGTGCAAACATCTTTTATTAAATATTATAGGATTACAGTGGTTTCGGTCATATCTCTCTGACAGGAGGTATGTTGTCAATATTGGACACCATTCATTCATCCTCTGAAATAACCTTAAATTTGGTGTTCCCCAGGGTTCAATTCTTGGTCCTGTTCTGTTTTCCCTTCATATGCTTCTACTAGGGTCTATTTTTAACAAGTACGGGGTCTCTTTTCGTTTGTACGCAGATGACACCCAAATTTATATCCCTTTGAAGCGTGATAACAAGCAGGCCTTAAAGCCTATTATGGATTGTTAATGAGAGTAAAACTGAACTTATTGTGTTTGGTTAAAATGAGCCCCCAGGCTTGTGTTTCACGTCTACAGTTACGTTATGGAAAACGTGAATATGATTCTGTCACGCCGGTCTTGATCTCACTGCATTGGCTGCCGGCCAAATATAGAATTGATTTTAAAATTCTATTTTTTGTTTTTAAATCCATTCGTAATGAGACACCACAGTTCTTATCCGATCTGCTACATCCCTAGCTCAGTCAAGGTCGCTCAGATCCGCTAATTCTGGACTATTGCAAGTTCCCTTTCCTGTCATCGGCCCTAAACTCTGGAATATTCTCTCAGTTCATATCAGAACTGCCCCAACTTTATTTACTTTTAAGTCCTCTCTCAAGACTCATTTATTTTCTTTGGCGTTTCATATATCTTGACTTGCTGTTTCATGATTTTACTTTCGTGTATTACAACTATTTTACAGCTTGTGTTTTATCTTCTTTTTGTACAGCACTTTGGTCAACTTCGGTTGTTTTTAAATTGTGCTTTATAAATAAATAAATATTGTATTGTATTGTAAATATTAATTTAAACATTTCTGAGTACATCTGCTGTCATTAAACTGTATTATACATGATATCAACTAAACGCAAATCCACATCAGTCAGAGTAGAGATCAAACCGTAATCATTTCGACACTTTAACTCAATTCTACAGTTGAATTTAGATCCAAAAACATCAATCACAGGTAAATTAAGTAATCTATTGTTTTGTTTGAATAATTACTCTACTTATAACAGCCATTTATGTCAGGGTTATTATCATTAACTTAAACTTAAATACATGCTTAAAGTGAAAATAAGGTGAAAATCCAGTTTTTAATGTTGTTTATGTGTCTATGTGGTGTTTTTAATATGCTTTAAGACAAATCATGTGTAAATTCATAAGTCGACAGCATTGCTGAGTATTTTCTCCTTAAAACTGCAGTGAACCAAAGACAGTCTCAAAAACACGGTTTGAAAAATAATCTCGTCAATGAGTGGATCTGGGTGAGTGAGTGAGTGAGTGAGTGGAGGCGGGGCTCATTTGCATATTCATAGAACCACACATACTAAATGAGGCAAGGGTGTCCAGTTACATTCAAGATATTTTAAGGCATGAAGAATTTTTTTTTAAGGAAAAAACTTTTAAATATGTCATTTTGGTGATCAAAGATGAGTTTTAAGGGATAAAATGATTGACTACAGGGGGACTTAAAGTAATATTACTCAGTACTTAAATATATTATTAAACTGAAACAAGGACACCTTAAAATAAAGTGTAACCAAACATTAATTTTTAACTGAAATAAAGCTAAAATATAATAAAATATAGATATTAGTTAAAAACAAACTAAATGAAGATTAGAAATGTTGCTGAACTGAAATAAGTTTAAATTGAAGCACTAAAATTAATAACTAGAAATAAATACAAGTTAAAGTTAAAATATATTTAACCTAAATATAAATATTTTAAATATATATAAAAAGAAAAATAAAATGACAAAAGCACATAACGAAATTACAAAAAATAGTTAAAAATATAAGAATAAAAGCTAAACTATAATAAAACTGAAATAATGAAACAAAACAACGATACGAAAATTGAGATCACACAACAACATTGCATAAATAACAATAACAAACCATTAAGAATTATTATTAATAAAATGATAATTAATATTAGTCTCGTTTTGTATGAAGTGTATTTAACTAGAATGTACTACTACTTAGATTTAAATTAATCGCACTTATGTTTTTACATAATAATAATACATATTTTAAAAATGCATGTTAACGACATCTATAATATAGCCTATAATCACCCATAACGTTTCCGTGTCCTCCTCAATAACAGCAGTTTCACAACACTCACATCAATTCTACCAGTTATTATTTTTGACTTAAATGCCTAATTAAGACCATTAATATTAGCCTATGATTTGTATAATCAGTAATAGGCTAACGTTACTGTAATGTTTTTTGAACTGCCGTTGCCCGTTGCTCAAAACAACAAAAATGAATTATATAAATCTTGTAGTTACAGTATAATAACAAACAAGGGATCAAAACATCATTCCTCTGATTTAAAAGATGGGAATTGAGGAGCTGTGAAGATGAATCTGCAACACAAACCCCAGTGAAGAGAGGAGATTACAGTCAACGAGAATTTAGTGGGGGAAATAGACGAACACACACACACACACACACAATGGATCCAGCGGTTGAGCAAACATCGGATGATGTAGGCATGTAAACACTACCTGACTGCTCAGTCCTCGCGCGGGCGTCACGACGCGCCGCACGCGCCGCGAACACACGCCGCTCGACGGCCTCATCAGCGCGGCGAAGGCCTTCATCTCGATCCGCGGTTCTGGAAATTCTGCCGGGTTCCTCCGCGATTCTGCGAATGAGTTCTGCCCGGTTCCAGTTCCTCCATCGGGCTTTATTAGCGCTGAGGAGTGACGACAGAGGAGGAGGCGCGAGCATCGACAGACTCGAGGCAGGATTCAGGAAATAAACATCCTTCCGCGCCGGCAAACGCGACGAGACAGATGCGTGTCCACTACAGCGGCAAAACTCCGCTCAGTGCCGCGAGTGTGTCAACACACACACACACACACACACACACACACACACACACACACACACACACACACACACACACACACATCATCATCATCATCATCATCATCATTACATTATTACATTCGGAAATAGACTAGCTTTGTTTCCAAATGCCCCAAACAGAGATATCCTGTCAATTTGTATAAACCCAGCCCGTATGATCACAATGAACACATACTAAATTAAATATTTAACATATAACAACTGCAAAGCGTCTAATTTGTAAACGAAATGATTTACGCACTAAATAAATACAGAATAAACTCCGGCACAATCTTTTTTTTTTTATTGCAACAAAAAAAATATACAAAGATTTGTACATGAATTTCACAACAAGTAGAAAAACATACATAAGAATATGTAAAAAAAAAAAAAAAAAAAACTAGGCAATGCCAGGGGTGAAATTACAATAATTTAAAGTAACAAAAAGCTTCATTGGTCTTTCTTGTTTTTTTGTTCTTAATTTTATCTAATGTATTACAATATAGTTTAATCTCTTTTATAAAGTGCTCAAAGCTTGGCTTAGCTTTAGTCCATTTTTTCACATGAATGTGATATTTTCCAAGTAAAATAGAAAGTTGTATAAGGAAGTACATCGTACTTTTGGAATCAACATTGTCCTGCACAAAAAAAAAAAAAATACTACATCATACAGATCAATATGTAAACATGTTTCCAACAACCTAGAAATGAAATTTGAAACATCCAACCAAATCATTTTTTAATATATACAATAAAAAAATATGAGTCACAGATTCTTTCTCCGGCACAATCTTTTTTTTTTTTTTTTTATTGCTTAAACAAGACAATACAATACATGATACACTTTAAAGCCAGGGGTCTCCGGCACAATCTTCATATTTTTAAACTCGAGACAGACGTCACATCCCGAACCTCACAGTGATTGGCTGCCGACCGCGTTTTTAGCTTGATATTTGCATAAAGAACTGCCCAACCTTTTTGACGCTCTAATTGAAAACGCTAGCTCCGCGACGCTACGCGACGCGGAGAAGCTGCCGCGTAAAAATAGACCTGACCTGTTAGTATCGTATAATCCGTTTTAAGTTTCTTTTTCTTTCTTTTCCTCATTTATTATTTAAATAGTGTTTTATTTCTTTATTTGTGTTGAGCCTTTCACGCCTGTTTTGTCTTTGTATAATAACAGTTTTGTGCCATTTTGTTGTATTCAGATTTTGTATTCAATAAAAAAATTAAAAGTGCCTAGAGCGTGACGTCATTTGCAGATAAGAATGCGTTCGCATCATACTGTCTATGGTTCGCATTAGAATTCATAGAAATAATGAAGGACTATAAATGTTTACTTGAAAGTAAAATATCTTGATTGGAATAATATGGTGATTATGAATGGAAACAAGGCTGATGTGAAAGTGGGCTACCAGTGACGTCAACCGCACATATAGGGTCAATAAAAAACGTAAATACATTAATATTTGTACACTATATGTTGGATTATTGTCATGTTTATTATTTGTATGTGACTGGCATTCAATCAAAATAAAAAAATGCCCATTCTTTTAATTTAAATTATACTGACACTTCCAACAAGTCTAATGAATATCCACTTTATTATTATTATGATTATTTTGTTTGGTAAATTTATTTATCCATAAACTATTTCAGGCATACTTCCTGCTCTCTCACATTTTTAATTTGAGGTTTTGACTCGTTTGTTTTCTCGAATCTTTTTATTTAACTAGTAATAAACATGTAACAGACTCTTAAAACAATATGAGAATTTTTGTAATGATTCTATTAATGAGGTTTATTTTGCTTTATCAATATGTCCATTTGTTACGTGTGAACGATGGTCTTTAAAGGTGCAGTGAGCGATTTCTGAGCAGCAAAACACATCTCAGCCAATCAGCAGTAAGGGGCGTGTGCACACATTAGGGGGAGGAGCCTGTGTTATATAGCACATACGTGAATGGGCCCTTTTCACAGACTAAGAAGACGCCTTTTAACGGTCATCAACATCATAAATCCTGCAGTTTTTTTTATTTTCATAGAAAATATGTATGTACATTTATAACACTTTTGCGTCAAATTACAATATACTAGTTACCGCTGCTGTGAGGATGTTTCTAATTCAGCGGCTTTCCTCTGACGGCCGTTATCAATCTCTCTATTTTGTTCCTCTTTTAGAAAGTTTATGAAAGCACTATTCATAGATGCCACCTACATCACTAGAAATAGAACGCCGCCATATTGACGACCGATCTCGCCCGGTATGGCCACCCAAACTGCCCATTTGAATGAGAGAGAAAGACAGAGATACATTGATAACATTTAAATTTTAGGCTCCGATCCTTATTTTTTACCCCCAGTTTTCTTTTGTCCTTTATTATCTGCCCCAGACTTGCCCCAATTTGCCTTCCATGATATATATATTTATCTTGTGCATAAACCCTCCCTATACAGTGGGGATCGCTTGAAGGCTTTCAAGAGTACAGACGAGTATCAATATACTGTTGCTGGATGGGTAAAAGACGTAAAAGTGCGGCACCTGGCCACCAGGGATTTATATTTAATCATGGGGAATGTAACATTATATTGTAAAAAAAATTCAAATGTATGATTTTGGTGGTAGTTTGCTCTGACTATGTAGCGAGTTGTTAGCTAGCTAAGTGACTAACAGCTGGTAGCTTGCTAGCTGTTAGCCACGGCTCACGGCTAGCTGTCATTAATCTGGATTAGGCCTGTCGCGATAGTCAATAAATCAATTAATCGCACGATAAAAAAAATGAGCTCGATAATTTTTCCGGCCGTGGTAATTGCCATTTGCATGCTTGTTTGTTTTGTTTTCCTCGTCTCTCTCTCTCTCTCTCTCTCTCTCTCTACCAAAGAGACTGGATGACAACTCTGTTTAAGACATAACCGACATATTTTACGTGAATACTCTCCGAAACGGACATTTGAACATAATGTTGTGTGTATTTGTCCATTCAGACACGAAACAGAGCTCAATTCATTACTCGCGCGCTGTATAAGGCTCTATGGCTGCACGCTTCGGGTCAGGTGTGTGCGCACAGAAAGATGAGACATGATACAATATGAGACATTCATACAATATGAGACATTTCTTCTATCCTTTTCTTTTGGTGTAGAATAAAATACCAGTTCGGGGTTCCTCTTTTGGCTGTTGTTGCAGCCAACTGCACAACATATTGCAGGCATTACTGAGACCGTCGGTCGTCAAGATGGCGGCGCAAAGCTACAGTGACGTCATGTGACCCGAACGAATTGTGGAGTTTTTCTTTTGCTATTAGAGCAAATTGGAACATAATAAATATATTTAATGTATTTAAGTATTAAAAATAAAATTTACCCAACTATGACAACATTTCTTTTGCTATTAAAGCAAATGTGAACACAAGAAAATATATTTAATGTATTGTCTCATTCACGCTATAAAAGTTCTGACGACTTTCGCTTCTGAGAAACCCGGAAATGTGAAATGGTCTATTTGGGGGCGGGGCTATCGAGATGGGGCGTGGTCTTTTGGGTAAAGGGCGTGTTTGTTCTGGTGATTTCAAATATCAACATAATTTCTCAGAAATCGCTTACTGCACCTTTAATGTTCTCCTGAAAGATCATTTCTGTTTAATTAATAAAAACAACATACATTTCTGATAAATTAAGATGTGAAGAAATATTTTAGTTCAAAGTTATAAGTAACTTGTTATAATATTTTAGTATTATAGTTATAATATTTTAGTTCCATGATAAATAAATCAGTCTATAAATGAAAGTATCTTCCAGCTTTGAAAACAGCAATAGTAAAGCCTATACACAAGTCAGGAGACAAGCTCCAGGTTTCAAATTATCGACCTATAAGCATTCTTCCCACTATCTCCAAAGTCTTTGAAAAAGTAGTTGTATCACAGTTAGTGAAACATCTTGAGTACAATGCTGCATTACATCCTCTCCAGTTTGGTTTCAGAAAACGATACTCAACGGTGACAGCATGCTGCTATTAAATAGAGGAAATAAAATCAAGTCTAGATAGCGGAGGAGTTGTAGGGGCGGTCTTTCTTGACATGCGTAAGGCTTTCGATACAGTAAACCATGAACTACTGATAGATAAATTAACACATTTCTCTATTAGTTTAAGTACAATCAATTGGATTAAATCTTTTCTCAGTGCTAGGCAGCAATGTATCAATAAATAATGTATCATCTCCCTTACGAGCATGCACTATGGGTGTGCCGCAGGGCTCTATATTAGGGCCATTGTTGTTTTCCCTTTATATTAATGATTTTCCGTCTGTGTGTATTAATGCTAAAATGATAATGTACGCTGATGACACAGTGGTGTATATACATGGTAAAACTGTTAAGGATGTTGCCGGAAAGTTAACTGAGGAAAAATCATTATTGAGAGACAGGAAATTTTAAGGGTTGACCAAATTAAATATTTAGGAGTCATTCAAGACCCAAATTTAAATTTAAAAAACATATTAAAAAGATTACAAACACGCTGAAAATTAACATAGCACATTTTAGATATATTAGGAACTCTTTGACCACAGATGCATCCAATTTATATCTAAATGCGATGATAATTCTGCACTTTCGATATTGCATGACGAGTTGGTCACAGGCATGTAAAACAGCATTAAGGCCCCTGGAATCATTGTATAAAATGTCTCTTAAGGTTCATGACAAGAAATCTCGGTTATTTCACCATTGTCATATTCTTAAAAAACATAGTATATTAGGTTTTGAAAACATAATTATATATTCAAACATCTGTCTTTTTTTTAAGATAATAGGGTGAGCACCCGTCCCGCTCTGCGTTACCGCACAGCATTTTCAGCCCTTGTCCCGCACGTCGCATATTGAGAAAATGTCCCGCATTTTCATCAGTCTGTTTGTTTTTAATTATCATATTAAGAAAACGTGCATGCGTTCTTTTGCCTTTTTAAGAAAGCATTTTATTTATTCTTTTTGCGCCGTATGTTGTTCAAATATAACAGCGCTTCGTCTACAAAAACAACAGCCGTTTTTAAAACCCTATCCAATAGTTGAAAGCACAGGAGTAAACACGGTCACTAGTGGGTTGTGACGGCCGTCAATCAAAATGTGGAGCGGTCATTAGTTCCATGTGTTTCTGACAGAAAACAAATGGATAATTCGGTAAATTAAAATTTTAATTTAACAGAATTTATCAACTTGTTGCCTGCTGTGGTTGTTTTAATTCACATCTTTTTAAAAATATGAAAGTTTTTGGTGTAATATATTCTTAATATAAAAGACTGCCAATTAACTAATTTCATGTTGTTTTATATTTTATTTGTTCATTATTCCTTTTGTTGGATTTTAGTTGGACTTGGTCAGATCTGCATGACGCCCACTGCTCAGTGATGTTGAATTTAAATTACATGTAAAATAAAGATGTTATGTTACATTGTGATGTAATTCTGTTGTCTGGAAGGGACTAAATAACAAAGTATTTTTATCAGCTGAAATGCAGAATACAAATGTTTTTATTAAGTTAAATAGACAGTATAACAGGTTATGTTTTAGTGTTGGTAACATGTGCAGGTCCTCAGTATAAAACAGCTCTCGGCAGCTCAGTTCTCTCATGAGTGGCCATCAGAATTAGTTGCCAACAGAGTTGACCACATGTGTAAATTTTAACATAATTGTATACATGTGTATGTGAGTCTATTATGAATGTTTTTTTTTAATGTTGTTTTTGGGATAAATGTATTATTAATATGTGTATTTGTTGACATCAGCCTGCCCAGGGACTACAGGTGGAAATTAGCACGAGTGCTACAACCTGGTAAAAATACATCTCTCCTTTCTAAGGTTAATGTATATTTTGCATTGTCCCTGTCCAAAAATAAATGAATGAATGAATGAAAAAAAGTTACTTTAAATGGGCCTTCAGTATTTTAAATAGCAGCAATGATCAGAGAAATCTCAAATGTAGTCTTCTAGAAAAAGCCGCTCTCAATGAACATCACATGACCAACCTTGTCATGCAGTTATTGAGTTAATACTACTATTACTAATGTGTTTATTATTTTATATAGCCTAAACATGTACAAACAGCAACTCTTGTCATAACACCCAGTTAGACGTAAATCTTTTAAAATGTAAACTCTCTAGATAAGATAATAAAAAAGACACAAGACCTGCATTACATCCACTGCAGAAGCAGGGCATCGTGGGTGAATTGGATATTAGATTGAATCCTGACCATGTGACTGGTTAATCTCTGGCTGGTCACATGAACCGAACCGTGTCTCATCACACTCTTAATGTAAGGTATGAATGTTTTCAGCGAGTTAATCCTCCACACATTTACACAAAAAGTATATTCATAAAAAAAAGTTTACTTGTCCAAGAAGGCAAAGTGAACAGTATACAAAATATTTACAGAGATTTTTGTACTTTTGTCCTTTAACATGTTGAACAAATGAAGGATGAATAAGTTGTTTTTGCATTTGGAAAAAAGCCCTAGTTTATCCTTGCATGTAATACACCATTTGACATGATTACTGTGTAACGACAATATTGTCTAAAGTATTGTCCACATGAAACAAACAGATTAATAATTAAACTCCTAAATGATTTAATATTAACTGTATAGTTCCTAAGCATCATACTGACCATGTGAAGTCGAGCACATTTGACATTTATAAGATACATAACCAGAACTTCTTCAAACACATCGGTTTAATGTGAAGCAGGTGTGATTAAACAATGGTCAGTTATCATTTAAAGGAGTAGTTCACTTCAGAACAAAAATCTCCTGATAATTTACTCTCCCGCACGTCATCCAAGATGTTGATGTCTTTCTTTCTTCAGTGGAAAAGAAATGAAGGTTTTTGAGGAAAACACTCCAGGATTTTCTCCATATAGTGACTTCAATGGAGTCCAACGGGTCGAAGGTCCAAATGTGAGTTTCAGTGCAGCTTCAAAGTCTCGACACGATCCAGCCGAGGAATAAGAGTCTGATCTAGACAAACCAGCGCACATTTATAACAAAATAAATAATTATATACTTTTTAACCACTAATGCTCGTCTTGCACGTCCACGACTTCACGCATTACGTAATCACGTTGAAAGCTCAAGTGTGTTCTGGTTCAGAAATGTAGAGTAGAGCGATAAACTCTCTCATTTTCTCCTCCAGCTTTAAAATCGTCAGACATCTTTTACCTTTTATTTATTTTGTAAATGGTGTTTGACTCAGTCTTTTCACGTTGGGTTTGTAAACACTAGATCTGCACTTCCGCCTACGTCACGCTTGACCTTTCAATGCTTTACATAATGTGTGTCGCATCACAGCTAGTGCAGGATGATCATTAGTGGTTAAAAATGTTTCTTTTGTTCTGAATGTCCGCTGGTTTGTCTAGATCAGACTCTTATTCCTCGGCTGGATCGTGTCGAGACTTTGAAGCTGCACTGAAACTCACATTTGGACCTTCGACCCGTTGGACTCCATTGAAGTCACTATATGGAGAAAATCCTGGAGTGTTTTCCTCAATAACCTTCATTTCTTTTCCACTGAAGAAAGAAAGACATGAACATCTTGGATGACGTGGAGGAGAGTAAAGTATCAGGATTTTTTTCAGTCAGGTACATTAGAAGTGAGCTAGTCCTTTAAAGCCAGCGGCTGTGTGTCAGCGCTGGAGTTCATCATCAGGTGTTCAGGTCATCAGGTGTTCATGTGTTCAGATCATCAGGTGTTCAGGTCCACTATAACCCCAGCAGAGTTTTGGCTTCTTCACTCTGGGCCATCAGACTCTCGCTGGCGTATTTCTGCAGAAGCTCCATCTTCTTTCGTCTCACCAGGGCTTCCTCAATCTGACACACACAACAACAGGTTATCAACTTCATCACGACTGATTACATGTTATTAAATGTTTACACAACTCAAATGTTTCATGGAACGCGATCAGTGTTGTTTTAGTATCATTAGCTGCGTTTGCAAAGATGCGAACTTAACGTGTGAGAAAGCAGCGTTTCCAAACACATCCACACAGAATAGTCTTTTCTTGGGAAATTGGCTCAGAATATGAGTAATAAAACTAAGTTTCTGTAATGTGTCTGTTTTTTCCTCCATCATAAACGAGTGTGTCATAGCGTCAGACGAAACACAATAAATGCTGTCATGTTCTATAGCGTTCGGGAACACACTCGTGTGTGTGAGACGCTTCTGGAGGGAATTAAATCCAATCTATCTGATCACACACTTCGACTTTCAGAAACACCAAACCAACATTAGAGATGCCGCGACGCCATTGGTCCACTGGTTACTCCAGTTATCCAATCACAGCCTAAGTGTTATTTGGTAAATATGCTTCCATTACCCGCGTATCTTCTCATTGGATAATAAAAGTTTAAGCGCATCTTGATGTTTCTATCCAGCATTCCACTCGAGGCCCACAGAGAAGGAAATGCATAGTTGAAATAAAGTCGTTATTTTTGTTTGTTTTTGCGCACAAAAAGTATTCTCGTCGCTTGATAAACTTAAGATTGAGCCACTGTAGTCACATGGACTACTTTAACGATGTCTTTAATAACTTTTCGGGGAACAAGTTTCAATCCCTTAGAAGCCTATGGAGGAGTGATCAGCTCTCAGATTTCATCAAAAATATCTTAATTTGTGTTCCGAAGATGAACGAAGGTCTTACGGGGTTGAACAACATGAGGGCGAGTAATTACTGACAGAATTTTCATTTTTGGGTGAACTATCCCTTTAATATGTAGCGGGAAAACACCCAATCTGGCAACACCAGCACCAGTGTCACACCGCCGCATGCGTCATCAACACAAGAAGCAGCAAGGAGGATCGTATGATCATTTAATCCAGTTTTATGACGAGGTCGGTGAGGATGTGGAAAAATCTTACATTTCTGTGCAAACTTTCCCCGCAGATAAAATAATTGCTGTCTGTGGTTCTATATGGGCTGTGGCAATAATTTAGAAAAATAATAGCTTGCAGCAACATATGGAAAAAAGAACCATGAACTAGTTAGAAATTTTAAAGTATGAACTGAACTAGTTGATTTTAAAATTTGTGAACTGAACTAGTTCATGTAGAAAGTGAACTTTCCCAACACTGTACACAACTCTAGCTAGGCTCCGTTAAGGACATCAGACTCGTGAACTGAAGCAAGACACACCTCCTTCTGCGAGGGAACGGGAACATGAGCGAAGAACGCCTGCGCATCTTCTCCCTCCATCGGCTGTCCCGCCTCATCATCAGACTGCTGTAAGACAGGAGAGTTAGGGGATCTGCAGTGAGGAGAGCGGCTCGGAGAGAGAGATGATGTTCACCTCTTCATCTCTGACAGTGTAGAGGTGTTCCTCCTCCTCCTCCTCCGGCTCCTTCACTCCTCCTGCGGATACTCGAGACTCTCTCTCTGCTCTCCACTTCTCCACCGCCTCGGCTATCACTGCGCCACACACACACACACACTTTAACATCATGTTTAACTGAATTCTGTTTGCATCATTAATGTCCTGTGAAGATTAGGGTCGGGCATCGAAAATTTATTCCATTTCTGGAATCGAATACTTGTTATAAAATTTAAATTTCGATTCCTCTATCGATTCCTTTGTGAGCATTTCAATATGACTTTAAACAATTGAAGCGCGAGCCGACTCGCTGTTTTCAGTGCTGCACTCACAGAAGAACGGATTTTAATGTGATTTTAAAACATTAATGCGAGAGCCGACTCGCTGTCCTCAGAAGCGCAGTCGTGTGTAACTATTGGACGACTCTTAAAGTGACAGCACTAATATTCCTGCTGCCGACTCTATTATAACACTAATCAAACAACACAAGACAAGAAAATTCACTCGTTCTTCACTGAATAACTTTTCTAACTATATTTGTAATGCATTTTATTTATAAAGTGCAGTTATTTTACATTTGATTACAGTTTCTGAACCTGAAAATCTTAAAACGCTGTTTATTTCAATCGTATCTTTGTTCAGTTGTATCTCATTGTTGCGATTGCAAATTTTTTCTTTATTCTTTTTTAATTACTGAGTGTTTACTTGTCTTTAATAATGCTTGAAATTTACATTAGTTAGTCTAGATGTTTTTTTATGGTGTTTTTAAACCACAGGCAAACGTTCCTTGTGTAAGTGCCTGATGATTTTTGATCATGATATTCAGCTACAATTAAATGTTTTGCACTAAGACTAAATGTGAATATTTAAGTTTTTACTCTTAAGTTAAGTTTACTCTTTAAGTTTAAATCTTATTGGAATCAAAATTAGAATTGTAATCGATAAGCAGAATTCAGCTTTGACTGCGGGATGGAAACACAGGATTTACACTTAAAGGGGTGGTTGATTATGATTTCACTTTTCTAACTTTAGTTAGTGTGTAATGTTGCTGTTTGAGCATAAACAACATCTGCAAAGTTACAGCGCTCAAAGTTTAAAGCAAAGAGAGATATTTGCTTTTACAGAAATCTCTTTTTAAGCACTACAACACACGGCTGGTAGGGACTACACAACATTCCTCCCGGGTAAGTGACATCACTAACCATAAAATTTACATAAACCCCGCCCCCGGGAACTCAATTTATAGATTAGCCAATCATGACAGAATATGCTAATCAAGGACTAGAAGATAACTCCACATCAGATACATAAATTCATCAGCTAACCATTCAGAAAGTGTTGTCACTTCAAGTTGTTGAAGCTCCGCCCCCTGTGCCGGGAGCAGAAGCTCATTTGCATTTAAAGGGACAGAGAGAAGTAGTTTTTGCTCAGCCTCAAAAAGTGGCAATTTTAACATGCTATATAAAAATATCTGTGGAGTATTTTGAGCTAAAACTTCACATACACACTCTGGGGACATCAGAGACTTATTTTACATCATGTGAACAGGGCATTATACCACTCTTTAAACATCGTGTTTAACTAAATTCTGTCTGCATCATTAATGTCCTGTGAAGCTGCTTTGAATGCATCAGTACTGTAGAAATAACGCAGACGTGAACAATGCATTAATCTTAATCAGCCTTGCGGTCGAGCTGGAATGCAATGGTCATGTGACATCAGGTCATGTGACTTCAGGTCACTGGACGGTCTGGTGCGCGTTACGCTTCTCATGAGTCGCATCAAACCTGCAGCCGCACGCCAGGCATTCAGTTAACACACAAATGAGAAACACATGTCAGAAAATGCTATCAGCACACAATGCCACGACTGTTGCAGAGCGAACACACACACACACACACACACACACACAGGCCTGAATGAAGTGGGTCTCGTGCTGCTCAGCTCATCTACAACACACACAGTCTGAAGCGCTGAAACTAATAAATAATAATAATAATAATAATAATAATTCAATGATAAAACAGCTGTCCTCACAATCTAACGTATAAAGACGCAGTAATTCACTGCAGATCATTAATTATGATTCTACTTTCATTACATGCATCATCATTAAGCTTTGATTTACAAATAAGCAACTCATAAAGAGGCTTTTCTATCATATACTGATATCAGGGTTATTATTGTTAACTACAACTATTAAAAGCATTTCTTTTAATTAATATTTTACAGATATTTGGGGTGGGATATTTGCTGAAAAACTTAAACTTATTACAGTCAAGGCGACAATTCTAATATTTAAGTTGAAAAACTAAAATTATTAACTGGAAATAAATAAAACTAAAACTCAAATAAAAATTTAAACCTAAATAGCAATATTTTAAAAGAAAAAAGTAATAAAATGACAATAGCACATTATAAAATTACTCAAATTTAAACTAAAATGAACATGAAAACTAAAAATATATAAAAATAAAAACTTATTTGAAATAAAAACTTGAATAAAAATCTAAATTACACTGGTGCATATGAGAGACACTTGAGATTGTTAAAAATCACAAAACAGAACGAGTGTGTTATGATGATTAAACTATAAGTTCCATGTTTTTGGACTGTTATATTAGATAAACACATAATAAATCTCAGATTTACATGTAAACTTTGACAGCTCTAACACTAAAGTCGGGGAACTTGGACTCGAACTTCACATGGACGTAACAACTTAAAGTTACTCTAAGCGATGTTGGGTGATGTCACTTCTTGTTGACATTTAAGGTTATGTTTACACGGAAATGATCTGAAGAGAAAACGCAAAAGTGGCGTTGCTTTATCACTTTTTATTCTGCGTTTAGACAAGCATTATGGGGGGGAAATCTGCGTGCATATGGTGACGCAAAAGTGTGTGAAATTCGATGTAGTATGCACTCCAGGCGGCTAGGGGGCGATGTGAAGCACTGCCACACAACAACACCAAGTCCGCGCGCCTGCGTACAACCTTCCCTCTACTTCTCTCCCTAGTAGCACGAAATCAAAACATGGTGAAGCGAACAGCAAAAAGACTCTTGTACGTTTATCAGCCACTAGGGCAACTTGAAGGTCTGACGTATGGAAATAATCCGACATGTTGGTTGTTATTTTCCTGTATGCCTGTGACGTAAACGCGTACGCGAAGAGAGCCGCCGTGAGCAGATTTGCGTTTTTACCCTTTAGACGGGAACGCGACGGTGGAGCGTTTTTAAGATTTCCACTCTGGAGGGTGGTTTCACTTTTTTTTTGTTTTTAAGCCCCAAAAACGCCGTCGCCGTGTAAACAAAAGGCACATCTGATAAAATATTTTTACGTTTTCACCCGCGAGTGTTCTCGTGTAAACAGGGCCTATTGTCAAACAAACGGAGGCTAGCTAGACTCTCCCTCCTCCTCATCCGTGCACTAACCCCCCAAACCCCGCCCCCAAATCCTTCTTGTCGGTTATTGGCTGGAACAGTTTGCTATGTTTCGTGGTGCGGGTTAGCTCAGTGTGTGTGTGGAGCCTGCCTGGGGTGTGTGTGGAGCCTGCCTGGGGTGTGTGTGGAGCCTGCCTGGGGTGTCTGCAGAGACCGCGTGTTTTACAGTGTGTTCAGGGGACAGGCAGCTAGCAGATAGTGAGGAGATGTTTGCTGTATGTGACAAAAAATGTTTTGGCCTAAAAAACGTGTGACATTGCTTAAAGCACCTTTAAGATAAGACGACAAGACAAATAAATGTCGCTGTATGCTAAATTGCTGTTTCTTTAAAGACGACCTGTTCTGCTGTTTCCATCATGATCTGTTTAGTGTGTAGTGTTCATCTGTGTTTAGTGTGTAGTGTTCATCTGTGTTTAGTGTGTAGTGTTCATCTGTGTTTAGTGTGTAGTGTTCATCTGTGTTTAGTGTGTAGTGTTCATCTGTGTTTAGTGTGTAGTGTTCATCTGTGCTTAGTGTGTAGTGTTCATCTGTGTTTAGTGTGTAGTGTTCATCTGTGCTTAGTGTGTAATGTTCATCTGTGTTTAGTGTGTAGTGTTCATCTGTGTTTAGTGTGTAGTGTTCATCTGTGTTTAGTGTGTAGTGTTCATCTGTGCTTAGTGTGTAGTGTTCATCTGTGCTTAGTGTGTAGTGTTCATCTGTGCTTAGTGTGTAGTGTTCATCTGTGCTTAGTGTGTAGTGTTCATCTGTGTTTAGTGTGTAGTGTTCATCTGTGTTTAGTGTGTAGTGTTCATCTGTGTTTAGTGTGTAGTGTTCATCTGTGTTTAGTGTGTAGTGTTCATCTGTGTTTAGTGTGTAGTGTTCATCTGTGCTTAGTGTGTAGTGTTCATCTGTGCTTAGTGTGTAGTGTTCATCTGTGTTTAGTGTGTAGTGTTCATCTGTGTTTAGTGTGTAGTGTTCATCTGTGTTTAGTGTGTAGTGTTCATCTGTGTTTAGTGTGTAGTGTTCATCTGTGCTTAGTGTGTAGTGTTCATCTGTGTTTAGTGTGTAGTGTTCATCTGTGTTTAGTGTGTAGTGTTCATCTGTGTTTAGTGTGTAGTGTTCATCTGTGTTTAGTGTGTAGTGTTCATCTGTGTTTAGTGTGTAGTGTTCATCTGTGCTTAGTGTGTAGTGTTCATCTGTGCTTAGTGTGTAGTGTTCATCTGTGTTTAGTGTGTAATGTTCATCTGTGTTTAGTGTGTAGTGTTCATCAGTGTTTAGTGTGTAGTGTTCATCTGTGTTTAGTGTGTAGTGTTCATCTGTGTTTAGTGTGTAGTGTTCATCAGTGTTTAGTGTGTAGTGTTCATCTGTGTTTAGTGTGTAGTGTTCATCAGTGTTTAGTGTGTAGTGTTCATCAGTGTTTAGTGTGTAGTGTTCATCTGTGCTTAGTGTGTAGTGTTCATCAGTGTTTAGTGTGTAGTGTTCATCTGTGCTTAGTGTGTAGTGTTCATCTGTGTTTAGTGTGTAGTGTTCATCTGTGTTTAGTGTGTAGTGTTCATCAGTGTTTAGTGTGTAGTGTTCATCTGTGCTTAGTGTGTAGTGTTCATCTGTGTTTAGTGTGTAGTGTTCATCTGTGTTTCTGTGTTTAGTGTGTAATGTTGCTGTTTGATCAGGAAAACACACTCGAAGCGCTCGACCAATCACAACACACTGCTCCAGCCGACCAATCAGAGCACAGTGTGCTTTTCAGAAGGAGGGGCTTCATAGAGACAGGAAGTAAACAGAGCGTTACTGACAGACTGGGAAGAGAGGAGCCGCAACAATGGAGAATATGAGGAAAATAATCAACATTCAAGCAGGAAAACCTGTTCTAGTAGAGCCTGAAACATCAAGACTTTGAGGAAGAGCGTAAGTCCTCAAAGTAACTTTTGATAAAAGGGTCTGCTTAATGCTTAAATGTATATGAGTTTATATTTTTTGACTGAATGATTTCTTTAAATGAGAAAACATTACCAGCTTCTAATCAGATTCCCATAATTAATTTAAAACATCAAGTGTACAAACAGCGACCGATGTACTGTGTGTTTCTAGTGTTTAGTGGCGGTCGACCGATACTGGTTTTTGATGGCCGATGCCGATATCTTAGAGAGCAGGGTGGCCGATGTTTATATAAATATATAGATTTATATAAATATATACTTTATATGTATTTTAACCCATATTTAATCAATTATAAATAAATTAGAAAACAAATCTTTAAAATAAACATACTTATACTTTAGATGGCAACTTCTTGAATCTGCAATCCTATAACACTATTTTTCACAAATAAAGTAATCGTTTAAAAATATATGAATATATGAATAAAAAGGAAGTAAACACTTTAACGGCGCTCAGTAATCTGGTAATTTCGTGCGCACTGGTAATCATATTTTTCAAATAAAGACACGGTAACGCTAATTTTACATAGAGCACACAGTGAAACCGATATGAATATGACAGTGGGGAACTGGATATAGCACAGCAGAGTTTCCGCTAGAAAAAAATTGTGCCGGTCAAAGTGACCGGCAGAGGTTTCGTTTTACGGACATTTTTATGATATGCCGGTCAAATATCGCCTCTTAATTAGTCAAGTTTAGGAAAACTGGAGGCAGTCTATGTAACTTAAAAAATGACATAATCAGGCCGTATAGAATGCAACGTTATTATTAGCTTAACTTTCAAATAGACGGAAAAAAAAACATGAACGTCCGATTGGTGTCAATCAACGCCAATTGTTTTGTTTTATAATGCGGTTTCACACACATTCACTTTTTGAAACATTGAAGCACGGATGTACCTAATACAAATAAATAAAATCAGATCATTCATTTAGTTCGTTATTAAATACGAGATCTAGCGCTAAAATCTGTTGATTTTGAAATCAAGCTGAGCGCTCGTGTCCACTGCTATCAGTTGCATGGACGACGCGCTGCGCGAGTTGCGCAATCTTCACTCGGACGCGCGTTTCAATCTATCTACGTTGCGGAGACTCTGTTCATTCCGGTGAAATCACAGAATAAAATGCAAGTCCCTGCTTGATATAGACTAACCACTGATGAACATAGGCTATTCAGTTTTGATGAGAGAAAAAAAAACTGTACCAGTGCGCGGATTAGAACCACTAGGCTATAATGAGATGTTCCTGATTCACCATCGCCTGGCCTCTGAAAAAAGCTTTTAAGGCCAGTCTGCCTGGGCCTGGACATATTTGAAACGTCTCACTCAATCGTTCGTTGTTTAGGTCTATATTACAGCCGTTTTAGGCGTGCGCTTTATTTGAAATGCAGCATGCGATGTTGTTTCATATAACTTTCAAACGGTAGAGCCTGTTCCTTTATAACATAGCCAAAGATCGGTGTATTTTTGCCTTATACATTTTAGGCTTATTCTCAAATTCAGATTGTGTTAGGGGGGCGGGATTATTAGGCAATTTTAATCGGACAATTTGACCGGAGAGATTTAATTTTGTCGGACATCTCATTTTTTTACCGGCCAATGTCCGGTAATTACCGGACAACGGAAACCCTGTAGCACAGCATATTTTAATATGAAGGATTTGAAGTGTTTCGATGGTCTCGTGTGAAGCTGATCTTCTGTTCACATTCACTCACTTCGCACGGACCGTCACTCGCAGTAACACGTTTATATCGGCTACAAATACACACTTCACAAGATATCACAGCTGGATTCCATTAAATCTGCAAAGTTTGTGAAATGAAATGTTTTATTAGATATTCATAGATTTGTTTAAATGATGTAGATGCTCGTTTGCTGAATGTTGTCAGTAAATGAGAAAGTATTTTAGCCTGATTGTTTGCCTTTTCTCTTACAAATAATATAAAAGCAAACGCTTTACTTTTTCACATACCATTTACTTTCTTTGTTTACCAGTTCTGTCTAACACAATATTAGATATGAGTGACAGAGATCATACACTAATGAAGACGGAGAATGTGAGTGAGCGCTGGCGTTCTCAGTGCCGCTCGGCAAAATAAAAGTCCCACTTACAACACATCGGCCAATCAGAAAAACTTATCAGCCGATGCCGATATTTTAAAAATGCCGATATATCGGTCAACCACTAGTGTTTAGTGGGATCGTGCCTCACCTTGCTTCTCATACTCCTGTTCCAGTGGCACTAAAACACCATCGTCTTCATCTCTATACCCATAATACTCGGCGTCGATGTCCTTCATCAGTTCCGCACGGGTTTTCCTGGGCGGCGGAACGGCTGAAACAGACCAAAGATGATCACATGATCCCGGTACATAAAACACACTAACGTCATCAGAGACATCAGTAACTCTCAGATACAACACATAAATCACACACAGAACACTAACAGAACCAGTCATTCATCGGGTCTCGTTTATAAAACTGCGTATGATCCTTACTCTGCATATCTATATTCATCCACGTGATCCCATGTTTAACGGTACAAGACATTAGGAAAATATGAGATATGTCTCACATGATGTGCTAAAAATAATTTAGTAGCCTATCCTTGCCTTGTTTTTGAATAAATAAATCAAATAGTATAAAATACATTTCAGTGGCCAAATAGTGTTTTTAATTGCTTTATATTTTTTAATGGAAACAGATAGGCCTTGTTGTGCATTATTGATCATTATTTGTGTGTATATATTTCCTCAGACCATGAATTCTGCTATAATCATGCGCGAAGCAAACATTAAAACACAGCATCAAATATTTCTATTTATTAGAATATAAAAAATGTTGTAACTTCTCTGTAGTGATTATGACTCATAATGAATATTAAAGTGTTTTTCCTTCATCAGTTCCTCAGATCATCATCGGTGTCGTTAAACTGATCGTCTCCAGATGTTCGTACACAGGATCAGATGTACGTACACACTCTCCCGCCGAGTGTGTGTTCAGGGGCCTCATTTATAACCGTTGCGTACGCACAAAACAGGCCCTGAAAGAGGCGTACGCCACTTCCGACGCACAAGTTGTGATTTATAAAAACAAACTTGACGGGAAAATTTGCGCACCTGCTCGAAAACTCTGACCCATGCTTACGAACATTTTGGAGATGGAGCAGTTTGGCGACACCGATGGTGAGCTGGAGTTAATGTCTTTTTAGTCACTTTTAGACAGAAAATCTAAAGAAAATTATACATATACAAAAAGATAATACAAATATAATTTCACTCACCAAGCCTATCACATGAAGCAAATATCCATTCCTTCTTAAATGCCCACGCCAGCGAGCGCGTTGGGCCGTTTAGTTAAACTGACGCATATATTGCCTATCTAACGGCAGATTAAGTAAAACCGTAAATCTTCATTATGAGTTCTAATCATAAATACAGTGCACGTTCACAATAAAAGTTTAAATAAATAAAAGAATGATTTAAATTAAGTTTTACTCCTGATATAAACATTTGGATTAAATATGCCATTCTGATTATTGGAGTTAAACACTTAAACTACATGAAATCATTACTGAGAAGTTACAACAATTTTTTATATTCAATCAATAGAAATATTTGTAGTGGATGCAATGCTTTTAAATATTTTTCCTGTGGCATGCTGTGTTTTAATGTTTTAACTACAGAGATAATTGCTTATGATAATAGCAGATTGTCTGAGAAAATATTTGCATGGAAATAATGCACAACAAAGGCCTATCTGTTTCCATTAAAAATATAACTCGATTAAAAATACTATTTGGCCAGTTGGAAAAGATGTATTTTGAATTGTATTATGAAATGTATTTATTTGATTTATTTCTTCAAAAACAAGGCAAGGATAGGCTCCTAATGAAAATTATGAATGTAATGTGACGGCACATCCGTATTTCATATTTTCCTAATGTCTTGTACTGTTAAACATGTTATTACGTGGGTGAATAATCATATGCAAATGATATGCAGATGAAAATGAAATGCATAGTAAAACTAGGAGTTGTAAGCTCATATATGGTTGTTTCGGGGAGGATACGCATGTGCGCACAATCTTCCGCTGACTGGGATTTATAAATTCTGCACAGGTTTTGGCGTACGCACGGTTTTATAAGTCTGAATATTTTTTTGCCTACGCCATTTTTGCCTTTCGGGCGCACGCACATTTCTAGTAAAGATCCTACGCACAGTTTTATAAATGAGACCCCAGATGTACGTACACATTCTCCCGTGGAGTGTGTGTTCAGATGTACGTACACATTCTCCCGTGGAGTGTGTGTTCAGATGTACGTACACATTCTCCCGTGGAGTGTGTGTTCCCGTGTGTGTTCGGCCTGTTCTGATAAACGAGACCCGGGCCTGGATCAGTCTGATCAGTGACTGCACTTACGCTCGCTTTCGAACAGCTCTCGGACTCCAGGCAAGTCTTTTGCGGCGCCGAAATACTTGTATCCTCTGTTTCCCGGGACCTCTTTACCCTCATGATCCAACATCCTTGGCCCCACTCTCTGTTACACACACACACACACACACACTCATGTTGACAAGATATCAGTGATAACACTGCAATCGGGCTCTTTTTCCTTTTGGGAAATTGGCTCATAATATCAGTAATAAAACTTCTGTTTCAGAAACACCAAACCAACATTAGAGATGCTGCGATGTGATTGGTCCACTGGTTACTCCAGTTATCCAATCACAGCTGACGCTGAGGTAGTCACATGAGGTTTTTGTTTTATTCAGTAAATGTGTTTATCAACCATCATAGAGTGAAAGTTTATCATTTGGACGTGTTTTGTCTTGTCAATTCACACATTCAAACAATGTTTCAGGCGTTTCAGACAGCGCTCGCCGACCTGATCCCTCTTTCACGTTTCCTTGCCCTTGAACGAACACACACACACAATATTGTGTGTAAATACCCGTCTCAGCAAGTATTCTCCATGTCATGAGTGAACAGTTGAGAAAGAAACCGGATGTTTGTCAGTTTATTCGGTCTTAAAGCGACAGTACACTAATATTCCTGCTCTCGTCTGTGTTATTAATGTTAATAAAACAAGAATTATTAAACCTAATTATTATAACAAGAAAATTTGACCTAATTATTAATTTCTGTACCTTATACATTACTGTTAGACTTTATTTAGTATTCATCTTTGCTTGTAATGTGTGTATTTGTCCTTATTTTATTACTGACTGTCCACTTGTTTCTAATAATGTTAGAAACTAACAGTTTAGTGATCAGCGGCTAGTGCTAGTGCTTTTTGCTGTGTTATTGAAGAACTTCAAGTGAGCTTTAAGTAATAAATGAAAAGCAAAGTTACATATACATATATATATATATATATATATATATATATATATATATATACATATATATATACATATATATATACACACACTTTACAATTTTTTTCTTAATCCGAAAAATGATCCAATCCGTGGCTCAAAATCTGTAAATGATCCGTTGCACGACTAATGCGCTAGTAGCCTATCGTTCAGGCAGAACTGATCCAAATTAGGGGTGCTCCGATCAGGATTTTTGGGGCCGATCCCCAATTACTGGAAGCTGTATCACCCGATACTGATCACAGGGTCTATTTGAAGCCTTCTATTTATCATGTAGAATTATTTATTAAACTATATTTAACGACAATGTACATTAAGTATTACAATTAAGAGAAGACAACGTATCATGAATTGACACCTGTGTATTTATTTGCAAGCAACATGTCCAGCATATTAACTGAGCAGCCTGTGCTTGGTTATTGGGAACAGCTTAGGGCTTGACAAATACAACTTTCCTGTAGAATATAAAATAAAAAAGATAAAAGACAGAACATATGAGTCTTTAAATTTAGCTTTAGACTACTTTAAACTAAAACTGCAACAAAAAAGGCTATAGCCAAAATAATGTTTTGAGTCAGTCAGCCATCAGTTTTTATAATACTCTTAAAAGGACCACAGTTAGTAAAGTGCACAGCAACAAAAAATACAAATAACTAACAACTTCCATATCGGTATCTATCTATAACTTTGCTTTTTTTCTGGGATGCTCAGTCAGATTTTGTGGGCATTTAGAGACGAAGAGAGAGGGAGGTAGAGAAAGAGAGAGTGGGGATAGATATTATTAGATTCATTTCTCTCCCAAAGCTTACTTCTTAAGCATCAATATTTTGGTCTTTTTTTTTTTTTTTTTGCAAGAACCCTTGCAAAATTATTTTAAACCGATTAAGAAAGCCACCACTACTGGTCACATCTATGGCTAGATTGATTTGTTTAGATCCAGTGAAGTCGTGTCCCACCACTGTTTCTCAGGATCGATATTGTCCCCCACCAATATTTGTAACATTGAGGCACGCACGGATGTACCTAATACAAATAAATAAAACATCTCCAGTTAACTAGCAGAGCATTCATTTAGTTCGCTATTAAATAAAAAATCTAGCGCTAAAATGTGTTATTTGTTTTTTATTCAAGCTGAGCGCTCGTTGCCGCGCTGATCAGTGTCATGGATACAGCGTTCTCTCGCGGCTCGCGCAGTCTTCACTCGGACGCGCTTCAATCGACCGCCGTTGTGGACTTTATTCATTCCGGTGAAATCACAAAATAAAATGCACACAAACGTGTCCCTGCTTGATATAGACTGTAACCACTGATGAACATATTCAGTTTTGATGAGAGAAAAAAAACTATACGAGTGTGGATTAGAACCCGTAACCTCTGACACGCTTGGCAAAAGATCTACCACTAGACTATTTAAGAACTCAAACGTACTCTGCGGATCGATGGATTTATTTACGGGTTGAACAGAGTGGCTGCACAGTTTGACAAGCGGGCCGCGGCATGGTACACACATTGCAGATTGCTAATGAATTGTCTTTTTCACACACCTTGTAGAATTGCCAGACCGGTGAAGCCATTTTTACCAGAGCATAAAAATAAATTGTCTCGCAAGTTTTGCGTCATCTGATCGGCTTTTCTGGATCGGCCTTTATAGAGACCGCCGATCACACATCCCAAAGCAATTATCGGCCGATTATGATCGACGACCGATCAATCGGAGCACCCTTAATCCAAATCCAATATTGCTTGTTACTGTTAATTAAGCAAAAAAACATTATAATCCACCCTGGAACATTTCAAGCACTATTTTCCAATTCTTCTGAAGCCAGTCGAGGGACAGAACAGAAACTGTAACTTTAAACTTTGAAGAAAAAGGCTCAAACTTGCAAATAGGGTGGTCACGATAACCGCAGTACCGCGCTACTGACAGGCTAACCGCTAGCAACTAGGGCTGGACCCGAATATTCGAATATTCGTTCGGTGGGTTGGTATTCGATTTGAAAATGAGACATTCAAATATTCGTTTTTTGGGGGGGCTTTTGCACACCTGGCATCCCCCTCGAAACGGTTGTCATTCGTGCTTGAATATGTTTTACACTATAAAATCTGGTGAAATATAATACTTAAAGGGGTGGTAAAACGCATTTTTTCGAAGGCTTGATTGTGTTTGTGGGGTGCACTGTAACGTGTTCAAGCTTCGTTTTTTTAAATTGCATTATTTTTCATATATTTTACCTTTATTCTACACTGCTCTGCCCCTCCTTGTAAAAACGGTCTGATGGTTTCCGGGTTCTATGAAGCCAGTCCCTCAAAACTACACAATGGGCTCAGATTGGTTAGCTGGCCCAGTGTGTTGTGATTCGCTAACCGTCTAGTGCACGTTTCCCGGAAACACCACGCCCCTTACCTTTACCGGTACTTTGTGCTTTGGTGTATTATAAACGATGGCGTCAATAAAACCAATCGGACCCAGGAAACGTTAGTGAAGATGATCGAGCAGAACCTGTTCAAGAACGGCTGTTAAACGACGTTTCAGAAAGGTTTGTTTTTTGTTGTTCTCTCATTACTTTTTAGATACGCTGTTATTTAATTGTACTAATTATTATAGAATTACAAAAAAATAAGCTTCATAAACAAGAATTTCATATAATCGTTCTAACAAATTATACTACAGTCCTCAAAGGGATTTTAAAGTAAAGACTGCTGATCTATAGTGATCGTTTCTGACTGTATGCCACCGTTACTTTTGTATTTTTAGAACGATTGTAGGGTTGGGCCGATGGACGATATCATCGTCCATCGTGATGGCTGACAGACATCACGATGTTTAGCCGGCATCGCGATCCCCCCCCCCACACCACCCCCCATGTTTCCATGGTGACGCTTCATGCTTGGTACGTGATTCACCACAGACAAAATAGCGCTGTATGAAAGATGAAGCGCTTTTATTTATAAATATTAACAAACTTGCTTACCATGTCATCAACTATCTTCTATTCCGATTCTCAAATATGTGTAAGTGAGTTTGTTTTGTTGTTAAAAAAACTTTTATAAATGATCTTGATCTGTAACGTGAGATGGGCGCCGTCATGTTTGTTTGTGCGCAGTTCAGAGATTCCTGTCTGTTGGATTTATTACAGCGCGTGAATTCATCAGTTTCTCCCGAAATACATGAAAGTGGCCGGTGAACTGGGAGAAAAATAGAGTTGACTTTATAGTTATTCACACTGTGTGTCTGATATGAATAAAAACCGTCGGCAAATATATTTGAAATGTTTGTTATTGCTGCTTCCATAGACACCATTGTGTATTTTACAAACTATAAATGTATTGTTTTGCTATAAATTATATGTATTTAAATGTCTGAAACCTAAAATAAACATTATGTGGTTAAAAACACTGAACAGTTGTGATAGCCAATGACAAGCACTGAGCGCGTCCGTCATTGGCTCAGCGCCAGCCATAGCGCGAAAGCACAGTTTGAATCTGGCAGTGATGTCACGTCACTGTACATTCGCTCCTTAGTGCTCAGCTGCTGCAGAGCGTGCCGAAATCGAAATTGCTGATGAGATATAGATGAAAATATCTAGTGGAAAATGAGAATGAGCTTGTATTTTGGGTTAAGCTGCGTTGCTTTGACATTGTGGAAAACAGAATAATAGAAACAAAATGTTTTATCCTTGTTACCCGTTATTATCAATCTAAATTAATCTACTGCGAAATATAGGAGAAATTTCGTTTTTATTTTTTATTTAAATTTCGTTTTTATTTATTTAAATCTACCCTACTTTGTCAGTGAGAAAAATATTATAAGACTACCTTATTAAAAATATTGCTTAAGTTAACAGACCTGTATGTGTGTGTGTGTGTGTGCGTTTTATATCACTAGTGCAGTGTCCGTTCTCGGAGCATATAAGCTCTGCTCGCGTGAGGCGCGCAGCTTCCCGCTCGCGCTGTTCTGTAGTTTATTAGAAGTTTATTAATTCTGAACGTGTCGCGTCTCGTCTGTCTATCTATATTGCACCAAATACACTACACTCCCTTGTGAAGTCGTTTGGATGAACGGTTCTCGAAATAATCAAAATGCAAACGGACAGACAGACACACGCATATTTGCACACACACGCAAGGTGTCTCGCTCTCTCCCCCTCTGTCGTGCGCGCGCTACACGGTTTGGAGCTCGCGAGCTCTAGATTCCGGGAGATTTGAACTAATTTGCGGGCATCAGGGAGCCGCTATCAATATGCGGGAGACATATTCCAGGAACTTCCAGGAGACTTGGGATGTCTGAGACATATAGAGATTCCGAAGCTTCGAATATTCGATGTTCATTACTACCGAAGCTTCGAAGCTCAAAAAAATGGTATTCGGACCAGCCCTACTAGCAACCGCGTTTTCTTTTTTCATAAGGCTATACCCTTCTTGTTTTGAACTTCGTGCATGTGTATTGAAAGTTAATAATGATAACAAGACTTGTTTGTACAGAGGCGAATTGAAAATACGCCCCATAGAAACAGGTCAATTTCGCAAAACTCCCATTTATCACAAAAAATTTATGCTTGCATGAGGTGGAATTCAAAAAAGAAATATTTCGCAAAACTGCAATGGAAACAGTTTTTGCACATTAAAAGGTCACCTGACGTAGATGACGCGGTGTATTTGGACAGAATACGAGACAGAGTTCTTTATTAAACTCATAAAAGACACAAGAATTACAGGAATACTGGATTCTAAACCTCAAAGAAATGCCACAATCAAGACCTCGAAGCAGAAATGAGGGAGAAACACAGAAACTCCTCATATGTGCTGCTCTCAGTGTAACGCCGGGTTCACACCGGACGCTGAAGCGACGCGGAACGGAAAATCACGCGCGGTCCGGCGCCTGCCTGTTCACACCAGACGCGTATTCTTCGCGGAGGTCGACAAGCGCTTCTGCTCAGTTGTTGTTTATTCAGAGCTATTTTTTTACATCATGGGTAAATAACCTCATAATATAAATACACCATGTTTCTGTAACCAAGAAGTTTGTACACTTCTTTTATTAATCCGTTGTCGAGACACACGCAGCCAGAGAGAGAATATGGTAGACAGTTATAGTAGTGTATATATACCGTTGAAATACATCCTCTCTTCAAATTTATTACATCTATTTTCCTCTTCCTGTTTCCCAGTGCGAGTAGACAGGAGGAGAGCCCTTGCCCTATATCTTTTGATTATAGGGTATTATAGGGTATTTTAATTTGAAAATTGCTTATATTTTGACAATTGACCGGATGGTCGAGTGTTTCTTGGTGAAACTTCCTTCCGGAATTGACGCGGATCACTCGCCCAAACTGGTGCTTCACGGCGCGTGCCGGCTGCACCGCGCCGTGCCGCTCCGCGTCGGGTGTGAACGACACCATAGGTTAACATGGGCGCAGAAAGGAAGCGGCCTCCGTTCCGCGCTGCTTCCGCGTCGCTTCCGCGTCCGGTGTAAACCCGGCGTAAGAGTCTTTCCTGGCCATTAATGCTGGATAACACACACGTCTCCTTCGGTTAATAATAATGGCCAGTGCAGCGGCTGATATACGTAAACCCACCAACATCCGTCACCATGATTTTTGGAATGATTATCACGAAAGGAAAAAATTACGTTTTAGTCGCATGACATCGGTTAATGGAGAAACTGTCATTTCGCAATAGCTTTGTTGACATTTAGAAGGAAAAACAAAACAAACAAAAAAAACGCAAGAAAAGAAAATCTGTAATATCGACTGAGCGCGTGCGATGACCTGCGTCCGTCTTTGAGGTCAAGTCATATATTCGTGAAAAGGTTGCCGTGTCCAAGGAAAGGCTTAATATTTGTCGCATCACCCTTTTAACGTTTAAGGGTATTTACCATGAATGGCGTCAGCGCTAGTCAATGCATTGAATCAATTGTCTCTATTAAGCATCATCTTCAGTGTTACACATGCGACGCATCGCTGATCAGCTGAGCCGTGACAAGTGGAGCTCAGTTAAAAATAATTAACATTACATCTATCTTTTAATGAATCAGCGTTTTTGAACGTGTTCGTTGAATGAACGGTTTAATGACTCACTCAAAGACGGTCTGTTGCCGCCACCTAGTGGTGTAACAGTGTAACAGTGACGGCCTGTCTATGCGCAGACGAAGATGATGACAATACTGGAGAAATATCAGCAGAAAGCCTCTCGTCCAGTCAGATTCGAGGATCGGGAATAACTGTTATACATATAAAAATATCCTAACAAGCTTACAGTCCGGTTTATGTTCTGTTCTGTGGATCCTTATTTTGACATTGTCTTCGGTTTACTTCACTTCCTGTTTCAACGCCTCATTTTTGTGCATGCTGACCACATCGTAACACTTATTTATATAGCAACAAATAAAAAAAATAAAACTGCGTATCGCGCTATTGAGCCACTCAACATTACCGCAAGGGAAACTCGTTCACCACGACAGCGCTGTATGATATGTGACGGTCTCAGTGCGCATCACTGCACTGGAGCAACACTGAGATCATGCCATACGTCTCCATCAGCAGGAAACGCATCATCACTGACTCACCCGATAGTCCGGCCCCCCGAGCTCCTTGATCCGCACTTCCCAGTGTCCTTTCTCCCGCAGCAGTTTGTTGATCTCATCGTTGAGGTCGCGGATCTTAAACTCGCCCAGACCGGCTGAGGAAGACAGTCAGATCTCAGTCAGTAAAACACACACCTCGCTCTCTCTCGTCCCACACACACACACACACACGCCTCGCTCTCACCGTTCTGAATCTGCGCAACCTTCTTGGAAATCTCACTGATGATCTGGAATGAAGGAGAAACACACATTCAGCTGTTAAAGGGAGAGTTCACACAAAACTGAACATTAGCCCAGGATTTACTCTTCCTGAAGTCATCCTAGGTGTATATGAGTTTATATGAGTGTATATGAGTGTATATGAGGTGTACAGGTCCTTCTCAAAAAATTAGCATATTGAGATAAAGTTCATTATTTTCCATAATGTAATGATAAAAATTAAACTTTCATGTATTTTAGATTCATTGCACACCAACTGAAATATTTCAGGTCTTTTATTGTTTTAATACTGATGATTTTGGCATACAGCTCATGAAAACCCAAAATGCCTGTCTCAAAAAATTAGCATATTTCATCCGACCAATAAAAGAAGTGTTTTTAATACAAAAAAAAAAGTCAACCTTCAAATAATTATGTTCAGTTATGCACTCAATAGTCAATACTTGGTCGGGAATCCTTTTGCAGAATTGACTGCTTCAATGCGGCGTGGCATGGAGGCAATCAGCCTGTGGCACTGCTGAGGTGTTATGGAGGCCCAGGATGCTTCGATAGCGGCCTTAAGCTCATCCAGAGTGTTGGGTCTTGCGTCTCTCAACTTTCTCTTCACAATATCCCACAGATTCTCTATGGGGTTCAGGTCAGGAGAGTTGGCAGGCCAATTAAGCACAGTAATACCATGGTCAGTAAACCATTTACCAGTGGTTTTGGCACTGTGAGCAGGTGCCAGGTCGTGCTGAAAAATGAAATCAGATGGAAGCATGAAGTGCTCCAAAATCTCCTGATAGCTAGCTGCATTGACCCTGCCCTTGATAAAACACAGTGGACCCACACCAGCAGCTGACATGGCACCCCAGACCATCACTGACTGTGGGTACTTGACACTGGACTTCAGGCATTTTGGCATTTCCTTCTCCCCAGTCTTCCTCCAGACTCTGGCACCTTGATTTCCGAATGACATGCAAAACTGAGCAACAGTCCAGTGCTGCTTCTCTGTAGCCCAGGTCAGGCGCTTCTGCCGCTGTTTCTGGTTCAAAAGTGTCTTGACCTGGGGAATGCGGCACCTGTAGCCCATTTCCTGCACACGCCTGTGCACGGTGGCTCTGGATGTTTCTACTCCAGACTCAGTCCACTGCTTCCGCAGGTCCCCAAGGTCTGGAATCGGTCCTTCTCCACAATCTTCCTCAGGGTCCGGTCACCTCTTCTCGTTGTGCAGCGTTTTTTGCCACACTTTTTCCTTCCCACAGACTTCCCACTGAGGTGCCTTGATACAGCACTCTGGGAACAGCCTATTTGTTCAGAAATTTCTTTCTGTCTTACCCTCTTGCTTGAGGGTGTCAATGATGGCCTTCTGGACAGCAGTCAGGTCGGCAGTCTTACCCATGATTGCGGTTTTGAGTAATGAAACAGGCTGGGAGTTTTTAAAAGCCTCAGGAATCTTTTGCAGGTGTTTAGAGTTAGTTAGTTGATTCAGATGATTAGGTTAATAGCTCGTTTAGAAAACCTTTTCATGATATGCTAATTTTTTGAGATAGTAATTTTGGGTTTTCATGAGCTGTATGCCAAAATCATCAGTATTAAAACAATAAAAGACCTGAAATATTTCAGTTGGTGTGCAATGAATCTAAAATATATGAAAGTTAAATTGTTATCATTACATTATGGAAAATAATAAACTTTATCACAATATGCAAATTTTTTTAGAAGGACCTGCATATGAGTGTATATGAGGTGTATATGAGATTATATGAGTGTATATGAGTTTCTTCTTTCAAGACAATAATAAATGTACCGTCTCTTCTAAGCTTTATAATGGCAGTGAAGGACCGTTTCAGTTTTGAAGTCCATAAAAGTGCATCTGTCCATGAGATGGAAGAGCCAGGACATTTAATATAACTCTGATTGTGTTCGTCTGAAAGAAGAAAGTCACACTAGGATGAGTTGAGGGCGACTAAATCATGTGCTAATTTTCATTTCTGTGTAAGCACAGCACACATGTACGAGCCGGATGTGACTCCTGACCTGTCTCCTCCACTTCTCAGCTTTGGGCAACTCGTTACACTCCGACGCCAGGAAAGGTCTTCTCTCCTGTGAACACAAGCATGACCAGAGGAACACGTCACATGACCAGGAGAACACATCACAAGACCAGGAGAACACGTCACATGACCAGGAGAACACGTCACATGACCAGGAGAACACGTCACATGACCAGGAGAACACGTCACATGACCAGGAGAGCACCAGCATTACCGATGTGTTCGTCACGTCAGTATCGAGATTAAACCCACCTTCACTTTTCCCTCTTCCAGCTGCGCCTGACGAAACCTGGCCAGAGCCGTCCTGCACACACACACACACTTATATATACATACACTAGAGTTCGAAAGATTTAGGTATGTATGTGAAAGTCTCTTCTGCTCACCAAAGCTGAATTTATTTGATCAAAAATACAGTAAAACAGTGAAATATTATTACAGTGTAAATCAGCTGTTTTCTATGTGAATATATAGTAAAGTGTAATTTATTCCTGTGATCAAATCTGAATTTTCAGCATCATTACTCCAGTCTTCAGTGTCACATGATCCTTCAGAAATCACTATAATATGATGATTTGATGCTCAAGAAACATTTATGATTATCAATATTGAAAACAGTTCATATTTTTGTGGAAACTGTGATACATTTAATTTTTCAGGATTCTTTGATGAATAGAAAGTTATAAAGAACAGCATTTATTTGAAATAGAATCTTTTGCAACATTTTAAATGTATTTACTGTCACTTTTGATCAATTTTATGCATCCTTGATTAATGAAAGTATTAATTTCTTTTTTTTTTTATTCTTTCTGACCCCAAACTTTTGAATACAGTGTATATGCTTCTTTAAATAGAACTTTATAAAATTAATTTATAGAATCTTTATGAAAGATTTATAAAAGATTTTTGTAAAAACATTCAGCTTTCTTCTACAGTTATTTCACTTTTGAAATATATATATAAAAAAGTCTTATGCTATAAGAGCTGATCTATACATACACACCTTAATTGGTGCCAAAACAATTTACACGAAATTGTATCAACGAGTATGAAACAAACAAGAATTTAATAAATGTATATAAAATAAAAATTGTGTTAAACAATAGGAGTATTTTTGACATTACAAAGATTACTGTTTATTTTTTAGTTGAGCCCAACAAAGAAATTACATAAGAATTATAATCTACAACAAAAAAGACAGTAGATGATTCAAAGAAATTGCACTTATGTTATGTATATACATTTTTTCCCAAAAATAATAAACTCACTGAATTTGAGAGTTGGTGTTGTGATAGAATAATAACATTAAAAGTATTTCTGCACATTAGGGACATATAATAACATATAGACGAGCATTCAGTCGGTGAACTATGTTTCTCTGAATGAATTGATGAAGAAAAGCATTAATAGACATAATATGACAGAAGACACACTCACATGGCCTTTTCTGCGTTTCGAGCCTGGAAACAGAAAACGGCAATCTTAATTTCTCACATATTCATGATATAACATGTATAATCATATACAAATGCAGCTCTTTGTCAGATATCATAAGCTGAAGATTCATTTGAACAACTAGCAGCAATATATCACAAAATACTGTGTGTTTGTGTGTGTATACATATAATTAATAAGCCTAAAATAATCTGATTAATGTCTGTTTTTAAATCTTTGCGTCAGCGGTGCAGGATCAAGTTCCGCTGTTTTAAAACAGATGTGTTGATGTTGATAAAGAAAGCTACTCTCTATTACTCTCTAATACACGAGAGATCATTAAAAAGACTTTAGATGAAGAGGAATATTTATTTTACCATGTTTGTGGTTCAGATGTTCAATCCTCCGTAACCCTCAACAGTGAGCGCGCACGACGCACGGATATGACATGTGGCTACACTGGACAACTTCCGGCGCGCCGGCGATGACAGATCAAACCATGTGGGTTTATTTATATTCATCATAGACAGTATAAGAAGTGGACAGAGCCATCTCATTCGAACTCAGTTGAGACAGTTGAAGCCCATTTTTAGCGATTTTTGAGCACTTCCGTTCCTGACGCGCAGACTCAAACCGACTCAAACTAAGCTTAATGACGTGAGCAACCTGTCTGACAGACGTAAATCTTTTAGTAGCTGTGCGTGAAAATTGGCAACGTTAATCACTTCATATGTATTCACTTGCCATATACCGAATTATTTCCAATTCCCCAAAAACTTTGTTGAAATATTTTGTCCCGTTGCTTTTATGGACTCATTATCCAGAGGTGGGAGTAAGTCACACATGTGCAAGTCACAAGCAAGTCTCAAGTCTTAACCTTCGAGTCTCAAGCAAGTCCAAGTCATTTTTTTATAAAAGCAAGCAAGTCAAGTCAAGTCACTGCCTTATGTCAAGCAAGTCAAGTCAAGTCGTAGCTTGGGTCACAAGTCACTGGCAAGTCATACAAACGTTTGATGATTTCACTGAATTTATATAATAAAATAAGTTAAAACTACAGAAGTTGTGGACTATGGTTTTATTTGCAACATACATTTTTTTTAAATATACATTTCCACATACAGCTGAGTGGTTAATACAATAAAAATAAAAAAATAAATACAATTTCAAACTACATAGCCTAAAATGTAAAAGTTACTGAAATTAGGCCAACATTAAAGCATGAAAAAATAAATATGCCTCAAACATTGCAGAAGACCATTAAAAGGTATAACAATTCACAATTCAAGTATAATGGTTCCTATGCCACCAAATGGCATTCTTCAAACTGGCATCCCCTTTATATAAGTTATATATTTTTAATTATGAAGTTAAAACCGCCAATAGGTGGCGCCAAATCACCATCTTAATTAACGAGTCATAGAAGCATTCATTTAACTTATGTTCAAAACTAACAGTTTTCTTTGTTGTTTTTCTTCATTGGAAAGAACGACATATTTGGCTTTAAAGCATGATTTAAAAAGAAATGTGGCAAAACATATGCCATCATTAATTATCATTTGAATATTGACAACATTAAGCTACATTTGAAAACGTGTATAAAGAGCCATGCTATTTTGAGCAATATTCTCTCTAGATTTAAAGATAGTCAAATTAACTATAACAAACAGGTTAAACAAGCCATATAGCTTGCTTTTAGACGTGGTGAATGAAGTTCGAGGTTGTGATGGTCGTGTCCGATATCCCTTGCCAGTTATTATGCGTACAGCAAATCTTCTTGAATGAATATGGTCAATTTCTAGTGTTTAAATCCAAAAAGAAACGATGCAGGGAGATGTTTTTGTATTTAGCGCGCTCACCGCGATGTATGTGTTTTTCTGGACTCGTGCAGCGTCACGCAATCGCACAGAATCTGATGACTGACGTCTATCCGTTGCTTTCATTTTGTTCATCAATTGATGTTGCGATGATTTATATAAAAATGTATATCGAGTCATTCTCGAGTCATACAGTTCAAGTCAAGTCAAGTCTCAAGTCATTGGATCTCAAGTCAAAGACAAGTCGAGTCATTTTCTGAATTTAGTCAAGCAAGTCTCAAGTCCTTAAATTTGCGACTCGAGTCTGACTCGAGTCAAGTCATGTGACTCGAGTCCCCCATCTCTGTCAATAGGCTTGTTTGAGATGCGCCTTGCCTCGCCTGAAATATAGGCGAGAGTAGGCGCTGCAGTGAAAGGAGGAGTGAAGAAAGCGCAGGCAAGCCGGACAGTTCTCGCTTCTCGCAGTGGATCTGACACCTGCGAGATCAATGATGGATATCGCGGGATTCACGGGATTCACGCTCGTGCACAGTGTTGCTAATAAACTGGATGTAATTTAAGTTCTGTTGCTTTTATATGAAAATAAATATAATGAACAAGACACCCAAAGTACTTGTTATTTATTTCCATTCCAAATAAGTGTTTATCAATCATTTTTTCTTTAATACAGACATAGGCTATGTGTTTTTTTATATATATAATAGAATGAAATTGCATAACCCATAGAGATTGCACTGTCCGAGAGTTTGGGAATATTCACACATAACATATACACATAAAACATGATATCCGAGTTTTAAAATCAAACAATTTAAAAGAGAACAATACATCACGGTTGTTTAAACCAATCAACATTAAGCTGTGTCGTCAGCAAGTCGTTTCCCATCATGCTTTTGATCAGCGCAGTCGGTGGAGAGCAACTGCGCGCGACTGCAGAATCCGACACGTGCGCCTTGCGCTCGCGAGAGCTTTTTGACACACGTAAGCATGACATCAGAGCAAGGCGGACCGCACTCGGACACATTTCTAACCGGCATGCATTACGCGCTGATCACCGGTGATCGGTTCTGCGCAGATTTTGCTCATCTCAAACAAGCCTATTATCTATGGGCTTCTCCCTTGACGGGACGTCCCCCCGATTGCCTGCGAGCTTCTCCTCCTGTCTATACGGTAATGTCTCTATTGTGCGACATAAAGTCGCGTGGTTATGACGCAATCATTAGCCTGTTTTTAACAAATACGGCTTCTACGGCGCCATAACGTAAGATACAAAGTAATGGAGCCTTTTATACATTGTCGTGTTTCTTTAGAAATAAATAATGGACAAATGAAGTCTTTGGACGCCTCAGATGTAAAGCTATTCGCTGTTAAAGTGACGCCAAAATGAATGGGAGTCAATGGAATGCTAACAGCGGGTGAAGTTCTGCTACAATGGCGGCTCCCGCGAGGCTTCAACTTCCGGCTGATGGATTACCCGCTTGATATTCATGGTGCTAAAGTCTAGAGATGATCGTGAAATCACTCATAAGTAAAGGCAAAACATGTTTTTACTATCCAGTGGTGAGAAATAAAACTACACTCATTTCAAGAGATTTAACTTTTATTGACAGTTTTCATTCCGATCAGCAGGACTTCTGGGGAAGCCCGTAATATAATAATGATTTAAAAAGTCGAAATTATGACATTAAGTACATTATGACAGTCATTTATGAGCTAAAAAGTCAAAGTTACCAAGTAATAGTTATGACATACAGAATTATTAAATTAAACTAGAAATTAACTTTCTTTTTCATAATTATGATTTTTCCCCCTCATAATTTCGACTTTTCATCTCATAAATAAGACTTAGTATGGACATAATTTTATCTTTGCTGCTTGTTTTCACCTTATTTTTCAATGTGCGAGACTTCCGATTCATTAGCCGCTGTAAAAACGAGAATAACTACAAAGTGAAGTAACTGGTAAAACTACATTAAAGGTGCAGTGTGTGATGTTTAGCGGCATCTAGTGGTGAGGTTACGAATTGCAACCAACAAAAGTTACGGTGGCCGACAGGAAGTGATGTCATCGTCTGAGACAGCAGAGAGTAGCAGTTCAGCAAAGAGGTTCCTTTACAAGGATAAATTAAGAAATTATTTTTACTTAATCATATTTGCAATAACATATAGTTTTACTGAATAATTGTTACTTGGTCATCATTGTGTCAGTGTTTTTGTTCGCTGAACTAAACTTGCTTCCTTGCACGAAGAGCAACATAGTAATGCGTTACGTTACTTTTTTTTTTAACCTGGGCTGGGTTTGTTTTTTTTATAGCAAAAAAGTTTGAAACAAAAGACTTTCACCAAAAAATGTTTGGGCAAATGTAAAGACCGTTTCACACCAAAAGTGAAATAATAAGGAAATGCAGATTCACGTGTGTTTCAGCTTTGTCAAACCTCTCAGATGCTGTTCTGGAGAACAGAAGAAACAAGTTTAACACTTACTTCACTGATAAAAACAAACAAACAATCATTTTCAAAAACAAACAATCTATAGTCATTTTTGCTAATGGTTTAACCGAATCATCGAAGGTCAGAAACAAGTACATTGGTCAATAAAGTGAGATTAACTGCATAAAAATGTGTTTTATTTAACATATTTAGTTATTGGAGGTTTGCATAGTATTCTTATTTCACTTTTTTTTGTGCAAGTGAGATGAGTAAATGCTCATATTTAGTCTAGAACTACAATAACATCATGTTTACACACTCACACACACACTCACACACACACAATGCCCCTGCACTTCGATGTGTCTCAACACAAGGACAGGAGTCAATAAATGTGAAAAAATAAATCAGGTATTTTGTTGTAAATTTTAAAAGTAATGTGTTACTTTACTAGTTACTTGAAAAAGTTATCTGATTACATAACTCAAGTTACTTGTAATGAGTTACACACAACACTGGTTAATAGTCTCTTATTGGCCTGTTGAGCTGAGCCATTCATAGAACAAACTAAAAAAAAAACCTGACAATTAATAAAAGAACATAGACACTTGATAACCTTATTCGATGATTAGATAATTGCATTTGAAAGATTTTACTTTAAATAAAAAATGTACACTAGATTTGTAAAAGGTGTTTTTATGCATGTTTGGTCCAGGTTTTGGTTGCATTCACACTGTTCTGGCCACTAGGGGTCGCCGTAGAGACGGGTGTCAGATTGTTTAGTATAAATCTGCACAAATTCATTATATTTTTCTCCAACTTTATTATTAAAAACTCTTATCTGGATCTGCGACTGAGCAGATGAGGTCACTTGGAGGGGCGTGGCCTTATCAACTGAACACGCCCCCGTTTCTTGACTCCACCCCCACATGGAATAAAAGCAGCGTTGCAAATGAAACCACTATTTTTCTTTTGCAATTCTTTTTGTTTGAAAAACAACTTTTTTTCCTCTCAATACTTTATTTTTTTGCAAACATACGCAGAATTATTTTGACTCCATAAAAAATAAGAATAGTCCGTTTTGATGTGGTGGCTTTAAGCTCAAGCTCTCCTGACATTGCGTTTTTGGTGAAATCTAACATTTTTCCTCATTTGTAATGTTCAAAACACTCCTGAGCTCAGATGCATGTGTGTGCGTGTGGCTTTGAGACTCAGTTCAGTGTGTGTTCAGCTCTGCTGATCTCCAGTTACACACACTCTATGTTTAGCTGGTCTCATTGATCTGTGGTAACTCGCATTACTTCAGGCTCATTCGGCTTCAAGAGTCCTACAAATAAAGTTTCTATATACAGCATTAGTCATGTGACATCGAAAGCAGATTTTATCAAGCGCCTACTTGTGTTTCATTAAAATGCTTTTTGCTGTATCATCCGATAGTGTTTGTGTTTACAAGGAAACATTGCTGTAAGTATAAATGTGCTGATGAACAGCTGTAAATTACTCAAAACGAAGCTTTCACTTCTGATATTGCTGATCGTGTCAATAGAAAAGTAGTTAAGTTTGCACCGATGTCACTACAACAATCAATGTAGTGTTATTATACTCTTATACACACCAATATGAACACATTTGCTTATTTTCGCCATAAAAAGTAACTTTATTTTAGTTTTGTTTCAATTATTTTACTCTTCATGTGTAATATAGAATATATATGTATCAATACAGTTATTCAACCCCCAATGCATATCAGGTTTATTGACAAAATGAACATACTTTCAGCTGTTTATAATAAATCAAACAAAAGTAAATTAAATTTACTCAACACAACAAATGTGTGGTTTCTCCAAATTTAACTGAAAATACAACTTTTAATGACTTCTGATGATCTATGATCAATGCTTATACTTTTTTATTTTTAGAATATATATACAGGTGAAACTCGAAAAAATTAGAATATTGTGCAAAAGTTATAATTTTGATGATTATGGTTTACAGCTTATGAAAACCCCAAATTCAAAAACTCAGAAAATTAGAATATTACATGAAATCAACAAAAAAAATTGTAAATACAGAAATGTCGGCCCTCTGAAAAGTATTATCACGTATATGTATATAGTTATAATATATTAGTTTCACCTTTTAATTTGAATTACTGAAATACATGAACTTTTGCACGATATTCGACTTTTTCGAGTTTCACCTGTATATATATATATATATATATATATATATATATACACACACACAAACTTTTGTTAGATGCAATTAATTGATTTGACTGCATTTATATATTTATACATATGTATTTGTTATATATTATTTTAAATATATATTTTATATATAAAATATATTTAATGTTTTAACTAAAAAGTAATTTGCCTATTATACTTTTAGTTTTTGTATATACAAATACATATAACACATACATATATAAATGTAAACAAGTGTGTGATAATACATATTTTTATATATATAAAATGTTGTCATTTGCCTATCATATTTATATATACACACTTTTATTTAAATATATGCACACATAGATATAAGCCATCAAATCGACTAATTGCATACAGTATATATATAGTATGTATGCAATTAATCAATTTGATGGCAATAATATATACTGTATATATATAAAATATACTTCAATAAAAAAATGTGCCCGTCTTATGAATATTAAAAAGGCATTTAAATATTTTTATCTTTATAGTAGTTTGAGTGGTATTGTACAAAAACACTTTGATCTGTGAAAATCTGTTTTATGATATTTCTTCATCTTTAATTCTAGAATCTCTAAATATTTTCCATGAAAAACAAAACCATGCTGAGAGCTGATGCTATACATTGGTTATATATGGTGAAATGCGCAGACAGATGTGTGTGTGTGTAATCAGACACGACTCAGATTTACACCCCTTCCTCCTCCAGATTTATTGATAGTTTAAAATTACATTTCTATGTCCTAGAACTTCAGTTGCGTTTACCTTCCGACTTAAAAACTGAGTACAAGCAAATGATAGTTTTTTTTATTAATATTCTTTTTTTTCTTTTTTTTGAGTAGTCTAAGTGATATTGTACAAAAATAACATTTTGATTTCTGTGAAAACATTCACCTTTCTTCAAACTCCGAATCTGTTTTATGACCCCGTTGTGTGTTTTTCTTCTTTTATCATTATATTTACTGAAGTTTTCACCTCGGGGAGAACGACAAACTCCACGAGCGAGGTCTTCGTCTGAAAACCCCGTGTTCTACGAAGAAGATCACGTTCTGAATATGCTATAAAGTAGTTTGCTTTACGTGGTGTTCTCCGCGTATCTTGCGTCCGGCTGGCCCGGCGGGACCGGTGTGTCGTGTGCTGGTCAATCACTCTCACTCACTGATTTAAAATAAAAAAATAAAAAAGCAAATCATTCACGAAGCCAGCGCTTCCCCGATCTGATCTGATCTGTGTGGTTATTTTTACCGTACTCTTTCCGATCTCTCGACACGTTCGTTCTTCACTCAAAAACATCCCTGTTCACCAGTGGCGTGGAAAGGGGGATCTTTAACAAAGCATTATACGTTTACACCTCTAACCAAACTAAACATAAACTTTTTTTTTTTTGTATTAAATGCAGAAAGTGGAAAGTGTTTTCCACCCCTTTCCTCCTTTTAACATGTCAAGAGCTCACTGGCCGGGATTAGCCTCTAATCTGCCAACCGTTGGCCAGTGAAGAGGATTCAGAGAAAATAATACAACCATCAATCAGAAAAGGAGGAGTTGATGGAGGGCTGGGTTAAGCGGTGGCCTCGATGGTGCACTCTTTGGCCACGTGACCCGATTTCCCGCAGTTATAGCAGTTGACCTCGCTAGCTTTGCTGCACTGGACGGCTACGTGTCCGATCTCGCCACACCTGGGGAGCAGAACACACACGGATCAGGCCCGTTCCTGGCTCACACACACTCCTCCTACACCCGTCATGGCTCACCTGTAGCACTTGACCTTCTCGCAGCCCTTCTGGATGTGTCCGAAGCCGCCGCACGAGTAGCACTTCTGCTCGTTAGCGTGATCGCAGTCGCGCGCCATGTGACCCGCTTTCCCGCAGTTGTAGCAAACCTGCTCGCGCTCCTTCTTCGGCTCCTTGCAGTCCCGGGAGATGTGGCCGCCTCTGCCGCAGTTGTAGCACGCTGGAACACACACACACACTCGATTTAATCTACTAGAACATGATTTCTCCATATTCTCCACTGTTGCAGCTCCGCTCTTCTCAGTCTGCCAGTAACGCTCGCGTGTTTCCCGTATAACGCCGTAACTCGCTGCTTTACTACTATAGTACGATGCATCGTTGAAGAAATCAACTAGCTAGTCACGACTGTTTCCTGAAACCGTTTTGTCGCAAATTGGTCATTCAACCACGTTGGTTAATGATGTCACACAGTTGTTGGAGTAATAATACTTTTAATAAATCTGTTTGAGATCGAATTAATGCGAGATGTTTTACTATAAATCACGAATCATTTGAGGACTATTTCTAAATTTTCTCAGTTATTTTGCTTTATTTCCAGATTCAATCATAGACTCGTTCTAGAGCTCGTTCACACATGCGCACTCTTCAAAACCGATCCTTTAAATCTCTTGACAAACTAAAAGACGTTTGTATGTGTTCTAAATAAAAGATATAGATTGCACTGAATGTCAGTTTGCTTATTTTGCTCAAGATCAGGATTTATTGAGTCCACATGTCATGCAAACATGAAACTCTTCTAATCACAGCTCGAGATCTGTCGCTCAAAAACACAACTCTGCGATGCTGTTTACGAATGTTCATTAGAACGATTGTTTCGGGAAACACGTCTCGTTGAATTATCCTGATAACGTCCATAGTTGGTTAACAATGCTTTCGGGAAACGAACCCGTTTACTTCCTGTCTCTATGAAGCCCCTCCTTCTGAAAAGCACACTGTGCTCTGATTGGTCGGCTGTGTTTTACTAATTATATTGTACATTTTTCTTTTTTTTAATGTCTATATAGTTATTATTACTTCAGTTTATTAATTATTTACAGTAGTAAATAAAAAATAAAAACAAGAAATGTTACCATGGGAAATAGATTAGTATTTTATTTCAGTTAACTTTTCTATTTCAAGTAACAAAAAACCTTTATGGTTTTCAAAATAAATAGTTTTTTATGTTTATATTATCATTTTAATTTTACTTTTTAAAAATGTTTTAGGGTGAGGGTTATTAGTTTATTTAAGTTTTAGAAATTTGTAGTACAGTTAATGTTTGTTGTATTTCACGCAGCGATTTAATATCCGTAAAAGTACATTTCCTCCTAAAAATAAAGAGCTAAAAGAAATTAACTTTAATTATATATTAATTATAATTATAGTGTTTTTACTGAATTTTACTTAACAGTTTATTTTAGGTAAATATTATTTGCATTTAAATAATTTCCATCACAAGACTCAAACAAAAGGTTTTTGCAATTATTAATAAAATGCTAAATAACCCTGACTTAAAGGGATAGTTCACCCAAAAATGAAAATTAACCCATGATTTACTCACCCTGAAGTCATCCTAGGTGTATATGACTTTCTTCTTTCAGACGAATAAAATCTGAGTTATATTAATAAATGTCCTGGCTCTTCCAAGCTTTATAATGGCAGTAAATGGGTATATTTTTTTGGTCAATAAAAGCGCATCCACCCCTGATAAAAGAGCTTTACACGGCTCAGCGGTGGTTAATAAAGGCCTTCTGAAGGGAAGCGATGTGTTCACGTAAGAAAAATAACCAGATTTAAAATGTTATCGTCTAAAATAACCCTTTCAGTTTAGACGCCTCTCACGGTTCAAACAAACTCAAGCTCCTCCCACATTTCCCTTTAAAAATTCTCATTTTAGACTTCTAATTCTCGAATGCTGTTTTGTTTTGCTGAGCTTCCGTGTTCGTCATTATGTTGTGCGTCGGGTCAAGTGTCACTCGTGTCGCAAGTCGACTTGCGCAGGCCGTCTGCCGGAAGATAGTTATTTTAATATGGATATTTTTCTTACACGAACACATCGCTTCAGAAGGCCTTTATTAACCCACCAAAGCAGTGTGGAGCACTTTATGATGGACGAATGCACTTTTATGACAGACGCACTTTTATGATGGATGAATGCACTTATGATGGACAAATACACTTTTATGATGGACAAATACACTTTTATGACGGACGAATGCACTTTTATGATGGACAGATGCACTGTTATGATGGACAGATGCACTTTTATGACGGACAGATGCACTTTTATGATGGACAGATGCACTTTTATGACGGACAGATGCACTTTTATGATGGACAGATGTACTTATGACGGACAGATGCACTTTTATGACGGACAGATGCACTTATATGACGGACAGATGCACTTTTATGATGGACAGATGCACTTTTATGATGGACAGATGCACTTTAATGATAGACAGATGCACTTTAATGATAGACAGATGCACTTTAATGATGGACAGATGCACTTTTATGACGGATAGATGCACTTTTATGACGGACAGATGCACAGTTATGACGGACAGATGCACTTTTATGACGGACAGATGCACTTTTATGACGGACAGATGCACTTTTATGACGGACAGATGCACAGTTATGACGGACAGATGCACTTTTATGACGTACAGATGCACTTTTATGACGGACAGATGCACTTTTATGATGGACGAATGCACTTTTTATGATGATAGATGCACTTTTATGACGGACAAATGCACTTATGACAGACGAATGCACTTTTATGATGGATAGATGCACTTTTATGATGGACGAATGAACTTTTGACGGACGCACTTTTATGATGGACAGATGCACTTTTATGATGGACGAATGCACTTTTATGATGGACGAATGCACTTTTATGACGGACAAATGCACTTTTATGACGGACAGATGCACTTTTATGACGGACAGATGCACTTTTATGATGGACAGATGCACTTTTATGATGGACAAATGCACTTTTATGACGGACAGATGCACTTTTATGACGGACAGATGCACTTTTATGACGGACAGATGCACTTTTATGATGGACAGATGCACTTTTATGACGGACAGATGCACTTTTATGATGGACAGATGTACTTATGACGGACAGATGCACTTTTATGACGGACAGATGCACTTATATGACGGACAGATGCACTTTTATGATGGACAGATGCACTTTAATGATAGACAGATGCACTTTAATGATAGACAGATGCACTTTTATGACGGACAGATGCACTTTTATGATGGACAGATGTACTTATGACGGACAGATGCACTTTTATGACGGACAGATGCACTTATATGACGGACAGATGCACTTTTATGACGGACAGATGCACTTTTATGATGGACAGATGCACTTTTATGATGGACAGATGCACTTTAATGATAGACAGATGCACTTTAATGATAGACAGATGCACTTTAATGATAGACAGATGCACTTTAATGATGGACAGATGCACTTTTATGACGGATAGATGCACTTTTATGACGGACAGATGCACTTTTATGACGGACAGATGCACAGTTATGACGGACAGATGCACTTTTATGACGGACAGATGCACTTTTATGACGGATAGATGCACTTTTATGACGGACAGATGCACTTTTATGACGGACAGATGCACAGTTATGACGGACAGATGCACTTTTATGACGTACAGATGCACTTTTATGACGGACAGATGCACTTTTATGATGGACGAATGCACTTTTTATGATGATAGATGCACTTTTATGACGGACAAATGCACTTATGACAGACGAATGCACTTTTATGATGGATAGATGCACTTTTATGATGGACGAATGAACTTTTGACGGACGCACTTTTATGATGGACAGATGCACTTTTATGATGGACGAATGCACTTTTATGATGGACGAATGCACTTTTATGACGGACAAATGCACTTTTATGACGGACAGATGCACTTTTATGACGGACAGATGCACTTTTATGATGGACAGATGCACTTTTATGATGGACAAATGCACTTTTATGACGGACAGATGCACTTTTATGACGGACAGATGCACTTTTATGACGGACAGATGCACTTTTATGATGGACAGATGCACTTTTATGACGGACAGATGCACTTTTATGATGGACAGATGTACTTATGACGGACAGATGCACTTTTATGACGGACAGATGCACTTATATGACGGACAGATGCACTTTTATGATGGACAGATGCACTTTAATGATAGACAGATGCACTTTAATGATAGACAGATGCACTTTAATGATGGACAGATGCACTTTAATGATGGACAGATGCACTTTTATGACGGATAGATGCACTTTTATGACGGACAGATGCACTTTTATGACGGACAGATGCACAGTTATGACGGACAGATGCACTTTTATGACGGATAGATGCACTTTTATGACGGACAGATGCACTTTTATGACGGACAGATGCACAGTTATGACGGACAGATGCACTTTTATGACGGACAGATGCACTTTTATGACGGACAGATGCACTTTTATGATGGACGAATGCACTTTTTATGATGATAGATGCACTTTTATGACGGACAAATGCACTTATGACAGACGAATGCACTTTTATGATGGATAGATGCACTTTTATGATGGACGAATGAACTTTTGACGGACGCACTTTTATGATGGACAGATGCACTTTTATGATGGACGAATGCACTTTTATGATGGACGAATGCACTTTTATGACGGACAAATGCACTTTTATGACGGACAGATGCACTTTTATGACGGACAGATGCACTTTTATGATGGACAGATGCACTTTTATGATGGACAAATGCACTTTTATGATGGACAGATGCACTTTTATGATGGACAGATGCACTTTTATGACGGACAGATGCACTGTTATGACGGACAGATGCACTTTTATGATGGACAAATGCACTTTTTATGATGATAGATGCACTTTTATGACGGACAAACGCACTTATGACAGACGAATGCACTTTTATGATGGATAGATGCACTTTTATGATGGACGAATGAACTTTTATGATGGACGAATGAACTTTTGACGGACGCACTTTTATGATGGACAGATGCACTTTTATGATGGACGAATGCACTTTTATGATGGACGAATGAACTTTTATGATGAACAGATGCACTTTTATGATGGATAAATGCACTTTTATGATGGATAAATGCACTTATGACGGAGGATTGCACTTTTATGATGGATGAATGCACTTTTATGATGGATAGATGCACTTTTATGATGGACGAATGAACTTTTATGACGGACGCACTTTTATGATGGACAGATGCACTTTTATGATGGACAGATGCACTTTTATGATGGATGAATGCACTTTTATGATGGACAGATGCACTTTTATGATGGATAGATGCACTTTTATGATGGATGAATGCACTTTTATGATGGATAGATGCACTTTTATGATGGACGAATGCACTTTTATGATGGACGAATGCACTTTTATGATGAACAGATGCACTTTTATGATGGATAAATGCACTTTTATGATGGACGAATGCACTTTTATGATGAACAGATGCACTTTTATGATGGATAAATGCACTTTTATGATGGACGAATGCACTTTTATGATGAACAGATGCACTTTTATGATGGATAAATGCACTTTTATGATAGATAAATGCACTTATGACGGAGGATTGCACTTTTATGATGGATGAATGCACTTTTATGATGGATAGATGCACTTTTATGATGGACGAATGAACTTTTATGACGGACGCACTTTTATGATGGACAGATGCACTTTTATGATGGACAGATGCACTTTTATGATGGATGAATGCACTTTTATGATGGACAGATGCACTTTTATGATGGATAGATGCACTTTTATGATGGATGAATGCACTTTTATGATGGATAGATGCACTTTTATGATGGACAGATGCACTTTTATGATGGACGAATGCACTTTTATGATGGACGGATGCACTTATGATGGACGGACGCACTTTTATGATGGATGAATGAACTTTTATGACGGACTCACTTTTATGATGGACAGATGCACTTTTATGAAGGACGGACTTTTATGATGGATGAATGCACTTTTATGATGGACAGATACACTTTTATGACGGACGAATGAACTTTTATGACGGACGCACTTTTATGATGGACAGATGCACTTTTATGATGGACAGATGCACTTTTATGATGGACAGATGCACTTTTATGATGGACAAATGCACTTATGACAGACGAATGCACTTTTATGATGGATAGATGCACTTTTATGATGGACGAATGAACGTTTATGATGGATAGATGCACTTTTATGATGGATAAATGCACTTTTATGATGGACGAATGAACGTTTATGATGGACAGATGCACTTTTATGATGGACAGATGCACTTTTATGATGGACAGATGCACTTTTATGATGGACAGATGCACTTTTATGACGGGCAGATGCACTTTTATGATGGACAGATGCACTTTTATGACGGGCAGATGCACTTTTATGATGGACAGATGCACTTATGACGGACAAATGCACTTTTATGATGGAGAATGCACTTTTATGACGGATAAATGCACTTTTATGATGGACAAATGCACTTTTTATGATGATAGATGCACTTTTATGACGGACGAATGCACTTATGATGGATGAATGAACTTTTATGATGGATAGATGCACTTTTATGATGGACGAATGAACTTTCATGATGGACGAATGAACTTTTATGATGGACAGATGCACTTTTATGATGGACAGATGCACTTTTATGATGGACGAATGCACTTTTATGATGGACGAATGCACTTTTATGATGGACGAATGAACTTCTATGACGGACGCACTTTTATGATGGACAGATGCACTTTTATGATGAACAGATGCACTTTTATGATGGACGAATGAACGTTTATGATGGATAGATGCACTTTTATGATGGATAAATGCACTTTTATGATGGACGAATGAACGTTTATGATGGACAGATGCACTTTTATGATGGACAGATGCACTTTTATGATGGATAGATGCACTTTTATGATGGACAGATGCACTTTTATGATGGACGAATGCACTTTTATGATGGACGAATGCACTTTTATGACGGACAAAAGCACTTTTATGACGGACAGATGCACTTTTATGACGGACAGATGCACTTTTATGATGGACAGATGCACTTTTATGATGGACAAATGCACTTTTATGATGGACAGATGCACTTTTATGATGGACAGATGCACTTTTATGACGGACAGATGCACTGTTATGACGGACAGATGCACTTTTATGATGGACAAATGCACTTATGACGGACAAATGCACTTTTATGATGGACAAATGCACTTTTTATGATGATAGATGCACTTTTATGACGGACAAACGCACTTATGACAGACGAATGCACTTTTATGATGGATAGATGCACTTTTATGATGGACGAATGAACTTTTGACGGACGCACTTTTATGATGGACAGATGCACTTTTATGATGGACGAATGCACTTTTATGATGGACGAATGCACTTTTATGATGAACAGATGCACTTTTATGATGGATAAATGCACTTTTATGATGGATAAATGCACTTATGACGGAGGATTGCACTTTTATGATGGATGAATGCACTTTTATGATGGATAGATGCACTTTTATGATGGACGAATGAACTTTTATGACGGACGCACTTTTATGATGGACAGATGCACTTTTATGATGGACAGATGCACTTTTATGATGGATGAATGCACTTTTATGATGGACAGATGCACTTTTATGATGGATAGATGCACTTTTATGATGGATGAATGCACTTTTATGATGGATAGATGCACTTTTATGATGGACGAATGCACTTTTATGATGGACGAATGCACTTTTATGATGAACAGATGCACTTTTATGATGGATAAATGCACTTTTATGATGGACGAATGCACTTTTATGATGAACAGATGCACTTTTATGATGGATAAATGCACTTTTATGATGGACGAATGCACTTTTATGATGAACAGATGCACTTTTATGATGGATAAATGCACTTTTATGATGGATAAATGCACTTATGACGGAGGATTGCACTTTTATGATGGATGAATGCACTTTTATGATGGATAGATGCACTTTTATGATGGACGAATGAACTTTTATGACGGACGCACTTTTATGATGGACAGATGCACTTTTATGATGGACAGATGCACTTTTATGATGGATGAATGCACTTTTATGATGGACAGATGCACTTTTATGATGGATAGATGCACTTTTATGATGGATGAATGCACTTTTATGATGGATAGATGCACTTTTATGATGGACAGATGCACTTTTATGATGGACGAATGCACTTTTATGATGGACGGATGCACTTATGATGGACGGACGCACTTTTATGATGGATGAATGAACTTTTATGACGGACTCACTTTTATGATGGACAGATGCACTTTTATGAAGGACGGACTTTTATGATGGATGAATGCACTTTTATGATGGACAGATACACTTTTATGACGGACGAATGAACTTTTATGACGGACGCACTTTTATGATGGACAGATGCACTTTTATGATGGACAGATGCACTTTTATGATGGACAGATGCACTTTTATGATGGACAAATGCACTTATGACAGACGAATGCACTTTTATGATGGATAGATGCACTTTTATGATGGACGAATGAACGTTTATGATGGATAGATGCACTTTTATGATGGATAAATGCACTTTTATGATGGACGAATGAACGTTTATGATGGACAGATGCACTTTTATGATGGACAGATGCACTTTTATGATGGACAGATGCACTTTTATGATGGACAGATGCACTTTTATGACGGGCAGATGCACTTTTATGATGGACAGATGCACTTTTATGACGGGCAGATGCACTTTTATGATGGACGAATGAACTTTTATGACGGACGCACTTTTATGATGGACAGATGCACTTATGACGGACAAATGCACTTTTATGATGGAGAATGCACTTTTATGACGGATAAATGCACTTTTATGATGGACAAATGCACTTTTTATGATGATAGATGCACTTTTATGACGGACGAATGCACTTATGATGGATGAATGAACTTTTATGATGGATAGATGCACTTTTATGATGGACGAATGAACTTTCATGATGGACGAATGAACTTTTATGATGGACAGATGCACTTTTATGATGGACAGATGCACTTTTATGATGGACGAATGCACTTTTATGATGGACGAATGCACTTTTATGATGGACGAATGAACTTCTATGACGGACGCACTTTTATGATGGACAGATGCACTTTTATGATGAACAGATGCACTTTTATGATGAACAGATGCACTTTTATGATGGACAGATGCACTTTTATGATGGACAGATGCACTTTTATGATGGACGAATGCACTTTTATGATGGACGAATGCACTTTTATGATGGACGAATGAACTTCTATGACGGACGCACTTTTATGATGGACAGATGCACTTTTATGATGAACAGATGCACTTTTATGATGGACAGATGCACTTTTATGACGGACAGATGCACTTTTATGATGGACAGATGCACTTTTATGATGGACAGATGCACTTTTATGATGGACAGATGCACTTATGACAGATAAATGCACTTTTATGATGGACGAATGCACTTTTATGACGGACGCACTTTTATGATGGACGAATGCACTTTTATGATGGACAGATGCACTTTTATGATGGACGAATGCACTTTTATGATGGACGAATGCACTTTTATGACGGACAAATGCACTTATGACGGACGAATGCACTTTTATGATGAACAGATGCACTTTTATGATGAACAGATGCACTTTTATGATGGACAGATGCACTTTTATGACGGACGCACTTTTATGATGGACGAATGCACTTTTATGACGGACGCACTTTTATGATGGACGAATGCACTTTTATGATGGACGAATGCACTTTTATGACGGACAAATGCACTTATGACGGACGAATGCACTTTTATGATGGACAAATGCACTTTTATGACGGACAAATGCACTTTTATGATGGACAGATGCACTTATGACGGACGAATGCACTTTTATGATGGACAGATGCACTTATGACGGACGAATGCACTTTTATGATGGACAGATGCACTTTTATGATGGACGGATGCACTTTTATGATGGACGGATGCACTTTTATGATGGACGAATGAACTTATGACGGATGCACTTTTATGATGGACAGATGCACTTATGACGGACAAATGCACTTTTATGATGGATAGATGCACTTTTATGATGGACGAATGCACTTTTATGATGGACAGATTCACTTTTATGATGGACAGATGCACTTTTATGATGGACAGATGCACTTTTATGATGGACAGATGCACTTATGACGGACGAATGCACTTTTATGATGGACAGATGCACTTTTATGATGGACGGATGCACTTTTATGATGGACGGATGCACTTTTATGATGGACGAATGAACTTATGACGGATGCACTTTTATGATGGACAGATGCACTTATGACGGACAAATGCACTTTTATGATGGATAGATGCACTTTTATGATGGACGAATGCACTTTTATGATGGACAGATTCACTTTTATGATGGACAGATGCACTTTTATGATGGACAGATGCACTTTTATGATGGACAGATGCACTTTTATGATGGACAGATGCACTTATGACGGACAAATGCACTTTTATGATGGACGGACGGACTTTTATGATGGATGAATGCACTTATGATGGACAGATACACTTTTATGACGGACGAATGAACTTTTATGACGGACGCACTTTTATGATGGACAGATGCACTTTTATGATGGACAGATACACTTTTATGATGGACAGATGCACTTTTATGATGGACAGATGCACTTTTATGATGGACAGATGCACTTATGACGGACAAATGCACTTTTATGATGGACGAATGCACTTTTATGATGGACAGATTCACTTTTATGATGGACAGATGCACTTTTATGATGGACAGATGCACTTTTATGATGGACAGATGCACTTATGACGGACAAATGCACTTTTATGATGGATGAATGCACTTTTATAACGGATAGATGCACTTTTATGACGGACGAATGCACTTTTATGACGGACAGATGCACTTTTATGACGGACAGATGCACTTTTATGATGGACAGATGCACTTTTATGATGGACAGATGCACTTTTATGATGGACGGATGTACTTTTATGATGGACAGATGCACTTTTATGATTATAGATGCAGTTTTATGATGGACGAATGCACTTTTATGACGGACAGATGCACTTTTATGACGGACAGATGCACTTTTATGATGGACAGATGCACTTTTATGATGGACGGATGCACTTTTATGATGGACGGATGTACTTTTATGATTATAGATGCAGTTTTATGATGGACAGATGCACTTTTATGATGGACAGATGCACTTTTATGATGGACAAATGCACTTTTTATGATGGATAGATGCACTTTTATGATGGATAGATGCACTTTTATGACGGACAAATGCACTTATGACGGACAAATGCACTTATGACGGACAAATGCACTTATGACGGACAAATGCACTTATGACGGACGAATGCACTTTTATGATGGATGAATGCACTTTTATGATGGATAGATGCACTTTTATGACGGACAAATGCACTTTTATGATGGACAGATGCACTTTTATGATTATAGATGCAGTTTTATGATGGACGAATGCACTTTTATGACGGACAGATGCACTTTTATGACGGACAGATGCACTTTTATGATGGACAGATGCACTTTTATGATGGACGAATGCACTTTTATGATGGACAGATGCACTTTTATGATGGACGAATGCACTTTTATGACGGACAGATGCACTTTTATGACGGACAGATGCACTTTTATGATGGACGGATGTACTTTTATGATGGACGAATGCACTTTTATGACGGACAGATGCACTTTTATGACGGACAGATGCACTTTTATGATGGACAGATGCACTTTTATGATGGACAGATGCACTTTTATGATGGACGAATGCACTTTTATGATGGACAGATGCAGTTTTATGATGGACAGATGCAGTTTTATGATGGACAGATGCACTTTTATGATGGACAGATGCACTTTTATGATGGACAAATGCACTTTTTATGATGGATAGATGCACTTTTATGATGGATAGATGCACTTTTATGACGGACAAATGCACTTATGACGGACAAATGCACTTATGACGGACGAATGCACTTTTATGATGGATGAATGCACTTTTATGATGGATAGATGCACTTTTATGACGGACAAATGCACTTTTATGATGGATAGATGCACTTTTATGACGGACAAATGCACTTTTATGACGGACAAATGCACTTATGACGGATGAATGCACTTTTATGATGGATAGATGCACTTTTATGATGGACGGATGCACTTTTATGATGGATGAATGCACTTTTATGATGGATAGATGCACTTTTATGATGGACGAATGAACTTATGACGGACGCACTTATGATGGACAGATGCACTTATGACGGACAAATGCACTTTTATGATGGACGAATGCACTTTTATGACGGACGGACTTTTATGATGGATGAATGCACTTATGATGGACAGATACACTTTTATGACGGACGAATGAACTTTTATGACGGACGCACTTTTATGATGGACAGATGCACTTTTATGATGGACAGATGCACTTTTATGATGAACAGATGCACTTTTATGATGGACAGATGCACTTATGACAGACAAATGCACTTTTATGATGGACGAATGCACTTTTTATGATGGATAGATGCACTTTTATGATGGACGAATGCACTTTTTATGATGGATAGATGCACTTTTATGATGGACAGATGCACTTTTATGACGGACAAATGCACTTATGACGGACGAATGCACTTTTCTGATGGATGAATGCACTTTTATAATGGACAGATGCACTTTTATGATGGACAGATGCACTTTTATGATGGACAGATGCACTTTTATGATGGACAGATGCACTTTTATGATGGACAGATGCACTTTTATGATGGACGAATGCACTTTTATGATGGACAGATGCACTTTTATGATGGACAGATGCACTTTTATGATTATAGACGCAGTTTTATGATGGATAGATGCACTTTTATGATTATAGACGCAGTTTTATGATGGACAGATGCACTTTTATGATTATAGACGCAGTTTTATGATGGATAGATGCACTTTTATGGACGTCCAAAAAAATTTACCCAATCACTGCCATTATAAAAGCTTGGAAGAGTCAGGACATTTTTTAATATAACTCTGACTGTATTCGCCTGAAAGAAGAAAGTCATATACACCTAGGATGGCTTCAGGGTGAGTAAATCATGGGCTAATTTTCATTTTTGTCTGAACTCTCCCTTTAAGACTGTAAAAGCAAACTGAATGTGTAATGTGAGAGATGTCCTCACCGTCCTCGGTGCGCTCACAGTCCCGCGCGACGTGGCCCGGCTCTCCACAGCGATAGCAGAACAGATCTAGCAGCGCAGGAGAAACACGTTACTCTCACACTCTCACACACACACACACTCTCTCTCTCTCTCTCTCTCTCACACACACACACACACACGGGGTCAAGTTGTTAGATCGATTGCTCTCACCTTTTCCTCTGCCTCGACCTTTTCCACGTCCACGTCCCGCATTCGGACAGTTCTTGATCCAGTGGCCGGTGCGACCGCAACCAAAACACTCGTTGCTGCTCATAGCCTCAGACTGCACCCTACGACTGAGAGAAACACACACTCATGTTCATGAACACACACTCGTTGCTGCTCATAGCCTCAGACGGCACCCTACAACTGAGAAACACACACACTCCAGTTCATGAACACACACTCGTTGCTGCTCATAGCCTCAGACGCCACCCTACAACTGAGAAACACACACACTCCAGTTCATGAACACACACTCGTTGCTGCTCATAGCCTCAGACGGCACCCTACAACTGAGAAACACACACACTCGTTGCTGCTCATAGCCTCAGACGGCACCCTACGACTGAGAGAAACACACACTAATGTTCATGAACACACACTCCAGTTCATGAACACACACTCGTTGCTGCTCATAGCCTCAGACGGCACCCTACGACTGAGAGAAACACACACTCATGTTCATGAACACACACTCGTTGCTGCTCATAGCCTCAGACGGCACCCTACAACTGAGAAACACACACTCCAGTTCATGAACACACACTCCAGTTCATGAACACACACTCCAGTTCATGAACACACACTCGTTGCTGCTCATAGCCTCAGACGGCACCCTACAACTGAGAAACACACACACTCCAGTTCATGAACACACACTCGTTGCTGCTCATAGCCTCAGACGGCACCCTACAACTGAGAAACACACAAACTCCAGTTCATGAACACACACTCGTTGCTGCTCATAGCCTCAGACGGCACCCTACGACTGAGAAACACACACTAATGTTCATGAACACACACTCCAGTTCATGAACACACACTCATTGCTGCTCATAGCCTCAGACGGAAGCCTACGACTGAGAGAAACACACACTCCAGTTCATGAACACACACTCGTTGCTGCTCATAGCCTCAGACTGCACCCTACGACTGAGAGAAACACACACTCCAGTTCATGAACACACACTCGTTGCTGCTCATAGCCTCAGACTGCACCCTACGACTGAGAGAAACACACACTCCAGTTCATGAACACACACTCCAGTTCATGAACACACACTCGTTGCTGCTCATAGCCTCAGACGGAAGCCTACGACTGAGAGAAACACACACTCCAGTTCATGAACACACACTCCAGTTCATGAACACACACTCGTTGCTGCTCATAGCCTCAGACTGCACCCTACGACTGAGAGAAACACACACTCCAGTTCATGAACACACACTCGTTGCTGCTCATAGCCTCAGACTGCACCCTACGACTGAGAGAAACACACACTCCAGTTCATGAACACACACTCGTTGCTGCTCATAGCCTCAGACTGCACCCTACGACTGAGAGAAACACACACTCATGTTCATGAACACACACTCGTTGCTGCTCATAGCCTCAGACTGCACCCTACGACTGAGAGAAACACACACTCATGTTCATGAACACACACTCGTTGCTGCTCATAGCCTCAGACTGCACCCTACGACTGAGAAACACACACTCCAGTTCATGAACACACACTCGTTGCTGCTCATAGCCACAGACTGCACCCTACGACTGAGAAACACACACTCCAGTTCATGAACACACACTCGTTGCTGCTCATAGCCTCAGACTGCACCCTACGACTGAGAGAAACACACACGCCAGTTCATGAACACACACTCGTTGCTGCTCATAGCCTCAGACTGCACCCTACGACTGAGAAACACACACTAATGTTCATGAACACACACTCCAGTTCATGAACACACACTCGTTGCTGCTCATAGCCTCAGACGGAAGCCTACGACTGAGAGAAACACACACTCCAGTTCATGAACACACACTCGTTGCTGCTCATAGCCTCAGACTGCACCCTACGACTGAGAGAAACACACACTCCAGTTCATGAACACACACTCGTTGCTGCTCATAGCCTCAGACTGCACCCTACGACTGAGAGAAACACACACTCCAGTTCATGAACACACACTCGTTGCTGCTCATAGCCTCAGACTGCACCCTACGACTGAGAGAAACACACACTCCAGTTCATGAACACACACTCGTTGCTGCTCATAGCCTCAGACTGCACCCTACGACTGAGAGAAACACACACTCCAGTTCATGAACACACACTCGTTGCTGCTCATAGCCTCAGACGGAAGCCTACGACTGAGAGAAACACACACTCCAGTTCATGAACACACACTCGTTGCTGCTCATAGCCTCAGACTGCACCCTACGACTGAGAGAAACACACACTCATGTTCATGAACACACACTCGTTGCTGCTCATAGCCTCAGACTGCACCCTACGACTGAGAAACACACACTCCAGTTCATGAACACACACTCGTTGCTGCTCATAGCCACAGACTGCACCCTACGACTGAGAAACACACACTCCAGTTCATGAACACACACTCGTTGCTGCTCATAGCCTCAGACTGCACCCTACGACTGAGAGAAACACACACACTCCAGTTCATGAACACACACTCGTTGCTGCTCATAGCCTCAGACTGCACCCTACGACTGAGAAACACACACACTCCAGTTCATGAACACACACTCGTTGCTGCTCATAGCCTCAGACTGCACCCTACGACTGAGAGAAACACACACTCATGTTCATGAACACACACTCGTTGCTGCTCATAGCCTCAGACGGCACCCTACGACTGAGAAACACACACTCCAGTTCATGAACACACACTCGTTGCTGCTCATAGCCTCAGACTGCACCCTACGACTGAGAGAAGCACACACTCCAGTTCATGAACACACACTCGTTGCTGCTCATAGCCTCAGACGGCACCCTACGATTTAGAAACACACACTCCAGTTCATGAACACACACTCGTTGCTGCTCATAGCCTCAGACGGCACCCTACGACTGAGAGAAACACACACTCCAGTTCATGAACACACACTCGTTGCTGCTCATAGCCTCAGACTGCACCCTACGACTGAGAAACACACACTCCAGTTCATGAACACACACTCGTTGCTGCTCATAGCCTCAGACGGCACCCTACGACTGAGAGAAACACACACTCCAGTTCATGAACACACTCTCGTTGCTGCTCATAGCCTCAGACTGCACCCTACGACTGAGAGAAACACACACTCCAGTTCATGAACACACACTCGTTGCTGCTCATAGCCTCAGACTGCACCCTACGACTGAGAAACACACACTCCAGTTCATGAACACACACTCGTTGCTGCTCATAGCCTCAGACTGCACCCTACGACTGAGAGAAGCACACACTCCAGTTCATGAACACACACTCGTTGCTGCTCATAGCCTCAGACTGCACCCTACGACTGAGAGAAACACACACTCCAGTTCATGAACACACACTCGTTGCTGCTCATAGCCTCAGACTGCACCCTACGACTGAGAGAAACACACACTCATGTTCATGAACACACACTCGTTGCTGCTCATAGCCTCAGACGGCACCCTACGACTGAGAAACACACACTCCAGTTCATGAACACACACTCGTTGCTGCTCATAGCCTCAGACTGCACCCTACGACTGAGAGAAACACACACTCATGTTCATGAACACACACTCGTTGCTGCTCATAGCCTCAGACGGCACCCTACGACTGAGAAACACACACTCCAGTTCATGAACACACACTCGTTGCTGCTCATAGCCTCAGACTGCACCCTACGACTGAGAGAAACACACACTCCAGTTCATGAACACACACTCGTTGCTGCTCATAGCCTCAGACTGCACCCTACGACTGAGAGAAACACACACTCCAGTTCATGAACACACACTCGTTGCTGCTCATAGCCTCAGACTGCACCCTACGACTGAGAGAAACACACACTCCAGTTCATGAACACACACTCGTTGCTGCTCATAGCCTCAGACTGCACCCTACGACTGAGAGAAGCACACACTCCAGTTCATGAACACACACTCGTTGCTGCTCATAGCCTCAGACGGCACCCTACGACTGAGAGAAACACACACTCCAGTTCATGAACACACACTCGTTGCTGCTCATAGCCTCAGACGGCACCCTACGACTGAGAGAAACACACACTCCAGTTCATGAACACACACTCGTTGCTGCTCATAGCCTCAGACTGCACCCTACGACTGAGAGAAACACACACTCCAGTTCATGAACACACACTCGTTGCTGCTCATAGCCTCAGACGGCACCCTACGACTGAGAGAAACACACACTCCAGTTCATGAACACACACTCGTTGCTGCTCATAGCCTCAGACTGCACCCTACGACTGAGAGAAACACACACTCCAGTTCATGAACACACACTCGTTGCTGCTCATAGCCTCAGACTGCACCCTACGACTGAGAAACACACACTCCAGTTCATGAACACACACTCGTTGCTGCTCATAGCCTCAGACTGCACCCTACGACTGAGAGAAACACACACACTCCAGTTCATGAACACACACTGATGGTGCAGGGCTGGACAAAAAAATAGATTTTTCGATTAATCTGTTTTTTTGTTTTTTTTATGTGGTCGATTCAAAATCGATTCCTAAAGGCCATGTTGCAGGTTAACCACCACTGTTGATTAATGGGTACATAAATCACTCAAGATATGTGTATCATTTTTAAAATGTCTCAAAAATGGTCTTAAAGACCATTTTTTTACGTTTCTGGTATATTTTTTTTTTTACGCAACTCTGTGATGACGTCACGTTGGGGAGAATCGGAGGAAAGGGTGCCTCAGCCTAGTGTTAGAACTATGGCGACTGACTGGGATGAGGAAGAGTTGGCAAGAAGAACTAACATGTATTATGGCCCGCAGCCGTATAATTTTGAACCTGCTAGACGTGAGAGGGCAAATGAAGAATTGCCAAGAACTGATGGGCGTCAAAGCCAATTGAATGCATGGTCCGAGGAGAATGAGTGGAGAGTTGGTGAAGTGTCCCGGTGAGTTGCTATCATTTAGCAACGCAGAAATTAACACTGGAGCTAGTCTACAAGCTATGGCAAGCCGTTTTAACTTACGAGCAGCAGTGCACAATAACGACACATATATTTTTTTTACGGTCATTGAATAGCACCGAGTGAAAAATCAACGTTTTCTTTATATCTAGTGGCAGTATATGATCATGACGTTAGTTCAGATAAGTACCGGTAACCTTTGTCATAGTGTCGTAGTACTGGTAATGTTTGTCTTTGTCATCTAGAAATAGAAAGCATCATGCTAGCTATTAGGGGTGGAATTATACATGTATTCGTAGTGTGTGTGTGAGTGTGAGAGAGAGAGGCGCGATCGAACAGTGGAAACATAAAAACATCGTCATTTTGTTCATACAGGATATCGTTCAAACTGCAAAGTGTTTACTTATATTTGTGTACACTCGCAATAAAACACAACATTGTGCTTCTGTCACACTCAAAACTCTTGTCAAACTGTAACCTACAACTGTATATATTTCTATCTAGCTGCTAACGTTAGCTATATCTGCTAACGTTATGCTGTCTGCCTATCTCTCTCTATACTTGACTATCTATATATCTAGTCTGTCTATATATCTAGTCTATATATATATCTCGTCTATCTATCTCTCTATATCTATGTATTTATCTATAATCTGCGCTATCTGAACACTCTCGTCTAACTACTCGTCGCTCTCAACAAGGCGGGCAGCGGGCTTTGGTAAATTCTCTCCCCAAGGTGACGTAATGCAATGCATTGTGGGGGAAAGGAGGACCGCTGTAAGATAGTACCTACTTTTTTCGTTTTGCGATACCCAACAACATAAAATACAATGGATAACAGTTTAAATGTTTATTACCAACAAGCAAATTGCACAAATTCGTTGAAAAATTAAACCTGCAACATGGCCTTTAAATGCCAAGAATAATTTTTTCCCACATTTATCTATCACCCAAAAGCCAGTATTAGTTTTCCTGCACTGTTCATAGGCTTGCATGTGATTTTGTGTTTGTTTTGTCTTAAACATAACTTGAGAAAAACACATTGATATCAGGTGTGTGTAAAGAGACCTGAACAAAGCCGTTCCCGTCTCGACATCAGAGTTATGATGGATATTTAATATAAGGTGGTGCTCATAAAAATAAAGAGCTAAAAAAAACTATTTAAAAAAAATAGCTGGTCAAAAAATAAGTCAAATAAGTAAAATTTGACTGTAGGTAAATATAATTTGCATTTACTTTAAACAATGATAAAAAATAATTTCCATCATAAGACTCAAAACAAAGTTTTTGCAGTTATTAATACAATATCCATCAAAATAAATGTCTTCCCCTTCTGTAAAACCGTTAAAGTAATCATTACTTTTGACAGAGTAGTATTATAATCTTAATTTATTATTATTCCCTAACTGATTTATTATTAATGTTAATATTATTTTTTTTGCTATATCTAGCCATGAATATAATATAATATTGTCTTTTATATTTAGTTTTATTATTTTCTTTACATTTACAGTAAAAGCCTGTACAGAAAATAATAAAAAAAACTAAATAAAATACAATATTATTATTATTCCTCATTTATTTTATTAATATGTTAATATTATTATTTTTGCTATATCTAGCCATGAATATATACAATATTTTTATTTAGTTTTATTATTATCTGAACATAGGCTTGCTTGACTAAATGTTCTAAATCATTTTCTGTTGTTTTAAAGCAGTGGTATAATGCCCCTTTTTACAATACGTAAAATATATCTCTGTTGTCCTCAGAGTGTGTATATGAAGTTTCAGCTCAAAATACCCCAAAGATATGTTTTTACAGCATGTTAAAATTGTTCCTTTTTGAAGGTCAGTGAAAACGTGACATGTTGTGTCTGTCCCTTTAAATGCAAATGAGCTGCTGCTCCCTGCACAGGGGGCGGGGCTTCAAGAGCTTGTGTGTTAGCAGCTCCGATTACCTCACGCAGACCAGCACTAAAATGTCAGAAAATGTTCTGACTTTTATGTTTAAACCGGAGTCTGACAAAGATGGAGAGACTCAAGAAGAAGTGACAACATGTAGAAGCAACAGGACATTTCTGAATGGTTACTTGATGAATTTATGTTGCTGACGTTGAGTTAACTATCTTCAAGTCTTTGATTAGTATATTCTGTCTTGATAATCTATAAAATCGCTCGTGTGGGAACTGTTGTAAGATGCATACAGAGTGACATGCTATTGCATTTGTGTTGCCTACTGTACTGCATGTGAACAGAAATGTAACGGCTTGAGCTTGAACTCACAAATGTGCTCCCGGGGGCGGGGTTTATGTAAATTTTAGGTTTGGTGATGTCACTAACCCGGGAGGAATGTTGTGTAGTGGACCAGCCGTTTGTTGTAGTCCTTAAAAAGCTGTTTATTTAAAAGAAAATATCTTCCTTTGCTTTGAACTATGAGCATTGCAACTTTGCAGATTTTATATTAAAACAGCAATTTTACACATTAACTAAAGTTAGAAAAGTGAAATCAATCAACCACCCCTTTAATGCTTATGGCCATTCAATTTTTTTTTTTTTGTCATGCCAATAAAGCTTACTGAATCGGACAGATTCAATCGATTCCTTGAAAAGTGAATCGACTCATTCGTTCACGAATCACATAGGCTCTACTAAATGTTCATGTTCTAAATAATTTTCAGTTGTTTTAATGCTTTGGCCATACAAAATGTTTTTTGCATGCCAATAAAGCTTTCTGAATTGAATTAGTTTCCGCGAGTTGTTGATTCGAGAACCGCTCGGAAACAGATTCAATCAATTCCTTGAAAAGAGAACCGACTCATTCGTTCACGAATCGGACTTCAAAACAACTGTCACTTTTTAGAAATCACGTTATGCTCTCCACAAACTATTTAAACGTGCTGAAACCTACAATTTGGAGAGGGTTTTCGATTAAAATCGGTGCGACTGGGATGTCTGGAATCGGAACGATGCCAAAAAAAAAAACACAGAGAATTCGAGCGTTCAAAGCGCCTATTGTGAACAGAAATGCTATGCTAATAAACACACCGAGTCACTTCAGACAGCAAGTGTCTTTGAATCTCCCCGCACTGTAAAGAATCAAAACAAGCTGATCGTGTAACATGAAGCCCTGAGGAAGAACCGCAACAGTCTTCCTCAGGGCTGATTTCTGGCCTCACTCACCCGGTCCATCAGGCTGGTTCCCACAGACCCTTTCTCTCACACACATCCAGTCCCACGACGACATTAGAGCTATCCTTCAGCTACGCGTTTGGCGAATTTCGCACATTAGCGTCGCGATAATGGCCGCCTCGATGTAACGTTAACGAGTTTCCCGCGCGCAGCCTGTCGCAGTTTAGGCCAAAGTGCGCCGTCAGAAAACACACTTCTGTGTCTTTCTGGACACGTTTACTCTGAACGACTCGCCTTAAAAACATACCCGTGGCATTTCGAGACGGCGGAGACTCTCTCTGAGACCTTGACGGTGTCACCACACGATATGCGTCGAGTAAAATGTCGTGTTTTCGCCCGTTAAGGGAACTCACCTCGGCGACGTGACTCGTTGCTGTTTATTTTCGGTTCGTCCTCTCAGTCTCTGCGCCACACGCGGTTTGCGCACGGTACCGAATCCTGAAGCCCCGCCCACATCTGAGACTCTGCACACGGCCCGCTCATTCTACACACACACACACACACACTCTGTATGGCGGGTGTAAAGTGCCTTGGATTACCATTACCAACCGAAGGAGACAGTCGTGTATTTTTACGTGAGAGAAGGGGTGCGTCGCACCACAGGCACGTGACACTAAGGTCGCCACCACAATAAACTAATATCTTACCCTCATGTTTTTTTTTTCTAGCTTTCTATCTTCCTTATCAATCATTGTTAAATCTGCAGTCTGTAACTTTTTTGGGTTAAAAAATATACAAAAATAAATAACATAAGTAATTAACCAGTACAGTGTTCAAAACTCTCTGCTTGCGTAGCTTTTGATTTACTGCAATGCTTTTTCCCCTTAATTGGTCAGAACACAAGTGGATGTTAGTTGTTCAGAATTATATTTTCCTGTAAAAATTCTTATGTTGGTCAGACTTCCAAAACGTATAATCTGTGATTGTGAACGCCAGTCTCTTGGTGCCTCTCTCTTTCTCACAAACACATACTGTATATACACACACACACACACTCAACCTCTCACACACTCACACACATACACTCATAGAAACACACACTCACATACAGACATACTCACACACTCTCTCAAACACACTTTCTTTCTCACACACACACACACACACACACACACACACACACACACACACACACACTCAGATAGATAGACAGAGCTTTTACATTGTTTATGGCAAGCCATCCAAATAAATTATTCATACTTCTGCATCTATAGTAGTTTGTAATTAGTGTTTGGAAATAAATAATACATATAGATTTTCGTGCACGTCTGACTTCTCTAGCTGACCAACATCTGTTTATTTAATTCTATGTGTTCTTGTCTCTACAATATGTATTTTATAGGAATGCACCTGTCAGAAAGAGAGAGAGAGAGAGAGAGAGAGAGAGAGAGAGAGAGAGAGCGAGAGAGATGTTTGACACACACACACACACACAGACCACTAGCGTAGCCAGGAATCACAATGTAGGTGGGCCCAGAGAAAATCGGGTGAGCACAGCCTAAAATGCATCTGTGATCAAAATAGGCCAACACAACTACACCTGCTTCAATACACCACAGTTTAAAGGGCCCCTATTATGGATTTTTGAAAATTACCTTTAATGTAGTGTCAGGGCTCCAGACTAACTTTTCCACTGGTTGCACTGGTGCTACCAACTTTCTCAGTTGAGAACCAGCATAGGATTTGGTCGCACCAATAATAATTTTTTTTTTTTTTGCTACATGCCATGGGATTAATCAATGCATGCTGATGAATAGTGGTCTTAATCTGCATACCCTAGTTTTACACTGATGTTAAAAGACTGACAGTGACAAGACCTCATGTTAGCAAAATGTTTTAATCTTTTAACTATCAAATCAAAAAACTATAAAAAAAAAAAAACTATTAAAAAAACATGTATGTTCTTTTCATTTGTATATGCCTTAATTCCTGAATTCCTAATTGGCGCGTTTCACCATCAGTGTGCAATGCGCTTGATGTGTACGTTCGTTAATAAATAAACTGCAAGTGTCTTGCGGAAGAACATTGTAGCCGGAGCTACTTCTCTCCGTTAATGTCTATGGCGAGTCACTGGGCAACTCCGCAGCCGAGCCGACCCCGGGATAAAATAGTCAGAATATAAACACTTATTATAGGCGTACCGTAGTGATTCAGGATAAGTCAAAACACGGTTTGGAAAATGGATTCATGATGTACTCATTCATTTTGAACATAAGTTACGGACTGCAGCAGCTGCTGATACAACGGCGTTCTGTTGCGCATGCGTGAATTTACCTGAGTAGTACATGACCATGCACTCTCACAAATGCGACCACATAAAATTTTAACTCGCACATTTTTAAAAAATGATCCCTGTTAAGATTTATTTTTATAGGTCAAGTATTGTAATAATGGCAACAGAATTCCCTCCTATAGGCTACCTTGTGTGGCCACTGACTGGATGGGCCTGACTGACAAGTGGGTTGGCCCAGGCCCACCCGTAGCTACGCGAGTGACACAGACACATATGCAAATACACATTTTTTCTTTCCTGTTTTTCCACACATACAGAATTTATTCTAATCTGTTCATTTTTATTTATTTTTTTTTAAAATATATATAAAAAAGGGGTCATGAACTGATAATTAAAATTTCCCTTGATCTTTTGACAGTTAAGAGTTCGTTATACTATAAAAATACCCTGTAAGTTTCAAAACTCCAAACTTCCTTGTTATTCCAAAAACTGCTTTTATTGAAGCCAAGGCCAGAAAACGACAGGATCTGAGGAGTGGAGACTTACGACGTCACAGTGCAGTGAAAGACCACAGAAAAATATCAATAATCAATAATAGAATATCAAACATATTAATAATATGCACTATCTTCAGATGAATATCAACACCTACGTTTACATCACAGAGTCTTTGGCTCCGCCCACTAGTTAGATCTGCCAGCAACACCACAAACATGTGATCATGTTTATTCTAATGCCTGATCTGTGATTTCTGATGTGTAATTATTCAAGTTCAGACAGATCATCTCTCAAAATCGTTCTGTTTATGCATTAGTAAATCAAGCCAGTGACTAAACGATCAACTTTACATTGTTTCTCTTAGTAGGATGAAAATAATCTTATTTAAACTCTGATTAAATTTTAAATAGAAAGCGTTTAATTTATAGAATGCTCCCTTTCCATTCGCCCAAGCTGTCAATCACACAGCGCGAGTTTTTCTGGACACTTGCCAAAACTCGTTATGAAATCAATGACGTTGTTACAATGTACAACGAAGCTCTTACTGTATTTACATTGTGTTTGCATTGTTATTTGGTGAAAGCATTCGTGAGAGTGCAGAAATTGCGTAGCAATGATGAGATCACTTCATTCACGCGATCAGCTGTCTGTCATCTGCTCAATGCTCTGCAACCTTTCATGTGATGGAATACATCTAGATATATGATCAATACTTTTCACGATTCGTTAATCTCAATAGCTGTAATAGTAAAAACGTAGTAAAAGTTTTTGAGAGAGTTCCACATTTAATACTAGCTATTTCATATGCAAACATGTCAGCCAATCACAGCAGTGGGCGTTTACACTGGAGTCTCACAGCCAATCACAGCAGTGGGCGTTTACACTGAAGTCTTACAACCAATCACAGCAGTGGGCGTTTACACTGGAGTCTCACAGCCAATCACAGCAGTGGGCGTTTACACTGAAGTCTCACAGCCAATCACAGCAGTGGGCGTTTACACTGAAGTCTCACAACCAATCACAGCAGTGGGCGTTTACACTGAAGTCTCACAACCAATCACAGCAGTGGGCGTTTACACTGAAGTCTCACAGCCAATCACACCAGTGGGCGTTTACACTGAAGTCTCACAGCCAATCACACCAGTGGGCGTTTACACTAAGGTCTCACAACCAATCACAGCAGTGGGCGTTTACACTGGAGTCTCACAGCAGCCAATCACAGCAGTGGCCGTTTACACTGAAGTCTCACAGCAGCCAATCACAGCAGTGGGCGTTTACACTGGAGTCTCACAGCCAATCACAGTAGTGGGCGTTTACACTGAAGTCTCACAGCAGCCAATCACAGCAGTGGGCGTTTACACTGAAGTCTCACAGCTAATCACAGCAGTGGGCGTTTACACTGGAGTCTCACAGCCAATCACAGTAGTGGGCGTTTACACTGAAGTCTCACAGCCAGTCACAGCAGTGGGCGTTTACACTGAAGTCTCACAACAGCCAATCACAGCAGTGGGCGTTTACACTGAAGTCTCACAGCAGCCAATCACAGCAGTGGGCGTTTACACTGAAGTCTCACAGCCAATCACAGCAGTGGGCGTTTACACTGAAGTCTCACAGCAGCCAATCACAGCAGTGGGCGTTTACACTGAAGTCTCACAGCCAATCACAGCAGTGGGCGTTTGCACTGAAGTCTCAGAGGCTAAAATCAGGCTTGAAAAAAATAAAAATGCCTTTTACTTCTAAATTATGAGCATTTTTGATGTACAAGTCATACTAACATTATAAGGGCACCCCAAGAAACATTATAAAATAATAAAATAATCCAGTTCATATAAATGCTTTGATAATGTACAATTTGTCATGCCAATAAAGCTCACTTGAATTTGAGAGAGAGAGAGAGAGACAGAGAGAGAGAGAGAGAGAGAGAGAGAGAGAGACAGGGAGAAAGAGAAAGAAAGAGAGAGAGAGAGAGACAGCCAATTAGACAGACAATTATTGTGATATATTTATGCATAATATGGAAATGTTTTTTTTTTATTGTTCACTTTTATGTATCTACATATATGTTTATATTACTATTGCTTTGGCAATATTGTGCTATTTTACACAGTCATGCCAATAAAGCTCAATTGAATTGATTTGAATTGAATTGAATTGAATTGAATTGAATTGAATTGAATTGAGAGACAGGGAGAGAGAGACAGAGAGAGAGAGCGACAACAAAGAGGAGTCAGACAAGGTTGCCCATTGAGCCCTACTCTATTTAACATATATATAAATGAACTAGCCAAAACATTAAATAATTCCCCTGCCTCCGGCCCAACCCTGACTGAATCAAAAAATTAAATGTCTAATCTTTGCAGATGATTTAGTCATTCTGTCACAAACTAAAGAAGGACTACAACAGCTCCTCGACATCGTAGAGACATTCAGTCAAACGTGGGCTCTCAAAATTAACCTCGCAAAAACCAAATAATGATTTTTCAAAATAGATCCAGGTGTAGGGAAAATAAATACATCTTCAGAGCAGGAAACCAAGTCCTCCAACACACCCACGAATACACGTATCTCGGTCTAAAACTGAGTTCAACAGGGAACTTTAATCTGGCTGTGAATGAACTGAAAGCAAAAGCGATGAGAGTCTTCTACACGATTAAAAATACTATTCGACATGAAATTCCAATTCAAACCTGGCTAAAAATCCTAAAAGCAATAATTGAACCAATTGCTCTGTACGGCAGTGAGGTATGGGGACCTCTAAAAACCCAAGAGTTT